>CM053608.1:17633025-17660594 GCA_028646535.1 Procyon lotor
CAGATGTGATCCTATTTTTAAAGGCTTCCAGGTAAGGGAGATTCCCTCACCTCTCTTAGCAACCAGTTCTGATATTTTTATTTCAATATCTGATTTCTTTATTAGAGAGAGAGAGAGAGCAGAGTGAGAGAGAGACTGAGAGAGCACAGAGTGGTGGAGAGGGAGACAGAGGGAGAGGGAGAAGCAGACTCCCCACTGAGTAGAGAGAGCAGAACCAAAGGCGGAAGCTCAACCAACTGGGTCACCCAGGCTTTCCCAGTTCTGATATTTAACAACGCTTCCTTCAGGGATGCTGGTTCTCTGAGCCTGACTCCAATATTTTCATGTTTCTGTGCTGGTGTTTTTCTTTATTCCCATTTCTTCTTTTAGTATTAATTCTATCCCCTCATCCCTTTGCCTTTTTTCCCCCCATTAATTTTGCTTGTAGACATCTTTCTTTTTTTCCCAAATACAAAGAGAATTTAAACTTAGCCAAAATTTAAAATAAAAGCAAAGCGGGTAGGATATTATTTTCAATGTCACACATACTTGAGATGGAAATGAGTTTGAGCTTAAATGTTATACAAATGGTTCACAGGCATTTGAAATCTACCCCTATCTGCATCTATTAGACATTTGTGAACTTGGGTAGGTTGAAGACATACATCGTTTGATTGAAAAACATTATATTGCGGTAGCTTTAAACATTTAAAAACCTTTATAATTCTGTTTTACTTTTTAGTCTCTTTTGAATGCTCCCTAAATTTCCATATTTTTCCTTAAGTTGATGAGTTCTGAATTGAGTATGAATTCTAACAGAGGTCTAGGGTAGTGCTGGATGTCTTGGGCAGGACACATTTTACTTCTGCCTCATTAATTCAGTGTTTACCTGTGAATCCATCAATATGCCTATGTAGCTGACCATTAATGCCTAAATCCCTAGCTGGCCAAGTCTCCTACGAGAGGTGTGATTTGACGGGCGCCAGCAAAAGAGAGTTGCTTTGAAATAGTTCCCATTATCAGGTACCTGATTGCTTGAAATTCTGCTGTTAGTGATTCATTTAATTGAACCTGTTTCTTTGCAGGCTTTTCTAAAATGGAAGAACTTCTGACAATAAGACTTTAATCAGTTTGCTCCAAAACAATCAGCATCTGGCAGGAAGCACGGGGTACCTAGATGGCTGGGAATAGAGAGATGAAGAGAGAGGGTGAGCACGCATCCCAGCTGGCCCTGGACTGTTCTGGTTCATGCTCATTGCCCAGGCAGATTATTTTTAGCTTCTCCTTTTACTCTCAAATGCATGATCACCTCTGTAGAGTCAACCACAGTGGGAAGTGGTTACTAAGTGCCATAGTGAGGAGTCTGGGGCATGGATTCCGAGTTCTTACACCTGGACTTGAATCTCTCCTCTCCCACTTGCTAACTAGTGACTGTAAGTAGATTATTTCACTTCTCTCACTCTCAGCCACCCCATAGACAAACAGGGACTTAATATCATTTCTTGGATACGTCTAACAATGGTGCAGCCATTATTATTGGAAACTCCCATTTTGCCCAGGCTTTGCATTCCTAAAGCATTCCAATCTACCAAGACACAGATATTTTTCTACTCTAAATCACTCTCCATCTTCTTATTTGCATTTCATTTCTAATCATTTCCCTAAATTTCACTGTTTAAAATTTTCTTTGGGGCACTAGGGTGGCTCAGTCGGTTAAGCATCTGCCTTCGAGTGAGCCCCACATGGGGCTCCCTGCCCAGTGAGGATTCTGCTTCTCTCTGCCCCTGTGCCCACTGTCCCTCTCTCTCTCTGCTTATGCTCTCTCTCTCTCTCAAATAAATAAGTAAAATCTTTAAAAAAAATATTTTTTTATATGTACCAAGAAAACTGATAGCACTTACAATCTGCCCCACTCTGGTTTAGCACTGACTTTCACCTTCAACTGTATCACTGCCTATGGTTCCATGTGTGTTAACTCTGTCCTTCCGACCTTGCTGTAAATTTCTCGAAAGCCATAGGGCTCATCTTGCCTTTCCCCAGAACCCAGGACAACATGAAGAACACTAAAGAACTACCAGATTCATGTGGCTACGCTGAGTCAAAACTCCAGGCTACACAGCACTCCTGGCTTCATTTTCCAGTTATTTTACCCAAGGGTGAAAGGTGCCAAAATTATGAATGTTTTTGTAAAGGGAAGCAAACAGCTCACAGGAGATTCCAACATGCTTTAGAAGGGTAGGAACTGCATCCTTCAGGATTGAGATCCAAAATAAGGCTGACTTTGATAGTGGCAAGTGCTTTGCAGCACAAACCAAGAAAACGAGTCTGCCTTGAACTGGAGGAAACTTCAACAGAGCCTGAGTTATATCTCCACGGTTCACTGGGTTCTTAGCCTTCTCGCTGGGCCTGCCAATCAAGATGCTGAGGAGAGTGCATTTTTGGCAGACAAGCGCCGACTACTTGAAATGAGGCAGACATCACAGGAGCATCTCAAAGGCCAGACACCAGATGGTAATAATACATTTCAACTATTAGAAGTTTGGATCAGAAAGCTAAAGGTGAAGGTCTTATCTCATTTGTCAAATGATGTAATTCATTATTAAATCAGGACAAACCAGTTAACATCTGAAGTATAATTCTGGTGGCTATTTATAACGCACTCACCGGTTCATTTAGCTTGACTGGCTTATTTAATTGTGTGCAGCATTTCACAAAAACGTAGGAAATGACCTATGCAAAGCACAGTTCTGGATAAATCAAAATTTTTCTGCGTGTGCCAATTAAATGTGAGCATGTTTAAATTACTTGATGAAATTGTATCTTATTTAAAATAATTCAAAGCAGAAAACACTCCAAGTAAATTTAGTGAGCTTTGACGACATGTGTGGGACTTGGGTGCTATGCTTTTTTCAGAATGAAATTGCTCACAGAAAGTGCTCATATCCAGGCTCTCAAAAAGATAGGGTGGCCATAAATGAGTCAGTTAATTCTTCAAACATTAATACCAAAAGTGAAAACACAGACGTTAGCAGACTCTACACTGGGAAGTCTCTCTGTATTTCTTAGTGAGAAGTGAATGCGTTTAGTCTAAAGAACGTTTAGAAGATAAAATCTTGGTAATTCTGGCACTGACTAGGAAAGGAGAGATAATACAATCAATCTGATACTGAATGTTTTATAGCTATCACACAATTTACCACTGGAGTCACCAGCATCCTTCTTCATCATTAGCATCATAATCATCACTCTCGTGGCTAAGATTTTATTGAGCAGTTCCTGTGTGCCAGGCATTGTTCTAAGAATTTCGACTTGTCTTAATTCATTTTACCCTCTCGAAAATTCCACAAGGTGAGTGCTCTTATAATGCCCATTATAAAGATGAGGAAACAGTTACCTCATTAAAAATCACAGAATATCAAAAGTGGAAGGAAACTTAGGGCTCACTTCTTTAAAATGAGGACACGCAAATCCAGAGGTTAAGGTCTTGCTGTGAGCCACAGAAAAAGTCAGAGGCTGAACTACAAATATTTAAACAACTGGCCTATATTAAGTGCTTACTGTATGTCAAGTAACCCTTACAATAACACTACGAGATAAATACTATTATCTCATTTTGCAGAAAAACAGGCTCTCAGAGATGTTAATACATTTGGGCAGTTACCCTCAGGTCAATGGGCCTTAGGACTTTGGACCCCAGCTTATCCCCAGAGGTCTTACAGACTTCCTCTCCCATAGGACTACTCTCCTCTCTGTGTGCCTTCCCCCTTTGCCCCGGGGCCTTCCGCCGAGGCTATAAACAGCTGCATTTTAATCTCTGGCTTTAGTAGGTCTCATGAGGAAGGAAACAGTTCACGGACTCCTGGAATGATAAAGAAAGAAGCCAAATGGGTGGCGGCCCCTTTTCTAAGTTCTGAAGCCCTGCACCAGTATGAGCCTCTCAGTTTGTTCTACAGAAAATCAAATATCAATGATAATGGAACCTTAACAATATATCCTTGTGCTTTCAGATCGCCTGATATTTAAAATCATGTGTATTTTCTTTGTTTCTGCTTTCATTTAGGTTTCTTGGGGGCATTTTGCAAACATTGTCATTATGATTATACAAATGCAATAAACTTAGCGATGAAATCTCTTACTGAGGACTTACACTCAAATGCAATTATCTTGAGATTTTCTGCTTCACATTTCACCCTGACCATGAAATTAATATTTCCCATCATGTATGTTCATTTTTTAAAAATCGGATCATGGTTTTATTTAATAAAGGGAGTTTTAAAGGTGACAACTGGAGATTTGTTTTTAGTATATATTTAAGTTTATGTATTTGGGTCAATAAATATTATTATGCATGCTTATTAAAATGAGAAATACACACACTTTATGTACTAAACATAAGATATATATACACACATATGTACTTGAGATTTTACATAACTATTAATTTTTTCTAGCTACATGCACGTGAAACTGTTGATGCTTTCAGCTGTCCAGCCCAAGATCACATTTTCTGTATAAAGGGGAAAGACTGAAAAATGAGATTTTTCAAGAGCAAAGTAAATCTAGGAGTTGCTTCATTAACATGGAGATGTAATCTGAACTTGTTAAGTATTTGCTAATAAGAGAAAGCTACCCTTTATAGATATTCAGAAGGCTATTATTTTTACTCATCTACTCTGATAATACAATGCATGTTCTAAGACAAGCTGGGGGTGGTAACCAAGGGCTTCATTTATCTGAAATTAGAAGTGCCCATAACGGGCTGGCAGGGTTGTGGGCAGCATTGTGTGTTTCCCAGTTCTCTCTAATTAGCCATAGAAAAATGTGAAGAATAGCACCCACATTATCCAAATTCTCTTTAGGATTTGCTACCTTAAAAACTATTTTCTTTTTGTTATGTTCGATATGTATAATTATGCTTTCAGAAAACCCTCTGCTTTGGAATTCTTTCCTTGCTGACCTGCCACCCTGTTGCAAGCCATATCCAGCAGCTACTACTTATTTATTGAAGGTGCTTTTGGGGAAAATTTTTAAAAATTAATTAAAAGGATATATATATATATATAGGGGACAGACATTGGAGTTTATATGATAATATAAATATAATTTGATATTATATAATTTGATATGATTTATATGATAATATATATTATCATATAAACTCCAATGTCTGTCCCTTTTTTATAATTCACCTACTTGACAAAGGAATCTTCCTCTGGCTTCTGGTTGCTTCTATTACATCATCTCTTACTACTTTCCCCCCCAGCTCTTCACCTCTCATCTAGCCACACTGGCCTTTCAGTTCCTCATGCATGAACTACTTCTTGGCTTAGGGATTTTATACTTTCAGTTCCCTCTTTCTGAGGCACCCTTTCTCTGCTCTTCTGCAGTTGGGTCACAGGCCAAATGTCAACTCTGCAGATACCCCCCCAACCACTGTTATTTCACCCTACATATTTACTGTCTACTAACTACCTTGTTTTATTCTTCATGTTCTTTTTCATGATTTGAAGTGGCCGTATTTGTTAATTTGATTACTATTTGTTTCCCAAGTAAAATGTGAGCACTACAGAATCCAGAGGCCTCATGTGTCTCTAGTGATCAAAGGGTGCCCAGCACATAGGTACTTGATATGCTATTTCTGGAACAAAGAGAGAGTTGATAAATAGATGGATAGATAGATAGATAGATAGATAGATAGATAGATAGATAGATAGATAATAGATGTCTTTACTTCAAGGTAGAATTTATAATATTGACCACCTCAGGGGGTACATTAGCTGGGAAGAGGCACAAGAAAACATTCTGGAAGGTTAAAATATTCTCCATCTTGAGGCACCTGGGTGGCTCAGTGGGTTAAAGCCTCTGCCTTCAGCTCAGGTCATGATCTCAAGGTCCTGGGATCGAGCCCCACATCGGGCTCACTGCTCAGCAGAAAGCCTGCTTCCCCCTCTCTCTCTGCCTGCCTCTCTGCCTACTTGTGATCTCTCCCTCTCTGTCAAATAAATAAATAAAATCTTAAAAAAAAATATTCTCCATCTTAATCAGAATAATGATTACACAAACACATGCACATACATATACAAATATTAATCAAGTTGTACATTTGTGATTTGTTTATTTTGTGTACCTAAATTAAAAAAAATACGAACTATTGTGTTAATCCATCAAGGACTAGACTACGTGCATGACATTTGGTAAACTTGGTAACACTGGTGCCTGGGTCAGACATCTCTAGATGTCCAGCCTAAAACCTTTGATTGTTGGAAAGTAGTTGTTGCCTTAAAAGACAGATCTAAGATCAACCACACACCAGGATGCCTTTCTAAAACTACAGGTTGTTCTTTTAGTGTGGATCTGTTTTACTTATGATTCTCCCTGTGTCATTGGATAAGACTTTATTTAGCTAAGGAGTCTCATATTTTGTCAGTGGCTCTGCCATGGCTTATACGCAGAGCTCAGGAAAAGATAAGAAGGCAGGAATATAATACTAAACTCAGAGTCCTTATTCACCATCATTCATAGCTGGTGCAGCCTCTGCTAGTTGAGATTCCACAATGCAGATCAGAAGAAATGATTATAAAACAATGATGGATGAAATGAGAGGGCCCTAGGGGACGTGAGTATATCAGTTTGCTAGAGAGAAGGTTTTGTATGCAAGAATATTCAATATTCTGTATATGAAGAATGTCAATGGGAAATGACATACTGAATAAGTGGTTCCTTTGTGAAAATCTTTTTTAAAAAGATATAAAACAAAAAATTACCTTTCTAATGCTATTATAGTCTATGAAAATCAATGAGAATGGTCTCGTTTATATAAGTGGACTTTTTAAGTAATTGAATCTTAACCCTCTTGAGTAAAAAGTATCATAAAAATGATTTTAATTTCCTATTGTAGAAATCTTTCTAAACAATCATGAATTTCTTCCTTCTCACTTACAAAAGGTGTTGCTGTGACACACTCCTCTCTCCTTGCTTTGGGCTCAAGTGTGTTGATGGTTGCATGGGACCCTCTCAGCAGTTACGATGTTGTTGTCCCAGCAACAACCACCTGAACCCACCCCTGCCCTGCTTAGCTATCTACTTTCAGTATCTCCTTCCTTGCTGGGAACGTTTTCCACTGGGCCTGGGATAACGTCCTCTACTAGCACATCTTCTCTTTAATGTAGCCCTTTTAACTTACTACCTTATTTTACATAAAATTTCTAACTAAGCTTGTCACAAGCTTGTGACAATTATTTGACTTTGTGTGTGCATGCGTGTGTATTTCTTCCTCTTAACTCATGGTTCAAAGTTATATAAAAGAGGGTCAAATCTATCAGAGATTTGACCAATGGACAGAATGAAAGTGGATCGAGTCTCTAGTCTCAGAAATCCTAAAAGTTTAAGGACTGAGGTACCAATAAAAAACTTCATTGGCAAATTCAAGAAAAATGCAATTGTTCCTCCAAAATGTCTTAAGGTTTAATAATGAGAAGTAACTCTTCTCATTTCTGAGCGTAAAGTATATCAAATTTATATGGCATAGGTTTAAGCTGAAATCTCTCTCCCCTCAACCACCATAAAACTTGGTAGGAATGTGAAGGTGCTTGACAAGCTCTCTCCCTTGTTCTTCTCCTTTCTGCTCTCCTCTCTTCCTATTCCTCCTTTTTTTCTCACCCTGGGTTGTCAGCAGTTCAAACTTTAGAATCTATGACTGTAAGGGAACCCCCATGGATGAGGAAGTGGAGGCCCAGAAAGGGGAGGCAAGTCTCCTCCCGGGTCAAGGTCAGAGTTGGGACTTGTGCTCTGGGCCACCTACTTTGCTCTTGCCTAAAGAGCCTAGGTCATCATGGCTCCCTCTCTACATGCCCTGGCAGAGGCTTTCCCAGTGGGCACCAAAGACCTATCTTCCACTTTGCCTCTCACTTCATATTTCCACATCCTTTCTCCTTTAGTTTGTGTCCTATTCCTAGACCTTTATTGTTTCCCCGCAGCAACCCTGCCCAAACACAGAGCCTCTCTGTCTCACCCCTCCTCCACACCTCCCCGTATCATCCCCATCCTGTGCTTTGTCAAGATAAATCAGTTTGAGTCCTAAGCTAGCTGTCACTCTGGAAAAGCAATTTAATAAATTAATCACCCATAAGAAGCTAATGACCTATTAAGAGCTTAGGATATTAAGAGTTCACTACTTATATTTGGCTTGTACTGAAAGATTTTCATCGATGCAAAGCCTTAACCCCACACAGTGACTGTTAAGTGGAGGAATTTCAACTGTAACCCATTTTGGAGTGGGGGATGGTGATTGCAGAGATGGGGGGAGGGCTCTTGTGATGCTCCAAAATTGTCAATGTCATATAAGCCTATGTTCCCCTATATCTAAGGGAGCAGGCTTTAGGCTTTACTTATTCTGGCCAGTCTCATTCCTACTACTGACTGTTTCCTAATTTTATTTTTTTGTTCTTTAGTCTTCTGGTTTTCCTAGCTTCCTTAGGATAAAGATCTGATGTGGGCAGCCCTTGCTGCCTTACTAGCTCTCTAGCCAGTAAGAAGCTAGCCATTTAGACTACTGAAAAGTGCAGAGCCCTTCCGAAAACTGCGGGCATGGCTCATCCTAAACTAAACCAGAAAATCATCAAAGTTTGTGTGTATTCTGTCCTTCCCCACCAACTACCTCTCTCTCACTCTTCTCCCCGCTATGCTTTCCTAATTCTGTGCCCCACAAACCTTTGTCCTCTCTCCAATCTTCTCATCCCCAGCCTTGGTTCAGTCACTGGGACCTTTTCTTTCTGAACATATGTTTACACAGATGAAATCTGGTTAAACTAAAAGCCATAAGAATATTTTTGAAGAATAAAAAGGGCCGACTTGTCATAAGGGATCCCATGAAACCTGAGGAAGGTGATACAGTGCGGAGAAGGGAGTTCTCAGGCAGTCAGCTAGCTCCATTTCAATCTTAGGGGCAAAGTGTAAAGCAAGAATTTTCAAGGTTTAAGGTTTAATGAGAACGGGAGTTAAAGGTACGGGGATGCCCCTTAGGAACCATGGAATTTCCCAGGACCTAACTGTGAGGATTCTAATTTTACAAATTTAAGGGGCAGCCCAGACTTTTACAAAAGCATTTCAAGAGATGTTAGGGATGCCTGGCTGGCTCAGTCAATTCAGCACCTACCTTTGGCTCCAGTCCTGATCCCAGGATTGTGGGATCCAGTCTTCCTGAATTGGGCTCCTTGCTCAGTGAGGAGCCTGCTTCTCCCTAACCCTCTGCCTGCAGCTTCCCCTGCTTGTGCTCTCTCTGTCTTTCTCTCTCTCTCTCTCTCTGACAGATAAATAAATAAGTAAATAAAATCATTAAAAAAAAAAAAGAGCTGTTGCTACTGGTGGTCTTTGGTCTTTGAAACATCCCTAGAGAAACTCTGGAGTATGGGGTGATGGCTGGGTCACCAGTTGGTTGGAAGTCTATGAGCTCTGCCCATCCTCTGAAAGCCAGGAGGATGAACACTTGATCCTTCATAACAGACATCTCCTTCAGTCTCAGTCAGTAGCTGACTGGTCCTTAATTAGCACTTCCTCCCTCCACTTCCCAACCAAAGGAAGTTATAATGGGATAGACTGGTCTACAGTAGAGCGTTTGGTTTCTATCCTATTAACAATTCAACAGACGGGCATATTTTTTCCTTCAAAATTCTCTTCTTTAACTAATTTTTAGAGTCCTAAGTTTTCTTCACACCACACAAATCATGAAACGGCTTACTTCTTCACCATATACCAAGCAAAGCAGGTGAGTAAAAAGAGGGAGAGCCATCAGAAAGACAGTTCTAAATCATCACCCGTTACCAAGACCCAAGGCTACATTCCATTTACTCATCAGAACTCCATAGCAGGTAACCCCTTTAGAGTCTTATTTATAGTACTATAAATTTATCTGAGGGAATGGCATGCTAGTTAATTCATTTTACACAGTTTTGTGGAGGGATTTATTGCAGTGATTTATATAAAATTTATAGTCATAAGGAGTTAGGCACATCATTTTGACCAATTCCCTAACTTTAAAAATAAAGAAACCAAGGCCAGAAACATAAGGGATATAGTGGACACACCCTCCCCACAATGGCTCCTGTTCCTCTTCTTT
Source organism: Procyon lotor (assembly GCA_028646535.1). Classification (NCBI taxonomy): domain Eukaryota; kingdom Metazoa; phylum Chordata; class Mammalia; order Carnivora; family Procyonidae; genus Procyon; species Procyon lotor. The sequence continues at coordinate 17,643,119 of CM053608.1, forward strand.
CTTTTGGGAACTACTCTTTCCATGAGGTCCACCTCCAACTCTAGGTCTAGGTATGACCAATCAGATCACCCTACCACCCATGCCCAGTGATTGGTCCAAGGGCAAGGAATAGACTAAGTCTGCCTTGAACTCTCTGGGAAGAAGGTCTTTCTCCACTGGGGGAAAGAACCCCCTTCTCCACAGGAGACTTGCCTCCCCTTTCTGGGCCTCCACTTCCTAGATTGGAAACATGATAATCTGGGACTGCTGCCACCACCCTGCAGAATGTTTGTCTGAAGAGCAAAGTGAAGCAGAGGGATAGGAAAAGCCAAGAGAGGGAGAATGGACTAGGGTAAGGATCACTCGAGCCCCAGGAGTGGGCTGAGTTAGAATTTGGTTCTTCTAGTTGTATGAGTCAGGGAAGTCCCTTTCACTTTTTTGTTTTTAATTAACATAGAATGTATTGTTTGTTTCAGGGGTACAGGTCTGTGATTCATCAGGCTTACACAATTCACAGCACTCACCACAATACATATGCTCCCCAACGTCTACCCCCAATCCCCCCCATTCTCCAGTCTCCCTCCCCTCCAGTGCCCCTCCTCAGTTTATTTCCGAGATTAAGAGTTTTTTATGGTTTGTCACTCCTTTCATTCTTAAACTAGTTTGAGCTGAGGATTTAATCTTACAACTGATTAGTAACATGGACAGGGCTGGCTCTGAAGCTTTCTCTGTGACGTTTCCTGGCACTCAGGTCTCCTGCCCGGGTGTAGCAGTCTCTGTGCTCCACCGCAGTAGGTCTTGAGTTTCAGAATGCCTAAGCGTAAACTGCATTATCTGCTAAAAAATGCAGATTACTAGGCCCACAAAAGTTCTAATTTGGTGGGACTGGGTGGCAAAGGCCATAAACCTGCCGCCTTCTCAAGCTCCTTCCCTCGTGAGAGCTTATGAGGCTGTTCTGTGCACGGGGCCGTCACTTTCTGCTCCAGTCACACGGTCTGCCTTGAGGTCTATAGACATGCCAGGCTTGCCCTGGTCTCAGAACTTTATCTTAGCAGTTCCTTCCATGTGAAAAGTTCTTGACTCCACCTAGATCTACTGCTAACCCATTCCCTTTAATTATTGGCAGAAATGTCACTTTTAAAATTAACATATAGTGTATTATTTGCCCCAGGGGTACAGGTCTATGAATCATCAGGCTTACACGTTTCACAGCACTCACCTTAGCACATACCCTCCCCAATGTCTGTCACCCAGCCACCTCTATCCTTACTCACCCTACTCCTCAGCACCCCTCAGTTTGTTTCGTAGGGTTGAGAGCCTCTTATGGTTGATCTCCCTCCCTATCCCATCTTGTTTTATTTTTCGTCCCTACCCCCCATGACGCCCTGCCATGCCTCTCAAATTCTTCATATCAGAGACATCATATGATAACTGTCTTTCTCTGATTGACTTACAGAAATGTCACTTTTGAGAAGTGACTTGTCTCTTCTGATCTCCCTATTTATGTATTTATTTAAAAAGATTTTATTTATTTATTTGTCAGAGAAAGAGAGAGAGAGAGCGAGAGAGCAAGCAGGCAGAGTGGCAGGCAGAGGCAGAGGGAGAAGCAGGCTCCCTGCTGAGGAAGGAGCCCAATGTGGGACTGGATCCCGGGACTCTGGGATCATGACCTGAGCAGAAGGCAGATGCTTAACCAACTGAGCTACCCAGGTGTCCCTGATCTCCCTATTTAATACAGCAACACAACACCCCTCACCCCACCATATCCCTTACCCTATTTTATATTTTCCCCCATAACTTTTTTTTACCTTCCATAGTTCTATACCCGCATTCCTTGTTTATTTTCTGTTCTCTTCCTCCTCCATCTCCCCTCCTCTTCACTAGACTGCAAGCTTCAGGCAAATGGGGATCTTTGAATTGTTCACTGACATATCCTAAGTATCTTCAGTACACAGTAGGCAAGTAATAAATATTTTTTTGAATGAAAATGCTCTCAGTCCAAGGTGATTTCTGACTCTAAAAAAAATGCCATACTGCCATGTGAACATCAATTATTTTACTCTCTTAAGACCTCTTAATCCATATTACCAGGTTTTCTTTTCCTTTGAATTGGAGAAGCAGTAGGAAAAGTAATGTTACCTCACTACTGATGCTCCCTGGGTGTCCAAGCTGGGTCAGCTATGGCAGAGGGAGCCTCACTTTCCTTTGAGCCCCCTAGGGCCCAGGGCACATTTTACCATCGCTGATTTTGTCTCTGGAGATTTTCTGGGAAGAGGAGTTTTTCTGTTACTATATTTCCCTTGCTTATAAGCAACTGGACAGACATGTTGCTGCATTAGGAGCCGGCATGCATCTACTTCAACATACTGATTTTTTCCAAGCAGAAGGGATGATAACTAGTTTACACGTATTCACACATTCTGCTTCAACTCAATTTAGGCTACCTTCATTAGAAGCTTGATGATTTTAGACCAAGGTAATAAGAATCGAAGTTCTACTAAACACTGCCTTTAGGGGTTCTCTTTGGTGCTGGGATGTGGTCACCAAAACTGATATACATTTGCCTTTTAAAAATATTATTTTAACTGTCTAATTAGCTGAATACCTTAATATTCACATTATGGCACTTAATCTCGTCTTTTAAAGAGGCACTTAAGATTTCAACTAACATTCATTACAGTGAAGCAAAAATGCTGCTTGCTATCTTTTCTCAGTTTCTGGGAGTTTGGGCAGCTGCTGTTGTGTGTGCTGAAGGGAAATTGGATTCTTAAAGAAACTGCTTAATCTTCTCTATTAAGCTATTAAATAAAATGGGCTCTGGGAGTATGTAGCAGGTGGGTTTGGAAGTGAAAAAATATTTCAAAAATTATGTTTTGCGTTTCAAATGGATATTTAAAAATGCAACGGCATATATTTAAGAGAGCGATGATGGGAGAGTTTTTATTAAGTGCCTCAAGTTAAGTGAAGAAAGGCTGAAAATTCAAGAACTTACATAATGAAAGGAGAAGCCGCTTTAGTGGAAGTAGGCCCTGAATTTAAATGAGATCACCTAAAAAGACACAGTGGAATTTATTCCAAATCATTCAGATTTTTCTCCTTTGAAAAAAATATCGTTAAAAAAGATATCGCCGCTTTATTTTGCGGAGTCGTCCTTCACGGCCATGTAGCCATTGCACCGGGACCTCAGAAATACACTGATTATAGGTCGAAATGAAAAACAAAACAAACCAAAACCGAAACCAGCAGTGCAATTGTCGAAGTCATTAAGGGGGCTGTCCTCCCATTTAACGTATTCGTTTCTAATGAAAAGGGAAGGGAATATTTGATACGTCCTGACATTTGGTCCCTTTCCGCGAAATCTGAAACTTGAGACGCAAAACATTCCGCAGTTGTCGGTGAAATACCGGCCTTAAAAGCAGAACCACGGTGAATGTCTTTGGCCCGGAATTCCAGAGACTAATTTCCACCCCTCCCACGGAGTCACCTGCTCAGGGGGAACCCCGGCCAGAAATCCGGGTCGCGCCAGGTCAAATCTTGCGCGTCTCTTGTTTACTCCGCCCGAGGCAGGGCGGCGGCGCGGCCGGGGGGTGGGGTGGCCGTCCGGGCCCGCGGTGCCCGGGGCACTGGGCTCCGCTGGGCTCTGCGGTGCTGCTCGGGTGCCCGGGAGGGGCGGCGCGCGGTCCCCTCCGGGCGGGGGGACCACCAGAGGAGGCGCTCTGGGAGCTCGCCCGGCCCTGCAGCCACTTGCCGCGGCCTCCGGGGAACCTCCCCCGAGGGTGCACACGAGTCCACACACGCAGGGTAACGGCTGGAGGGAGCCCTGGCGTCCCCCGGGTGTCGCCGGGTCGTGGAGGAAGCCCAGGGCCCCGGGTTCCACTTGCCTGGGATTCCCCCGCCCCTGGGCCCCGCTATCCCCGCGATTTCACTCGCGTCTCTTCCTAGGCGAGGGAACCGCGCGGGCTGGAGGCAGCCGCTAGCCCCGGGTCCCGGCGCGGCCCACCAGGAAACCCGCAGCTGTTCCCCGCGCCGTTGCCCGAAACCAATTTGAATACCCCGGCGAGGGCGGGCCGCAGGCCGGGAGCTGGGTGCGCCCAGGGCGCCCTGGTGCGTGACCCCAGGGAAGGCAATTGGGGCATTTCAAACGCGCGAAAAGTTCATGCTTCCTCAGGGGCACGGAAAGTGCTAATAAAAAGCTTTGCAAAGCTCCAGAAATGCAGCCAGAGCTAGTCTGATTATTTTTATTTATTTTTTGACCCCAACATAACCGTGAGTAGAGGAGGGAGCGAGGGAGAGGAAAGGGATCAGAAGGTACACGGACAAAATCATAATGACAATACTAATTATTATATAATTCCGTTTGTCATAAAGACAGGGAAGATTAAATTATATGGGGTAATGGGGAAGTTGAGCGGGGGGAGGGGGGAGGTTTCCACGTCCCTAAAGGAAATTCTCAGGCTCCCAGAGAAGCCCAAGTTTTTTCGCATGACAAGTAGAGACCGGCTCTCGGGGGAGTTTCCCGATCCCAGCGAGCGCGAGCGCGAGCGCGGCCGCGGTCTTCCCGCCCCGAGCGGCCGCAACGGGGCCGGGCCCTGCCCTCCCGGCCGCCTCCCTCCCCCCACCACCCCGCGCGCCGCACATCCCTCTCTCGCTCGCCGGCTCCAGACTGGTTTTTCTGGTTCAGCCTCCCTCCCTGGGACGCGCTGGGGGATCCGATGACGTCGCTGGCTGAGTCTCTCCCTCTTCCTCCCTCCCTCCGCCTCTCCCCCCGCCCGCCCTCGCCGCGCACTCCTCCTAGTAACTTCTGTTCGGGGAGGCGCTGCCAGGAATAACCCGGTGCGTCCACAGCCCGGGAGGGGAGGCGGCCGCTGCGGCTCCCGCACGCAGACTGCTTGCGGCCCGGGCCTCGCGCTCCCTCGCGAGCCCCGCGGCCCCTGCTCCGGGCCCATCTCCGTATAGTGTCAGAAAAATAAATAAAGGAAAGAGGAGCCTGGGCAGGCGGTCGGGATCTCTTCCCTCCCTCCGCGCCCTCCCTCCCTCTGTCCTTAAGGAAATGCTACCAGACACCCCCCACCAGACACGCTCAGCCTTGGCGAGGAGCGGCCGCCGCGGCAGCGAGAACAAGGGCACCAGGGGGGTTTCCTCCTCCTCCTCCTCCTCTCCCTCCTCTTCCTCCTTCTCCTCTCCGTCCTCCTCCTCCTCCTTCTCAGCGGTGACTTTCCAGGTGAGCGGCCGCCGCTGCTGCGAGGATCCCCCTTGCCCGCTCCGGCTCGGGCCGCCGCGTCGCGCCCTCCTCCCGCCCCTGTCACCCGGCGGCGGCCGGGAGCTGACAGCCGCTCGAGGGGCTCGAGGCCCGGAGGCGGGCAGCCGGCGGGAGGCGGGCTGGAGGTGAGAGGGTGGAGAGGAGACGAGCGGGGCGCCGCCGAGTGCTGTCTCCCCGCCAGAGGAGGGTCTCCACAAAAACATCTTCGGGGACTGTGGCACAAGTCTTTGCCAAGTTGAGTCTCGGACCTGGAGGCTCTTCGGAGCCTGGAGCAACTTGGAGGGTCTCCTGGCTGCTTAACAATATTCCTACACGTCTGGACTTTGGGGTGCTGGGTGCAGCCTGGGGGTGCGTGGAGGGCGGACCGACCATTTGGGAGAGCAGAGCGGCGGGAATCTAGGTTCCTCGGCTCGGTAAGTGGCCTAGGCGCCGTGTTTTTCCTGCCTCCTTTAGCATGGGGAGCTTGTTTCACTTTATACCGAAATCGCCTCCGCCGGACCGGGTCGCCTCTCGCGGCGCGCGCCCCGGGCCCCTTCCCGGTTTCCCCAGGGTGAGGGTCGGAGGGGGCGGGGATGGGGGAGACCTCGCCAGCGGGGTCCGGCGCGTCGGGAAATGCGGGGAATACCCTGGCCGAGGATCTATGCAGATGAGGGGAGGCTGCTTTGCGTAATGTCCTGGGGGGAGGGGGCCGCGCGGGAGCGCCGGAGGCAGGAATGTGCCTGGTTACTAATGAGGGACGTGCACCGGCGCGCACCGCCCGGCCACCGCTGCGGCTGCCGCGGCCGCCGGCCGCCCGTCGGTCGTCAGGTAGCGGGGGAGGGGGCCGCGAGCGCGCGGCGCGGGCCGGGGGCGGGCGGGCGGCGCGGGGGCCGGGCCGCCGGCCTGCGGCCGAGCGAGCGCGGCGAAGGCGCTAGCTGTTGGCATTTCAGCGACTCCTTTCTCCTCCCGAGCGAGGAAGGAAGGAAGGAAGGAGAGGAGGAAGGAAGCGAGGAAGGAGGGGACTGTCTCGATGGAAGGTTCAGGCGGAGGCGCCCTCGCCTTGCGGGTGCACCGGCCGCAGAGCTGCTCCCGGCGCGTCGGGCCGGCCGGGGGCGCGTGGAGACGGGTGGGGGCGGTTTGCATGCGTGTTCGTCTGTGCGTCTGCCGGGGGACCGGGAAGGGACATGTGTGTTTGGGCTCTGCACTGTGGGGAGCTGGGTCTGCGCCTTTATGTCTGTTCCCTGAAGTGGGTGGAACGTTGGCCCGTTCCGGGAATGTTCCATGACGTGGTGCAGCCACAGGAAGGGGGTTAACGAGGGGCTCTCTGCCGCGGCGGCTCTATCAAAGCAGATGTGCTGCTGCTGCTCTCACCTCCCTTCACCCCCTCCCCCCGCCTTTCCATTCTGTGCGTCTGGTGTTGGTAGGGGCGAGACAGGAAAACACGGCTCTGTGTGTGTGGGGTGGGGTGGGGGTGGGGGTGGGGGTGATGTATGTGTGGTGTCTGTCGTATTTGGTGGGGGAGACTCCAGATCAGCTCTGCCACCCCAGCTGTTATCACAGATTGGTGCGCTTTATACGCATGTGCCTCTCGCGTTCTGTCCCTCTTACATAACACATCCAGTGCAGCAGAGGACACGCGAAAATGCGACCCCAACCCTCCAAGCCCAAATTGGGTGAGGGGATAGAAGGTCAGGAAGTGTCCCTTGGTGTTGTCCTTCAGGGACGTGGCTTCCAGTGGGAAAAGGGAGGAGGGGAAAGAGGGTTTTCTTCAAGTGGCTCCTCTCATCTCTGACTTGAAAGCATCTAACTGAAAAGGACTGCAGGAACTAGTCTTCTCTAATGGGAAAGCTTTTACAGGCTTCGCCGAGGAAAAGTGGGTACTTTAACCTCGGGAGTGCAGAGAAGACAGAGGGTCCTTAATAGACACTTAGAGGAGCTGAGCGATATGTGTGGGGTAGGGGTCAGTGGGGATGGCTTTGAGGGGACCGGAGGGATAACCTGATAATAGGTTTCGCTGGAGGCCTTAGGACACCTGTAATGGCTTAGAATTCTCACAGGAAGCAGTGTGTGCAACTGACATTGCAAAAGCCTTATTCTCTGCACAGTTTCTTAGGCCTAAAATGAACATAAAAAGGCTTGTTTCCGGTACTTTCATTATAATGGAAAATTTGAACCGATTGTTCTCCTTCCTTTTTTGCCATTTTAAAAATAACTCAATTTACCTCCAAATAAATATTGGTACTCTCTCCCACCCCCAAAGCCTAGACCTTGATAATTCACAAGAGAACTGTGTTTTTCTAGCATCCTCAGAGCTCTAGTCAAGGGCTATTGATTTTTCTCTTCAGTACAGTTGTTTCTTTTGCAGCGCATAATCAAGCCCAGAAATTACTTGAAATATTAATAAGATCCATTTTAATTAAATTTGCAATGATCTGTCCTCCTAGAAAAAGGCCATTTAACTTTATTAGAAACGTTTCCTCCAGTGATATAGTAATGTTTGGTGATATTTGTCCTTGAGCAAAACAAGTTATTTTAAATATTTGCATATATATGTATATATATATATGTTACATTTATCTTATGTATATAACATATATATTAGTATTTGCAGATGTCTTGTGCTTTTCACCTTATAAGAGTGGCAAAACAAGGTTTTAACCAAATAGATTGTGTAATGAGTAGATTTGATTTGATTTTTAGATAGAGGCCAAATGGTTTATCAAGACAGAAATGCCTTCTATGTGCTCTCACTTTCATTAAGACAAAATTCCTGTGGAATACAAAGAAATCATGTTACGAGATAAGAATGGTGCATTTTTATTTTGAGGTGAAAGGGATTTACCAACATCCACTTAATGATAGTATGCTTCAAGTGTCATAATCCTTTTTGACCACTAGGTTTGAAATATGCAGTATCTTTCTCATGTACAGAAAAATATTATATGACAATGGTGAATCTTTTAAAAATTATTTGAGTTTCTTGCTTTGAACATAGGTCAGGTATAAAACGAAATTCATTTGTTGGCATCTATATTTCTTGATACGGTGATTGTATTTTATGAGGTTACGGTGTTTGTATTTTATGAGATTGGCTTTTTTAGAGACTGCTTACGTTTATGTAAGACTGTTAAATGGATTAACTTAACATTGAGTGTTATATTGATTAAATTGATGTGAAATTGATTTGGGGACAATTTTGGGAGTGGTAGCATATTAATGATATTACAGATTTCAATTTTAACTTGTTAGATCCCTGTGGAGGTCTTTGGAAAAATATCATCGAAGTAGATAAAACATTTTTATATTTCTATTAAACATGGGATGTGAAAGTGGATTTATGATATGTGTGTTATCACAGAATGAAATCATATTATTTGACTATGTTGAAAGATTAGCCAGTGGAATCTTTTGATTGATTAGGTTCCTTTTACATGAGATGTGTTTTCAGACGTTCTTGTTACTATGAAAACAAAACAGAGACAACATTTATGCAGGCGTTCCTTGTGGAATAATGGTACATGTGTCTGCTTGAGCTTTTGGCACTTTGTCACTATTCAGAAAACCAGGTTGAATTTTTTGTGGTGATTGAATTTAAAATAAAGATTTTTTTTTTTTTAAGAATTTGCCTATTTTGATTTTTAAAGCAGGCTTACTTATTTCAACAGCAGCAATAGCAAATAACAGTCTATTTGAGTTGGTGTTAGATTTTTGTAGTTACCAGTAATTAGCTGAGGTTAATCTGAACTCTTCTGAATCTGAACATAGCCAAAGTAATTTTAAAGACCTAAAGAAAATGTTATTTGGCATGAGTGAAAAGTGTACTCCATTAGAGTGTGGAATAATTTAATTCCTGATATAGTTACTATTATAATAAAGGAAGGGTGGTTAAGATCATCATCTGATTGGGTGGTCTGGGATCAAACAGGTTGCTACTCGCCTAAGTCTGTTAAAAAACAAACACTGTTTTCACATTTTGGTTCCTACTCAGCCTCAGCAGGACTCTATATGGGTCTATGCAGCAATCCTGTAGGTGGAGAAATGGTTCACAATTCAAAAACCTCCACTTAGAAATTCCAATGCTATGCTTTTAGTTAATGAATTTATATATGAACTCATCATGGATCTATATTTTGGCTAAAACATGGTATGTAAGGATTGCATCTTTTGAAGTGATATTATAAAAAGGAACAGGGGAAGCTTTTCATCTCAACTTGGTGGACTTCAGGCTTTATAAGGAACCTCACACTATCAGCATGTATGGGTTTGCTGTAACCACATAGGCAGAGCCTTCATTAATCTTGAGTAAAACTTCAGTGAATGTCCCAGTGAGGTTTCTCAATGCTTGAGGCTGTGGATGAACACAGAAGACTGAGAGAAAATGGGAAATCTTTATGAAAATTAGATTGTGCTTATTTGAAGGAAATTATACAAGTGAAATAATTTTCTACTGGTTCTTGGTATTTGATCACAGTAAAAAAAAGCGTTGCTTTCTATATGCTATTTATGGCAATGCTAACAAAAAGGAAGTTGTAAATCAGTATTTGTAGCTGTGAGATGGCTCTAAGTAACTTGGAAAAATATTTGGGCACTTTATCTCTGATTGTGACACAGCCAGTCTCCATGTACAAGAGGGTAACGTAGCCTACTTGGCCTAAGCAATCTTTGGCTTCTTTGACGTGGACCATGGCTACTAGCATTCAGATTGACGTAGGCTATACCATCTTCAAGACTGAATTTAGAATAGAATCAGAACTGTTTGATAATTTGTGTCACTATTTTCTTGAGCCAAATATGTGCTACTCTTAACATATGTTATCTGTCATTTGAGGTAATAAGTACGGCATTTGCTCTGTTCTACAAGTGTCCATAACTTTGGATTTCCTATCTGCCTAAAATTTGAAGTCTAGCTAGGTAGACATATCTGAAGAAAGTGCTTTGGAGAGTAGAGATGAAAATGATGTTTGTATGCCGGAGGACAGTTCTGGGCAGAGAGCAGGTAGGGTTTCACCTGCCACTTCTGGGTCAAGAGGTGATTGGAAGTAAGGTCAGGAAGTACTCAGGGCCAGGCAGCATTTTTGACTTGTCATTCACATTCACATCATTCACATGTCTTAGCCATTTCTTCAGAGTATGATGACAAGTGACCCAGTCATCATTTATCAAAGCAACTTATTCATCCATTCATTCAACAAGTATTTACTATGGATCAGGCCTTGTGCTAGGCACCAAGGAAATAATGATGATCCAGACCAGAAAAAGAGCCTTGAATCTAGTGGAATTGACAGATAATGGGGCATGAGGTGAACCACTATAAGGAAAGCCATATTATGAGTGCTATGGAAGAAACATGAAGGAGCGTATCATAAAGGGTATATCACCCCTGTCTGAGGAGGTGATATTTGAGCTGAGACTGAAGCATAAGTTATGGTTGAGTGGAAAGAGGTGGGTGGGGAGAAAAAGAGTATTGTGCAAAGAAGAATAATGCAAATGCCTTGAGATTGGGGAATATACAGTGTTTTGGGGAGCTGAAAGCGAGCTGTTAGGTTTGGAGGGCACATAACAAGAGAGGTGAGGCAAGATGCAGCCAGACCATGTGGTTAGGACCCCAGACCATGTGGTTAGGACCCCAGGTATATAAAGCCTGGTATAAATGGGCACTGTCCTTGGAGAATCAGGGCATATGATTGGCTATGTTGGAAACTGATCATTGGAGAGGGAATTTTGGGGAGCAGGGCCTGGAAGTTGGAGGAAGCTTATCTATAGCAGGAGTCTCTTCATAATACTTTGACATCAGTGGTTCTTAACCCCTGGAGGTTTGTTATGATTCCGTGCACTGACTTTAGTCCAAGGGGTTTAGTTGGAGGTTAGCTATTGTTATTTGCAGATAATTTTTTTTTTTAAAGATTTTATTTATTTGACAGAGAGAAACACAACGAGAGAGGGAACACAAGCAGAGGGAATGGAAGTGGGAGAGGCAGGCTCCCTGCGAGCCCGATGTGAGACTCGATCCCTGGACCCTGGGATCATGACCTGAGCCGAAGGCAGATGCTTAACGACTGAGCCACCCAGGCGCCCTACTTGCAGATAATTTTTAAAAATAATAATTTAAACTAAAAAATACTTAACTACTTAACTTGAGGCTCAAGTTAACTAAATTGGTCAACATCATTGATTCAATTAATGAATAACTACGAATTCTGAAGTCTTTACAAGATCGCTGTTTGAAGAACCAATTAATCTTTAGAGCTCTGCATGAGCTGGATCTATATGTTTCTAAACAGCTAGTGAAACATTGAGTTCCCCAGATAGTTTCTCTACATGACTGTAAATACTGGGACCTTTGGAAAAATGTAGATCTTATTTTTTACTTTCTGTATGGTTAAGGGTTGGAGTAACACAGAAGAGTAGGAAAAAAAAGAGAAGAAAATAACATTTCTTTGTATTTGTGTAATCTTGGATTCATACTCCATTTTGTCAACTATTATAATTTAATTAATTTTATCCCTGTTTTAAAATTTATATAATGTAGAAAATTCAGTTTAGGTGGCAAAAAGAGCATCTGTAGGAGAAGTCTCAGGCTTGGGCTCTGGAGTCAAGACTGGGGTCACAATGAGTGATTCAGAGGTAAGAGGATGATGATCCCTGGCTAAGAACTTTTACAATCTAGAGAAGACATATGGCTTGTTCAATAAACTCTCTTAAAACTTACCAGTGGAAATAGAGGATAAATGGAGGCTTTTTTTTTTTTCAAACTGGAACGATTAGAGGGTCTTTATGGGAAGAAGTCAGTTCCGACTGATAGCCTTGAAGGTTGAAGTGAATGTCAGTAAATCCTCCTGAGAGGGAAAGGTGGGGCACAGTGAATTTGATCTATGCTCCACCACCTGTAGTTGTGCCAAGGGAGAGGAGGAGTATGTGAACAGCAGGTCAGGTGGGGCTCGAAGCCCTCCTGAGAAAACTGGACTTGACTCAAGGTTTTTGAGCAGAGGAGTGATGCTATAATGTGTATGAGTTCAGAAAGATTATAAGAATTTATGGGCTGGATATCTTGGTGGCAAGGAGACCATTAAATTGGTATAATGCCCCAAAAAGAAGCATGACAAGGTGAATTATTTTATCTTGTTCATAGACATTTTAATAATAAATAACAAAAATGTTTTAAGTGTTTTGATAAGCATGGCCAAATAGGTATGGCAGATTGTTAGTTTGAGCTACATCTTAAGAACAAAGGATTACACTGTTATTTTAAGGTACTATCAAACTTTTTACTCTGAACAGTATTCATAAATATTAATAGTGAAAGTTTGACCACCAAACACTAACTTATAAAAATGGTTGTACTTAAAATTACAAGGCATTTATGTTTTCAGGTGTAAATATTTAAGGAATGGATAGATGATTCATTTTGTGGTTCATTATAATACTGCTTTCGAATTGATGGCCATTTGTACCTAAATCATGACAATACTGGACAGATAGTGTAGTGCAGTGTATTTGAAAGGCAGTGCTTTTCTGACAAAGATTTATTTGGTGGTTTCATTTTCTCTGAAAAGGAAAGCAAGAGATCAGCGAAGCTCTTATCATTTACATTGTGGCAGATTCACTTGATTTCCGAAGGCCAACAAAAAGGTGGGACTTTTGAAACTAGGCAATGGGAAAATATAGACACACCCTTATTCATATTTGCTTGGGGATCTGTCGGCCCGCATATGTGTATAGGCACGCATGTGCATGTACACACACGTGTAGACTAATCTTAGAAAATTGTATGTATTCAATGAGAAAGAAAATTTTGATACTTAAATATAAGCATGAATTGTCATTCTGATAGTTGCAAAAAGACTTTCTTTTAAAATGGAGATTGGGTCTAGTTCCATATGAAGAAGATTATAGGAAAGGTTATTTAAATTGTAAGTAGCTTTGTTCACTAAAATGCTAGATTCATTTGCAACAGTGTTTTATTTCTTTTGGAAGCCAGACAACTAGTTTAATAGTGTACATATGAAACACTAATTTGGCTTGTTAATTGGATGCAATTAAACTGAGGTTATTTTATACTGCTTAATTGTCTGAAAATTACATGTGTTGCCATGCCTGTGTAATGTGAGGCAAGAACGGGGGTATAGTGGAAGCGGAGGTAGAGGGACGTAAGGTCTAGTAGTGTCTTTGCAATTAGCTCTCTGTAAAAACTTGGAAGCAAGTCCTTTAAACTCTCTGGACTTCATTTGGAAATGAAAGGATTGGAACAGATGGGCTTCTAAAGCCTCTTCCAACTCATATTCTATCAGTTTATAAATTCCACTTTGTAGTTATAGAGAGCGCAGTGTCATTATATTCTGTAATTATGGTATTACAAGGATGAACTAAACACTTTTATAAAATCAGCACAGTGCCAATTTGCAAATCCGTTAGAAGGCAGGGTATTTAGGCTGAAAGAGCATTTACTCTGTGCCAGGCTGCATACCAGGCACTATCCAGTGATAACCCTCAGAGGATTGGTATTACCACCTTCATGGTTACACTTAAGGAGATAGAGACTCAGAAAGGTTAACTGATTTTTGCAGGGACACTCTGGTAGTCAATAATGAAGTAGGATTTGAACTCAGGGCCAGGGGGCTCCAAAAACATTTGGTCGTTTCACCATTTCATGCAGGAGCATAAGGAACTGTTAGACATTGAAATTACCGCAGAGATTAAAAAATTGAAATCGCCGTTTTGCTCACTTAGCACAGTGTTTGACCCTAGGAGTTTAGGCATATCCACCAATGGGATACACACTACGTGAAGGAGTTAGCCTCGGGGCTAAGAGCCTGGATTTAAAGTCAGAACAGGGTAAATTCCAGCTCCCCCACAAGCTCCGGGGAATTTCGGAAGGTCACTTAACCTCCCAGAGGTTACAAAATGAGGATGATAATATCTGTTTAAGGGTCATTGTGAAATTTTTATGAGAATGTGCGTACCTGTCTCACTGAGTGCAAAGTAAAATTTAAATACCAGGGAGCTATGATTATTATGAAGAAGGGATTAGACCCAAAGGGGAGGAAAGAAACACAGGAGAACTGAAATTGTTGTGACAGTAAAATATCTCTTACACATTTTCAAATGGTCTATTAAACTCCTGATTGAAATGGTTTAAGAAATGATGTTAGGATACCCGTGTATTTCGACCACTGACAAGTGGAAATAGGGGTATTTCTCACTTAGCTTAGCCAGGGCTACACTAGTGAAGTGAGCAAAATTCTCTCGTTCTTCGTGGATCATCCTTCTGGAGTTTTTTGGTCTAAAAATAGCCCTTGGGCCCTGAATTACCCAACTTGAACTTCCCGGTAAATCGCAAGAGCTGAAGAACCAGTGTTTACTTCTGGGGCCTTAGGCTTGCTTAGGGGGCACAACTGAGTTTGTTTCTGGGACGGCTGACTTTTAAACAAACATTTATTAATTCAACAGAGATTTATTAAGCACCTACCTGCCCTGGAAAAGGTGCTGTTCTAGATACCGGGGACTCCTCAGTGAATAAAAGAGCTTAAAAAAATCCCCTGTCCTCAAAGTGTTTACATTCCAATGGCCTACTTTAGAAACTTTTGGGGGCAAATTTAGTTCATTGCACTGCTTCCCAGGGTTTTTAGAAATCTCTGCTTTCCTATTGCATCTCTCAACCCAAATAACAGTTAATGAAGCATTGCAAGATTTACTAAATCACTAATGAAAAAGCCCATTTATTAGACCCATATCTGTATCTATATTTTTCAGAGTAACATAGTTTTTGAAGAGGTACTATTTTTGCATAAGTAAATATTACAGTACTGTTTTTGTTTTTGAATTCTTCTTTATGGTTTAGCATGATGGCCTTTCCTAACCTGTAGAATCAAGATCTGAGTATTTTTTTCATAAGGAAGAAAAGAAAATGTTTTTTCAATGACACATTCTATTGTAAAATGCATGTATAAGCTTGTTAAGGTGGAGAGATTACCAAACAACTTCTGTTTGGCTTGTATATTTTTCATCTTATTTAAATGAGTTTTTTTTTCATTTTTTTTAACCAATAATTTTTGTGATCAAGTTTCTAGTGGATTAGAATGGCTTATACTTTCACAAAAATGTGGTAAACACAGCTCATGGTAGACAGTAGGCAGGCAGGAGGTATTTGGTAAATGTTGAAGTCATAGTTCTCAAGAAACTTATACTTGAAGTGTTAAGAAAAGACATTGGACTCACTGTAAGATGGCAGGCGGGGTCATCAGAACCAAGTGATAGATGAAGTCTTGGCTAATCTTTGCTCCAAATATTTCTTCAGCTTCATAAGAAGTCCTCTGGGAAACAGCTGCCTTCTCTATACACCTAGCACTCACACTTCTTACAGCCTCAGTAAGGGTCTCCCTGGGCTCTGCAACTTCCCGTTTGATTTTACAGCAACTGCCCAGGTAGAGCCATTTTGAGGTAATTTTTTCCTACAGTTGGATGAGGAAGTTTATAGTTGACTAGAATTCTTCCTTACAGAATCCTTCCTTCCTTGGCCGTATTTTGTTTAGGGTGATCTGAAAGGAACACTGTTTGAAGGTGCTCACATGTGTGGGGTTTAAGGAAAAGTTGTTTCTTGGTCGGCCTGCTCGGATGAATTTGCCATGAAAAAGAGAATGTATTCCTTTACTCCATTACAGATCTTTGCCCCTGGAAGCAAAGAAAAATGCAGGAGGGAAGGCTGGGGGTGAACCTTTTCCTCTCCTTTGAAGTGATGAACTCTTGTCTTTGCAGCCCAGCAGGGCCCTGTGGGACAGTCCTGATGGCTGGCCCCAACACTCTGTGGACAAGTCATGGGAAGTTCAGCTTCTAATTATCCATGGAATAATTATCAAACTTTATTTTTCTTTCTTCTCCTGATGCTTACATTTTGAATAATCTCCGTTTCTCTAAGCAAGGGAAAAACCCAGGGTTATAAACATTCAATTTATTTTCATGTGACTCAATTTATTTATCATGTGTCAAAGTTTCTGTTCGGAGAAATACAAGCTTTTTAGGTAAAATGAGGATTTTTGAACATCTCTGTGCCCTTGTTGTCAGGATGTGCTCATTAGAGCCTACACCCAGGCCGCAGAGGACGCCTGAATGGCTGCTGGTAAACCCTGACCCACTAGTTCATTGCTGGCCTCATTATTGATTTTCAAAATGATTCAGGCAAAGTGGCTATACTTCTGCTATACTTCATTGTTTCTTTGTCTGTAAAAATGAAGCATTGTTTATAGCACTGCCCTACCTCCTGGGAGCATAGCAGGGTGACACAAGAGAATCGGAGTGGCTATTTTTAGGATGTGAAGCAACACTAAGTTTTGAGAATAATTCAGTTGTTGAAAAAAATCTGATACACAGCAATACATTTGTGACAAGGGTTAGTAGAGTGTTCTTGAGATAATTGACTGCTATTGATGCAACTTATTATAGGCATATGCAATTGTTTTCAGAAAGATAATGGTTTGCAGCTCCACAGCTTGTTGTATTAGCACCCGGTGCATTTAAATTTTGTGTAGGTCACTGATGCACATGTGTAGCGAAATTTCGAGATGGTTATACCCATATTCGAGCAGAAGGAAAGGAATCCAAATACATTTGTTTTTGAATTCGTAATCTGTTTACTTGTTCCGATGGCCTCAGTAACATTTGTGATGAACTTGGTGCCCAAATTTAATCAAGTGGAGCTTTTAAAAATGGGCCAAGTGGCTGAGAATATTCAAAATGACTTTTTGAGATAAATCACCTGACAGTATAGAATATAACAAATAAATTAGATGTTAGTGTGGAGATTAGATTTTAATGGACAGACTCCAAATTTGTTCTGTCACCAGTTGATTTTGGCCATCTTTTGTGAGAGTTTACTAATGTTAAATCTAATGATGTCTGAAAGTAGTTTTAGGGCATCAATAGCTGATCTGGAAAAATTTCACATTTTAGCTAATCCCCGGAATTTATATTGTGAGGAAATCATCCCCGTCATTTGTCTTTCTTTTCCTATATCCTTGTGGGTTGTGTAGGATGGGAACAACGAGAAGGAAACAGAGGACACTTTGAAATGAATAACAAAATGGCCCGGGCTTTGAAGCCTGCTGTGGATGTATCAACCCCCCCCCATAGCCGTAAAAGCAAACAGTGTCCAGCAGTATGCCTGACATCTGTGATCTCCTTGACAGCGACAGGTTTTGGGTTGAATTTCAAAAGAAATTTTGACAATATGCTGCACTGTTGTGTAAGTCAAACTACTGTTTTCTT
>CM053608.1:17661094-17678700 GCA_028646535.1 Procyon lotor
CAAACTACTGTTTTCTTGTAGGACATGTTAAGTGTTACTAAGAATGCGAGGTGGGGAGAAGGAGAGCAGTGTAGACACGGGATTCCGAAGGCCTTGGGAGTGTGCACATGCCTTCCTTCCTCACTCAGTGGAAGCTTTCCCAGACGCCCTTTTTTCCAGGCGGGTCAGATCTTAGTTTTGAGCGGGCGGCATCTTCAGGATCAGTTCAGGTTGTAATTCTGCAAGTGACCCCTCATTTAGGGCATCTCTTAAAGTATTTGATTTCAATCATGGTGATAATTGGCCTAGGTGTAGGATCCGATGTGTTGATTTGTCAGATGATGTAAGTCGGCGGACTTTGCAATGTAAGTCTTTTCATAGAATGTAAGGATTAGATAAAACCAATGGAGGCGTCATTTAATCTCCAACTGAGTGAGGAGAAATCACTCTGGACATATCGCCAAGGACTGCGTGCATTCAATCTCTACTTAAATACCTCTTCTTTGCTTTGGGAGGCAGTTTCCACTCCTGGACACTGCAGTTGATGAGCAGTTTGGCCGTCTGTAGCTATCCAAGTTTCCTTATTGACTTGCATGATATTCCTACAATTATTTAAAGATAGAGATCATGTTCATCTTTTTTTTTTTTTTTAAGATTTTTATTTATTTATTTGACAGAGAGGAGAGAGGTCACAAGTAGTCAGAGAAGCAGGCAGAGAGAGGGGGGAAGTAGGCTCCCTGCTGAGCAGAGAGCCCGATGCGGGGCTCGATTCCAGGACCCTGAGATCATGACCTGAGCTGAAGGCAGAGGCTTTAACCCGCTGAGCCACGCAGGTGCCCTGATATCATGTTCATCTTAAATTTTCTTTCCTCCAGGCTAAGTATTCCTAGTTCCTTCAACTAGAACTCTTATTAGGTTGTTTCATTTTTATTTTATTAATTTCTTTAGGGATCATGTCTGAAATGTACTGAAATGTACTCTAGGCTCTTGTTTGTTATGAATCCTCAAAAGTAAATTGCTTATCGTCAGTTACTCTTTAGGATATAGCCTCTTATCAACCTGGTAGAAGGATTTTACAGGAAAGGCCTAAACATGCTTGCTGAGATTTATGGTGGAAACGGAGGTATGTGTAATAATGTAATACAAATCCATTTTCACAAATAGTTACTGGGATTCTGGCATGTGTGAGATGTACGGGAATATAAAATATACAAAGGAGTGTTTCACTATTCTCATTGTCAGGACTTTTATAATCTACTGTACTGAGCAAAAGAACTATGCAAAGGAAGCTGTAATTAAAAGAAGCAGGTGAAGTACCATAAGAGAGGCATATGTGAAGTATTAAGGTGGGAAATTGTCTCTGGCTGAGGAGTTCTGGGAATGTTTCATGGGAGAACGGGATGCTTTAGATAGGTCTTGACTTTGATAGGCATCAGTGTGGGAAAGTGTCGAGAGTATTCTCACAGAAGCATCTGATTTGAGGACAGCATAAAATGCATGTTAAGTGAGTGTTGGTGAAAAAGTTAGAATGCTTGAGAGACGTTGTCTAAGGACTTGTGTTCCAGCTTAAAGAGTTTGTACTTAATGTGACAAATAATGGTGGACGTACATAGTGCAACCCGGGGAGGGTTTGGGCCCAGATTTTGGCAGTTTCATAACTTTACAAACACAGTTAAATGAAATGAAATAGATAAAAGATATGTAAGAATTTGTATGCAGAAAATTCTATTTCATGCGCATTTTGCATGAGACATACTGGTTTTTAATTAGCATATCGTTATTATTTTCTTTGACCTAGAAGCTCAGCAGTCTTCAGGATAATGGCTTTAATCATAAAGTAAAGTGAATTTATTGCCAGTGGATGTTTCGTTATAGTCACACCTGTGCCAGTTATTCATACCTTTTCTTCTTCCTACTCTTTGGCCGTATAAATGACGTGCCACACTGACACTAAGTTCAGCTCAAATGTTCGCCACTTCAGTATGAAGTAAATTAATCTTGTCTTTGACTTATAGTTTCTATTAATAAAAAATGGAGATATAGAATGTTGGGAAGTACTTCTATGCAGGTGTATGGCTTGTAAGACTACCGCCTGTATAGGACCTGGGAGTATGCATTGGGTTTTGTTGCATCTTAATAAAAATTTAGAAAATTTTTTTACTTTAGATCTGGACTGCCTTCATTGTCTATGAGAAAATGCTTTCTTAATTTGACTACACAGATTGCTTATTAATCCACATAATAAATGGTAAACAAGGTGATGGGCACATATTTCACCGAATAAGGGGACCTATAGACAGAAGTGATATACTAGAATACTAGACAATATATTAGACAAGAGTAACATATATTACTGAAACAAAAGTTACCATTTCCCGAGTGGGCACTTTGATTTTGGAACTCTTCTTTTAACCACTGTGGAAAGTAACTTATTTTAGATCTTAGCTCTGGTCACACTGCTAGTCTCCAGAGAAGTACACAGGACTCTGTGAGGGACTAGGAGAGAATACAAAAATACTGTAGTGTAATACAGTAATTTATGCAGTTCATTAAATTTTAATTTAACACACGTGGGAACACTGATGTTTCAATAGCACTTGATTGTAGGCCATCTGAGCACTTACTATTATTTAGACTTTATTGAGGGCCTATTCTGAAATATTAAATATAGACGGAGGCTGAAAAAGGAGGTATGCTCTTAAACACTTAAGTGCTACCTAACATTGCCATTTGAAGAACTTTTACCTAGAGCCTGATATGTCTGAGATGATGAGGTCTCATCTTGTTATCATCTGGGAGAGGAAATGAACAGTCCTTGAACCACCTGTGGGTCCTGGTACTTTCTTAGTGATAGGTGCTGTCTTTTGTGACGTTGTCCAGCCTTGAGGGCATCAAGGCACTAATAGTTTGGACTGAGGGTCATTTAATAAAGAGAAGGTTGTAACTTTGGGGGCAGCTTGTAAGAAGAATAAAATCATGGGACTTGGAAATACTGAAGTAGAAAAAGACCTTATTGGAACCCAAGATTGTGGATCATGTCTTCAGATAGCTGTTTCACAAAAGATTTATTCATTCCTATGTGTGTGTGTGTGTGTGTCCGAGCGTGCGTGTGTAATGTAGTTCTCTCCTCATTTCTGTACCTTTCCCTTCCTGTTCACTCAATGAGCTGTAATACTTGTTTGACTCTGCTTCACATGTTTAATTTTGAGCTGGGCTGTGCGTTGGGCAAGTACTGATTCTTGAGGAACAATGCAGCCCTACAATATGTAATGGAAAAAGGACGTGGAGCTGAGAAAGAAGAGCATCCTGATGATTTTGTCATTGCTTTTCTTGGGAGCCACTTTTCTGGAAAAACAACAAATGATTGGCGAATGCTTATTAGAGAAGAATCATCCTCAGTATTGGATATTATGAGAGAAGAATAAAAACCTAGTGTACACTGAATATTTTTACAGGTGCCAGTTTGTGTGACCAGTCAGCCTTCCCAGTCACGTTCTGTCAAAGACAATTTGGAGTCTAAGAAAATGTGGAGGCTCTTGTGGTAGAGAACTGGGATCTCAGCAACCCAGAGAAGTACCATAGCAATTCACGATTACTCTCATATGGTAACTAAACGTCTAAACAAGATCCATCCTGAGTTAAATAATGAGTTTTAAAAGAATGGACTTGAAAAAGCTCAAGTCTTGATTCTTTACTGAATGGGATGGTGTATTTTGTGAGGTTGGAACTGTGCAGTTTTAGAATGTAACTTAAGGCGCAAAATTGGAGCATTTTGTTTCTAAAGAGAAAGTATAAAATACATTATCCTTATAAAACATCCTTTTGTCCTCACAGTTACCTGATATAAAAGAGATGCATTTGAAAATAGCACCAGGACCTGAAGAAGTCACAGTTTATGATTATGGTGTATATTTTCAATTATTGATTTTTCAAATATGTATTTGTCATGATTTATTTAATGCTAACATATAGGCCTTTTTTATCCTCAGTTGCTAACTAAATTTATGGTAATACTGATTACATTTTTGTTAAATTTTTTTTTTTAAGATTTTTATTTATTTATTTGACTGAGAGAGAGAGAGAGCCCACAAGCAGAGGGAGAGGGAGAAGCAGCTCCCCGCTGAGCAGGGAGCACAATGTGGGGCTCCATCCTAGGACCCTGGGATCATGACCCGAGTGGAAGGCAGACACTTAACTGGCTGAACCACTCGGGCTTCCCAATACTAAATTTCATTTAGTCTGTAATTAGGATTATAAAACAGTATGATTTTTAGTCATCCCTCCTTTGTTCTTTCCAAGTGCCATCATCGACAATTAAGTATGAACTAGAGAGCATGAACTTGGAATAAAATCTTCAGTGAGCTTAGTATTTGAGTAGTCACTTGCAGGTTTTGGAGTGTTAATTCTATACCATGAACAGGTGATTTGAAGGAATAAGTAAAATTATGTTATAATAGAAACCATGAGCATTACTGCAGATTTTTAATAACTAAAACAATGATTGATATGAGAAGAAAAAAAGGCAAGTGAGAAATGTTAGTGTGAGAGCACACAGGAAATGGACAAACACCATGGTATTTTCTAAGATTGGACAAATTGGACTCACTTTTATAATCAAGAGTCTTTTGGTACAGTTTGGGAAGTTCGGGGAAGGTGTTTAAAAGTTACTGTATTCAAACTAAGTAAATAAAGTAGTTGGAAGTGATTTTTTTCATAGCCCCTCCTCACCCAACATTCATGAGTAGACACTGGCTGCTAAGCTAGCCTAGAACCGCCTGTGGAGGACAGAAGGGGTAGTTTCAGTTTGGGATTAGGAGTATGGGAATGGGAAGGGTTTGTGGTTCCTTTTAAACAAAATTGAAAAGAGCCCATCTGACTTCCATACATTTATCCTAGTCCTGTGTTCTTTGAACCTACTTTCTGATAAAATGGGGATAATATTATATGTGAAATAAATGGTAAACTCTAATAAGCTATGCAAGCTTAAGATATTATGTATGCAATATTTAATTGTGTTATTGAAATGTTTGGAATATAAGACAACCTAAGAAATACAAGGGGCTTTGGATCACTTTAAGTAGAAGCCAAGGTAACTTTTAATGTTGCCCTTCGGTAGTACATGACTGGGTGGAACAACTCACATTTATTTATTTTTATTTATTTTTAAAGATTTCAGTTATTTATTTGATACAGAGACAGCGATTACAAGTAGGCAGAGAGGCAGGCAGAGAGAGAGAGAGGGGGAAGCAGGCTCCCCGCTGAGCAGAGAGCCTGGTGCAGGGCTTGATGCCAGGATCCTGAGATCATGACCTGAGCAGAAGGCAGAGACTTTAACCCACTGAGCCACCCAGGCGCCCCACAAATCACATTTATTAAACTGTAAAGTCTTTCAGGTACACTTAAAGTATATTTTAAAAATTCAGTAGATTTTTAAAGACGTAACTTCTTTATCAAGGAGGGGTAGACCTGGATAATGAACTTCATGAAAATAAAGCATAGACTTTGTAATTCTTAAGATTTATTTACTTGTGAATCCATAGGTTACAGTGCAGTACACATTTTAAACATCATGACACTTAGCCTAAAATATTTTTAAAAAATAGAGTCCATTTTTAGAGCAGCTTTAGGTTCACAGCAAAATTGTGTGGAACAGAGATTTCCCAGATCAACCTGCATTCTGCACCATACCCCCAACTACAGAGTCTCCTCCACTGTAAAAATCTTGCACCAGAGTGGTGTGGTTGTTACAACTGATGAATCCAGGCGGACACATCATTATCACCCAAAGCCATAGTTTACATTTGGTAGAGCCCTAAGTATTTTAATTCCATGTCCTTGTGTGAAACATTGCTTAGTTCAACTATTGGAGTATTGGCACAATGTAACATTTGTCAACATTGATTCACCATGAGAAGATGCCTTATGGTCTTCCTTTTAAACTTTATTAACCTTAAGCCACTGCTTCTCTAGAATTACACATGTTAGAATCTGGTTTATGTTTTCAAACTAAATGGAAAGCTGGAAATTTAGGATAAAAGAAACCATAAAAATCACCATTATTTTTACTGAATGGGTAATTTCCATTTTAAAACTTTCTGGCCATGAGTTTTGTGTGCTATTAAAATGGAGAAGTACAAGATTGAAAGCGTTGTGGGAGAATCTGATTTTTTTTTTTATGTTAGACATTTGGGATAGTAGCAAATTAAGGCCCTGATAAATAGGGCTTTATATGTTATGTAGTGGGTGTTTTAATAACGAAAACATAGAATATGCTTTTTAGCAACGTCTAAACAGGCTTGCCTCCTTTGGCCTCACTGGAGCTATGCAATATGGAAATGTTCTCATTCCACTTTTCTGTCTCACAGTTACTTAAGGAATCCGCAACTAAGAAATAGAAAAAGGAGGAGAAAACAGCAACAACACTGAAATCATCTTCACTTTTTATTATTTGAAAATAACCCTAGTGGAAAAAAAGAGTCCACTTGTGGGCAAATTACTTTTAAAATTAAGCCAAGAAACTTGTGCAAGGAAAAGTGCTTTCTCTGAGCACATGGAAACACACGTCTTCCGCGCAGTCTGGGGAATGAACGCGGAGCGGGAGGCCAGCCCGCGCGGTGACCTGCGCGCAGCGCTGGAGTCCGGCGGCTCCGTGTGGTCCGCGAGGAGAAGCGACTCCCCCGCCGCGGAGGCGGGCGCTGCTCCGGGTGGTTCCGCCGCGTCCCTGCCCCTGCGCCGGGCAGTGCACCACCCGGCTCAGGGAGCCCTTCCAGGACAGGGGAGCCCCGGCCGCCTTGCCCTCCCTCGCCGCGCCTGGCCCGCCCTGGAAGGGGCTGAACTTTGGCCCCCGGTCCGCTGACACCCGAGGGAGTGTGAATGCAATGACGTCTCCGCTCGGTTCAGCTGCACAACAGGAAATGCTCTCGGCCTCCCCCCTTCCTGCCCGGAGAAAGTGGGGCTCCTTTTTCCCGGCGGCCGCCGCTGCGCCGACTGAGACCTACTTTCGGGGCCGCCTGCGCCGGGTCTGGGAGGAGGGGTTCGGGGAGGGGCGCCGAGGATAAGGGACCCCGAGGAGGAGGATGCACTTGGCTTTGCAATGGCTCTTTGTACTGATTCTGCCAGGGGACTCCACGGTGCTGAAAAGACCCAATGTCGGGTGACCACTGGCCCTGGGGAGTCCACATCACTTGCCTAAGAGAGGGAACACCCCGTCAGGTGGGCCAAACACATGAGCGGGCTCCCGAAATCGAACCGAATAGTGCTGAATAATGCTGACCACAGAGGGCCAGAGCCTACTTCTCATCGCCTTGGTAGAATGTACAGTCTTCCTTTTCACAAAGCCCTGACAGGAAACCTTTTGTTTAACCTCCTTCTAACTGTCACCTCTTACTTTGTTGTGGCAACAAAGAGGCGAAGAATGTTTAGTGCGAAGCATAAACATCATGGCCGTTAATACAGCTCAAGACAGAACCATTACAAGAAAATTATCTCCGTATTCATGAGTTTAATCCTTGTTATTTAGGTAGTAAATCTTGCATGAGTAAATACGGATGATTTTGTCAATTTGAGCTCAGTACTATGGCCCTGGATTTACTATGTTAAGTTATAGATTTTTTTTACTATTTTCCTACGTTTTTGATTTGATTTGATTTTATTTTTTTGCTATAGATAGGCTTACAAAATCGAAGCCAAGCAAATAAATCCAGGCTTTTAAAAAATAAAAGGTGTTTTAATTTGTGCTATGATCTTTCAAGTTACATTTTAGAATAAATGTTTAGTATTAACATTCTGTAATTTAGTAACGTAGATCTTGCGAGTTTCATATACTTGCCAGCATGATAAAAAGGAGTAGCATCAGCTGGGCAGTCATCGTTGTGATTACTCTCTGGTTGACTCATGAATAGGCTTTGTAATGGTAGATTGTTCTTTTGGCCACACAGCCAAAATGCCAGAGTTCACAGGGAGGTCTGCTAAGGTTTCTTCTATCACAGACTTCACAGTGAAAAGATTGAATAGATGGGAATAGCCCTTAGCAGTTCTTAGTAAATCTAGAAAATCATTTTATATTGGAATATACACTGTGTACATGTTGAAGTTAAACTGAGTCGTAAAGCTAATCACTGATTTTTAGCTTTTATAATTGTTGCCTAAATGCTTTTTTTCTTTTTATAAATAAGGTCCCCATGGGATCATCGAATGTGTATATACTACAATATCATTTCCCTTAGGATGCTTTCAGCTGATATATGCAATAAGGAAGTTAGAGATTACTTAGTACATTTGGAAGAAGAGCTATAGATTTAAAAGTTGTATCTTTTTTTAAGACGTCTTTTTCCTTACAGAATTTTACACAAAGATTCTCTCTCTTTACTATCCAAGCCTCACTCAAGTTGTTATTTTAGCACTCTTATTTGGTTATGAAATGCACAAAAATATTTATACAGATATTCTCTGTGGCCCACTAAAGCAAATAAAGTTAGAAGTTTAGAACAGAGGGGAGGTTGTGGCTCCTTGGAGCCATGCCAAAGAGCGGATTCCATTATAGTGCACTCTGAATAGTTAAACGGATTCAAGAGGCAAATGGGATGATGTGAATGGAAATGTTTCACAGAACTGGAAGTCACTGTGCTAGTGTAAGATCATTTTTTAAAAAATACGATTCTCTTTTCCCTTCTCTCCCCCATTGTAACATTATACAGAAGGTGTATCGGATATGACAAGGATACTGTTAATATAGATGTTAGTTTCATCCTTTGTGGCCACTTTATAATTGGATCCCCTGCACTATGTTTATTTGCTCTGTATTGAGATTTAACTGCTTTTAAACCTGGCTTGACCATTTATAGAACTGGTATTATGAAAGTATTTATTTAGTGGTATTAATCAAAGGATCAATTACTCTAGCTCTGTGTTAACAGTAATCTTTAATTTTTATGCAGCATCTTGTTCGAGGTACTAAGTAGCATCCTTAGGCACATTAGTTAAATCTCACAACAACCAGGAGATTAGCATGCTGTTCTATGAAAGTCATTGTGTGAGGAATTCTTATAGATTGTACGTAGAATCTGAATTTCCTTGACATTAACCCAAACCCAACACCTCATCTGTAATTGTTGTCCAAACATATGTAATTTGATTCATATATGAGTTAGAAATATATCCACTTTGGGGATATATTCTGCTTTTTATGCTGCAGAAGAATTTTGTGCCTGTATAGTGACCAAAACTACAGCTCTAATGAGGGTGGGTAAAAGAATATATTTTACTTTTCAGCTAAAAAGGCAGTGTTTCTTGGAGGAAAATCCTAGAATAAAAACAGTCCTCCATTATATCTTGGAATGATAGTTTGAAATATCTTAAAAAGTGTTCTTAAAAAATTGGTTGACTACTGTGCACTAGGAAAGGCATTTCCTAGTGAAGTGCACAAGCTAGGGCAGAGTTTGCCTCATCCCCACCGAATGCCCAGTGCCTAGAACAGTGCTCTACTGGGAGCACTGGACAGGTGCTGAATGAAGAAATTAAGACAATACCACTATCTCTCATGTTTCAGATACTACTTCATATTCCTGGGCCATAATTTCCCGAATGCTCTTTTTGTTAAGTGACTTAAATTCAGCTATCATGGGACATTATTGGATTTTTCAATGGAATGTAAACATATAGTAGATATATAATACACATGTAGTAAGTTGAAAAATATTGAAAGAAGCATGATAGATAGCAGCAATATTACCATCCTGGGACTTTATTTGGGATTCTAATTATTTGCAATCCTCCTTTTCTGTCTAAGGAGGGTAATTTTTGAAAAAGCTTATTGACTTATTGGTTTACAAAAGAAGACATTGGGCAAAGCTGAGGAGCCCCACTTGAATTTGAGTCATTTTTACGAGCACTTAATCCAAGGGTTTAAGAGCCGTTTGAGATCAAGGATCCTTTGAGCTCTTAAACATAATAATTTACATTTGACCATTCATTACCTAACAGGTACTTCGATGCTGCATTCGAGCCTCTCTGGGAATTGGGATTGTGGATTAAAAGGCCATGGTTGTACTTTTGGTGCCTAGGAGGGTACCGAGGGCTCAACAGGGTCAGCTTCTTGGGTGAGCATGTGACCTGAGCATCCTGTAGGCCTGAGTTTGGTTTAATACTGTATTTCACCCTCTTGAAATTCTTAATTTTTAAGTTTATTTTTAATTTAATTTAATTTGGGGGAGGCAGAGGGAGAGAGAGAATCCTAAGCAGACTCCATGCCCACCACAGAGCCTGACATGGGGCTTGATCTCATGAGATCGTGACCCTGAAGTCAAGAGTTGGGACTCTTAACCGACTGAGCCACCCAGGGGTCCCTGAAATTCTTAGTTTTTGAACAAGGGTGTCTGCATTTTGGTTTGCACTGGGATCTGCAAGTTATAAATTATATAGCTGATCTTAGTGCTTCCTGAACATTTTTGACAAAACGAGGGACTTGACTATAGAAGTTACAGACTTAGATTTAACTCCAGAAAACTTTGGTTTGATTGTGAGCCTTAGTTTCCCTGTTTCTCTGAGGTGCAAATGAGAAACAGACTGTTTGGATTCCATCTAATAAAGGATTTCAGCTACAATATTATTTGGAACTGATGGGAACCACCTTAAGAAAAAAAACTTCTCTAAAGCGTTCCATATAACCTTTTGATTGGGTTGTGCTAAGTAAAAATGCTGATAGAACATCAAACCTGAAGCAAACTTAATGGGAAATGTAATGAGTGCATCAGCTCTCTTCTTTATATTCTCAATTACATTTTGGTTCATGTTTATTTAACTTAATTTTTGTATATTTAACTATTAAATATTTCTTCCTATTACCAGTGATGTAATCAATAGTGATTCACTATGGAGTTATTGGTAATAGTGGGTTAGATATTTGGCAGGACTTATATTAAAACATGTTTGTCTTCTGGAGAATACCAATAAGTATATAAGATAGTGGGAGAGAATATACAGTGGTGGAAGGAGTTTGCTGTGGTCATCTGGTCTTTCCTTTGCCTCCAGAGGCAAGCCAGTCTTTAAAAAATCTTTACTTAAGGTTGTCCAAAGATGTACATTTCGTAATTCTTGTTGAGAGCCAGTTCTGTTGCTTAATCAAATTTGCAGCTGCA
This sequence comes from Procyon lotor, assembly GCA_028646535.1. NCBI lineage: Eukaryota > Metazoa > Chordata > Mammalia > Carnivora > Procyonidae > Procyon > Procyon lotor. The sequence goes on from CM053608.1 coordinate 17,672,209, forward strand.
TTTAGGGCATGATGGGGAGTGTGGGTTTCAGAGTGAGGCTACCAGGGTGTGGAATGTTGCCTTCACTGCTTTCTCATTGTGTGACTTTGGGCAAGTTACATCATTCCTCTTAGCCTCCATTTTCCTCATTTTTACAATAGGAATAATTCCTGAAACAGACCTCAAAGATTGTTGTGAAGTTTAAATGAATTAAAATATGTAAAGTACTTGGTCTACAGTAAGCACTCAATATATGCTAGGTGAGGAGGTAATTTTAAAAAGCCTACTTATTTATGTTACTTAGATGTTTTCAGATAATAAGTGAAAGCATATGTTGTTATTCTCAAAAGATTTCATGGTCTAAAGAAGGAGCTGAATTGTAATCCTAGGACTTTAAGGATTAAGTGCAAAAGTAGAATGAAGTAGAGGGTGATAAAAAGGCTGGAAGGAGCTCTAGGCCCTCTTGGGGGTGCGGTGAAATGGAATGTTCCTCAGCTGCCCTTCCAAAAGTGAGTAGGTATCCAGAACAGGCTTGGTGAGGTTTGAGAATGCATGGGAATGTCTGGGGGAATTCTGAATGTTTAGTATGATTGATGAATTAGGAACAACTAGGAGATCATGACTGACAGGGTAGAGATGTAAACTGAGGCCAGACAATGAAGATGTAGACCGGAGAGGTAGAAAGGCAACCAAGAAAGTCACGTCTTAGAAGCCAAGAGCCAAGAGTTTCTCCAAAGAAGGAATGAGTGTCACTACGGTTTTGGAGAGTTAAGATAAGGTTGAATAATGATTTAAGAATTAGGAGATGGCTGGCATTTATTTTGTCTGTCATTTGCTATTAGACTCTCATAGAAAGACTATTGAAGGTCTGACTATTGATAAGTGTAGGGAAGACATTTAAAGTAGACACAAAAGCTTTTGCCTAAAAGGTGATTAAGTCCTTGATTTACCGAAAGAGTCTTATGGTCCTTTCCTTTTTTATGCTTTCAGATTAGGATAAACCACTGGTTTGAAATTAGTTCATGCCCCCATTAGATTGTAATCTTCAGTAGGGAGAGTGCAGTAGAGTCTTACTTATCATTGTAACTTTAGAATCCAATTAAATTTTTAGTTCATAGTGATAATTTTAAAAATATGATATTATATATAATATAATTATAATAAAATATAATATAATATAATTATATAATTTTATAGTGCTAGGCACTTTTCTAGGCACCTTACAGTGTTAATTTAACTCTTGTATCTTATTATCTCACATCTTTAAATCTTTATCTTCTTAAGAGTCAGGAGTTAGAGGAGACTCTAAAATGAGTCTGTTAACCTCATTTTATAGATGAAACTGAAGAACAGAGAGGTTAACTAGCTTGTTTAAGGTTACAGTGCTAGTGTGTCTTGATTTGTGAGTTTAAAAGGCAGCTGCATTCAAATCTCAGGCTCCTTTTTATCATGAATGCAGCCTTTTTCCTTACTGTAGTTCAATATACATTTGTTGGATATATGGGTGAATAGGTGAATGAATTACTGAAAAAAGATGGATTAATTATTACTTTATACAGATGAGTAAATCTGATTAATTTTTTTTCTTCCTGTGGTGGTAGCTTTCTTTTCTTTTTTTTCCCCCAAATACTTTTATTTTATTTTTTCAGTGTTACCAGATTAATTGTTCATGCACCACACCCAGTGCTCCATGCAATACAAGCCCTCCTCAATACCCACCACCAGGCTTGCCCATCCCCCCACCCCTCTCCCCTCCAAAACCCTCAGTTTGTTGCTCAGAGTCCACAGTCTCTCATGGTTCATCTCCCCCTTCCAATTTCCCCCCATTCACCCTTCCTTTCCTTTTATTTTTCTAAGGGAAATTATTCTTCTATTATTTCAAATAATAATTCAGCTCCTAAATTCTTGAGGTTTAAGATGTATTTAGGAATTTGTTTCTTGGTAGTTGGGGAATAGCTAAATGAGCTTTTCTTTTGGAGTGGGTCATGGCAGTGGTGGGGGAGGGAGGGTGTCTTAGTTTATTGGGGGTGGTAATCCTAGCACAAATGTGTCATCTGGGTGTGGTGCAAGAGGGAAACACCACTTGTAAAACTGTGAACCAATGGTCAAAGGCCAGCTTTGAGTGCCCTGACCTTTGGAAGCCAGGATTTGGGAGATACTGAGATAACTTAGTGATAACTAATAGCAGACAATGATAGGAAGGGGCATCGTTCTTATGTTTGTGACTTTCTTTTTAGCTGTAACTTTGTGACCTTACGTAGCAGCTATGCAGAATGGCACTATAATTCTTGAACTACTATGTCTTCACAATTAACGGAATAACTTTATATGATGAAACTAACTTTCCTACTATAGAAGTACTTTTGAAAAGTTTATTTATAAGCTTTTATAAATAAACTGTAAAGTCAATAAGGAAACATTGGCCTTAAATGACATGTTATACCAGATGGACTTAACAGATATATACAGAATATTCCATCCAAAAGCAACAGAATATGCCTTCTTCTCAAGTGCATATAGAACATATTCCAGGATAGATCATATCTTAGGCTGTAAAACAAGTCTTAATAAACTTAGGCGGGATTAAGATGATATTAAGCAGCTTTTCTGACCATAGTGGTATGAAACTAAAAATTACATGAAGTTAAGTGGAAAATTTACAGATATGTGGAGATTAGACAACATATTACTGCGCAATTAATGGATCAAAGAAAAATTTAAAAGAGTAATAAAAAATACCCTGAGACAAATGAAAATGGAAATATATCAAAATTTTTTGGTTGGAACAAAAGCTCCAATCTAAGAGGGAAGTTCATAGTGTTAAATGCCTACCTCAAGAAACAAGTCTCAAATAAACAACTTAAATTTACACAACAAGGAACTAGAAGAGAACAAATAAAGCCCGAAATTAGTAGAAGAAAGTAAATAACAAAGATTAGAGCAGAAATAAATGAAATAGACACTAAAAAGACAATGGAGGAGATCAGTGAAACTAAGAACTTTTTGTTTGAAAAGATAAACAAAATTGACAAGACTTTAGCTACACTCACCAAATGAAAAAGAGAGGACTCAATTAAATGAAATCAGAAATGAAAGAGAATATGTTGCAACTAATACCACAGAAATACAAATGATTATAAGAGACTACTCTGAACGGTTACATGCCAACAAATTGGACAACCTAGAAGAAATGAATTAATTCCTAGAAGCATACAACCCACCAAGACTGAATCATTGAAATAGAAAATCTGAACAGACTAATTATTAGTAAGGAAATTGAATCAGTAATCAAAACCTCCCAACAAACAAAAGTCCAGGATCAGATAGCTTCCCTGGTGAATTCTACCAAATATTCAAAGAATTAATATCAATTCTCAAACTCTTCCAAAACATTGAAGATGAGGGAACTCTTCCAAACTCAATTTTCTGAGGCCAGTATTATCCTGATACCAAAACCAGACAAGGATGCCTCAAGAAAATAAAATTACAATTGGATGTTTCTTATAAAAATTCTCAACAAAATATTAGCAAACTGAATTCAATAGTACATCAAAAGGATCATACATCATAATCAAGTGGGATTTATTCTAGTGATGCCAGGATGGTTCAACATCTATAAATCAGTCAGTGTGATATACCACATTAACAAGATGAAAGACAAAAGTCATATGATTATCTCGATAGATACGGAAATACCATTTGACATAATTCAACATTCATTTATGATAAAAACTTTCAACTAAGTGGGTAGAGAGGAAACATACTTCAATATAATAAAGGCCATATATGACAAGCCCACAAGCCCACATATATGACAAGACAAAAATGCCCACTCTTAGCACTTTTATTCAACATAGTATTAGAAGACCTAACCAGAGCAATTAGGTAAGAAAAAGAAATACAATGCATCCAAATTGGAAAGGTAGAAATAAAACTGGCACTATTTGCAGATGGCATGATAATATAAATAGATGACCCTCAAGACTCCATCATGGAACTGTTAGAACTAATAAACTTACTCAGTAAGTTTTCAGGATATACACAATCAATACCCCAAACTCTTTTATGTTTCTATAGACTAATAGTGAATTATCAGAAAGAGAAATAAAGAAAACAATCCCATTTACAATTGCATCAAAAAGAATAGGGGCGCCTGGGTGGCTCAGTGGGTTAAAGCCTCTCCCTTTGGCTCAGGTCATGATCTCAGGGTCCTGGGATCTAGCCCCGCATCAGGCTCTCTATTCAGCAGGGAGCCTGCTTCCCCCTCTCTCTCTGCCTGCCTCTCTGCTTACTTGTGATCTCTCTCTCTCTGTGTCAAATAAATAAAATCTTTAAAAAAAAAAAAAAAAGAATAAAACACCTAGAAATAAATTTACCTAAGTAGGTAAAAGACTTGCATATTGAAAACTACAAGACATTAATGAAATTGAAGAAGACACACACAAAAAAATGGAAAAAATGTTCTACGCTCATAGATTGGTAGAATAAATATTAAAATGTCTACTACTCAAAGCAATCTATGGATTCAATGCAGTTTCTACCAAAATTACAGTGGCATTTTAAAAGTTCACAAATAATCCTAAAATTTGTCTGGAACCACACACACAAAAAAAATCTCAAATAACCAAAGCAATCTTGAAAAAGAATGAAGCTGGAGGCATCACACTTTCTGATTTCAAACTATATTATGAGGCTGTAGTAATTACGACAGTATGGTATTGGCATAAAAACAGACTCATGGATTAATGGAACAGGATTAAATGGTCTAAACAGACCATGTATACTTGTTAAATTGATTTATAACAAAGGAGCCAAGAATATATAATGGGGAAAAGTACAGTTTCTTTAATAAATCATGTTGGGAAAACTGCATGCAAATGAATGAATGAATGAATGAATGAATGAATGAATGAACAAACTACCTCACACCATATGCAAAAGTAAATTCAAAATGGTTTAAAGAATTGGATGTAAGACCTAAAACCATAAAGCTCCTAGAAGAAAACATAGGTGGTAAGCAATCTGACATGGGTCTTGGGAATAATTTTTTAAATCTGACACCCAAAGTAAAAGCAATGAAAGCAAATATAAGTAAGTGAGACTACATCATACTAATAAGCTTCTGTATAGCAAAAGGAACCATCAACAAAATGAAAAGGCAACCTATTAAATGAGAGAAAATTACATCATATATCTAACAAGGGGTTAATATCCAAAATATATGAAGAACTCCCACAACTCAATAGCAAAAAACCTATAAACCAAAAAGCAAAAACAACCCTCCCCAAACCAATCTGATTAAAAAATAGGTAGAAGATCTGAGTAAGCATTTCATCAAAGAAGACACACAGATGGCCAACAGCTATACGAAAAGATGCTCAATATTAATCGCTAGGGAAATGCAAATCAAAACCACAGTGAGATATCACCTCACACCTGTTAGAATGGTTATCAAAAAGATAAGAAATAACTGTTGGCAAGGATGTAGAGAAAAGGGAACTCTTGATGTACTGTTTGTGGAATGATAAATTGGTACAGCCACTATGGAAAACAGTATGGGGTTCCTCAAAAAATTAAACATAGAACTATCATATCATCTAGCAATTCTACTTTTTTGGTACTTATCTGAAGAAAATGAAAACACTAACTTGAAAAGGTAAATGCATCCATCCCCATGTTCATTGAAGCATTATGTACAATAGCCAAGACTTGGGAACAACCTAGGTATCCATCAATGGATGAACATATAAAGGAGATATATGTGTGTGTGTGTGTGTGTGTGTGTGTGTGTGTGTGTGTGTGTGTATACATATATATTTAATATCTATTATCTATCTAATATTATTTAGTCCTAAAAAGGAATGAAATCTTGCCATTTGAGACAGCATGGATGGACCATGAAGGGCATTATGCTAAGTGAAGTAAGTCAGACAGGCAGGGGAGAGAGGTTGGGAGAAAAGGGTTAAGTGGATCAAAAGATAAAATGAAGAGAAAAAGAATGCAGCAGAATAGAGCAGAGAGAGAATCTCTCCTAATTCTGTACCTTCATACTTCTTGGCCCTAGCTCCTGGATAAGGCCCAGCTGCCTTTAGACTCCATATGATAACCCAGTAGCTATCACACTAACTCCTTTGTTTGCTCAAGCTCGCTTGATTTAATTTCTGTAACTTACAGTTTGGAACATTGACTAATGTTGTGCTTTATTGAAATATGAGACCGAGTTGAGGACAAAAGAAGCTAGTTTGCAATTTTCAGTAGGTAAGTTCCCCACTGAAAAGGGAATGTAGTTCCAATGTCAGTTCCCCAGAAGAGGTAGAGAACTAGAATTTTAATGATAGGACCTAGGTAGGGAGAAGGAGGTTGGCCTCTTATCTAGATATTAAGATGTCTAGATGTCCAGGGCTGCATCTTCATGAAAGACCAAAGGAAGACAGGAGGACCCCAAGTGAAATCTTTTTTTCCTATGGATGAAGTCCAGATATGTTATCTTTGTGTTCATATTTTCTTAAAAAA
>CM053608.1:17678800-17725624 GCA_028646535.1 Procyon lotor
CTCCCTCTCCCTCTGCCCTTCCCACAACTTGGACTCCATCTCTCTCAAAAAAATAAATTAAATCTTAAAAAAAAAAAAGAAAGCTTCTGTTTTTACAAAGAATAAAGAATATGTAGAATGTTTTTTAAGCCTGTGGTTATAAGTTATGAATAAGTAATTCTTTGAGACATTTCTACCTCCATTGAGGACCAAAATTCTTTGCCAGTTAACACTAATGACCACTGTGAAGTTGGCATATATTTATTTACAATTTGTTAATATTATTTGAGGATAGTCATACTAAATATGACTAAATATATAGGACAGAATAAAAGCCATGTCAAGGTATCTTTTTTAAAATATAAATTTAAAAATCAATATTTAAAAACATGCTTTATTATTCTTGCATGGACAATGTCTATTTCATTTTTTATTTCCATAAGCTTAAGAGGTTTGAACACGGAGTTTATTTGTAGAAGGCAAATAAGAGGATATTATAAAAGCAGGTCTTTGAATAGAATAATGATAAACTTATCCATGCTATGAATTGCATTAGGACATGTGTTTTATGAAGAGCAATGTGCTTCAGAAAAAAAAGGCTTGTATGTGAGATTACTGTGGAACTAAATTTGCTGAGGAGGTATTTGTAGGCAGTTCCTGATTTGAGTTGCAGCTTGGGAAAGCACATTTCTGATCTCACCAGTGAAGACTGAATAGGATTCACTTTTTACTTTTTAAGGCACAATTATGAATCAAATATTAAAATACAAAGCTCTGAAACAGATGAAGAAAACCAGTATTATTAGGAAGAGGGCAGAGAAGATGTCACACAAAGGACATTTAACAGTACTGTGTACTGATTTTCCTTTTCTATTTTATTTTATTTAGATCTGGTCTCATTGAGAAAAGAGAGTTGAGGTGACTTACTTCAAAAGTCTTCATAATTTCTGAAAGTTTTTTTTTTTGTTCGTGTTTCTGTAAGACCTAAAATAAAAACACATCGAAAATACATTGGAATTAAGAAAGTCAGTGTAGTGAATGAAGATGTCATTAAGCCGGGTAGTGTATGGCCTGACTTGGAGTTAAGAAGACATTTAATTCAAACCAGAAAAATATGTCTTAAAAATAGAATAATCTAAATTGCATGTGAAATAATATGAAGGGAATTATATACTATGAAGAAACACATGAAAGTGTTAACTGCAGATGTTTATATTTTAAAAAAAACCATGGTGAGAATGATTTAATCTGTGACTTCAGGCTCTCTCAGTTAAATTGCTTTTATGCCTTCACCATTTTCTGAATTATTGGAACCTGTACGTGTCAGAGTTTGTTTTTACATTGCTTGGTCATGGGAAAATACATTTATGTAAGTTCGGGCTCATTCATTCATTTCACCTTGTATTTATGTAATTATATGAATGTGTTAGTTCTCTAAAATTGAAAGAACGGTATGTTTATTGGTGAATAAGAAGTCATTATAGGGTGCTCTATTTTTACAGCTGTGCTTCAGGGTATCGGGTTCCAAAGAGGTCGGATGGGCATGACCTCACGGGCATGGATCTTGGGGAGACAATTCTGGAACAGCCACAGGCCTGCAGAGTTGAAAGTTTTTGCAGAATATCCAAATGCTGTAGTTAGAAGGCATCTAGACTGTTGATGCTTTAATAGATTTTTCTTACTAGCATCCAAATTCAAAACTGAATCCAAAGATAAGAGGCCCAGGTGGGCATGTAAGGACCATGTGCACCTAGCTAACAAGGAAGTGGCGTTTGCATCCATGAAAACTCTCTGTCAGTACTTTGCAGTTTTAACTGCATTTGTTTAGAAGAAAAAAAATAAATAGGAAGGTAGGTAATGAGAGAGTTGAGGAAGAAGGTATTAAGAAGGGAATAGAGAGATTGTTGTGGTTTTATTTCATTACTAATATTGTTCCTGTTAAAAGTATGGAAAAATAATAGGGTTTTGAGAGTGTGTATAAAGCCACCTGAAACAGAATTTCTTTTTCTGATGCACAGATACGATAGTGTTTGATATTGCATAGCATTGTTGTCTACTTGAACTCCTTTGTAAATCATGTCCAAAGTCAAGGCAGTCTTTTGGTTCCCACATATCATTAAAAGTTATTTATAAGATTCTTCTTTAATAAAATAAATTCAAAAATACTAACATGTTCCCGTCTTCTAGAAAAGATGTTACATTGTCTTTTATCATCACTTTTAATGAGAACAGAATCTGTTGCGTGCATCAGGGCTGATGCCGTCTGTTGTGCGTATAAGCTTTCATGGGAGTCGTACATGTGGGCTCTGCTATTCCCTTGTCAGCAGCATACCAACATATGCACTCGGAAGGTTTGACGGAAATTTAGTAGGGCTGGGGTAAGTAAGTGACTCTTTCATTTTGGTGATGTGACATCACTACTTTTTTTTTCTATTATTATTATTTTTTAAATATTTTATTTATTTATTTATTTGACAGAGAGAAATCACAAGTGGGCAGAGAGAGAGGGGGAAGCAGGCTCCCTGCTGAGTAGAGAGCCCAATGTGGGGCTTGATCCCAGGACCCTGAGATCATGACCTGAGCTAAAGGCAGAGGCTTTAACCCACTGAGCCACCCAGGTGCCCCTTTTTTGTCTGTTAGCACATTTTATTTTTCATATCAGATATATTGATAATGGAGAAGGAAGCACTAGTGATAAAACCAACAGTACATCACTTATGAAACTGTTAACTTTCACTTATACGTGGACTATTAGAATGTGAGTGGAAAGAAGTTATCACTAATCAGATTTGAAATTTTCAGTGACATAAGTTCATAACTGCTTATGGCAGCATAGTATTAACAATACTGTATTAGTAAAGTGTTCTTAAAATCCAGTTAACAAACTATTGCCTATTACATTTGTTGTATGCATTACATTTGTTGTATTGTATGCTACAGAAGAAGCTTTCTGGAAATTAAGAAGTACTATATATATCTTGCTAAAGAAATACTTTGTATTACAATATGGTAGACAGTTAAAACGCAACGACTTCTCTGGCGTTTGCTTACTATTCTTTAAATTATTGGACAAATATTTATTGAGTGTCTTGCTATGTGCCAGGCATTGTTCTAAGAGCTGAGGATACAGCAGGAGCGAAATAGGTACGGACTTAGCCTTCATGGAGGTCACTCATTCATATTAGTCCAATAATTATGCAGATGTGTAATTACAAATTATGCTTAGGTGATGTGATGGAGATGAAGAAGGTGCTAAGAGAGAGGATAAGAGGAGAGCTTTATCTCTTTGATGAAGTCAAGGGAAGGTACTCTTGAGGAAAGGGGTGGGTTGAGCCAAGATTGGCTGATGAGGACATATTAGGTGAAGGGGGTTGGCAGGTTTTGTAGGTTGAGGAAGCAGCCAACACACAGGCCCTTCCTTGGGCAGGATCATGGTTTTGGTCAGAATCAACAGGGAGCACTCCTGTGATAGGAGCACCAAGAGCAAGGGAGGTGGGACTGGGACAGTCCATCCGCAGGGCCATTCTACGAATCCTGTAAACCCGATTTAGGATTTTGGTTTTATCATAAAATGAATGGAATGGAAAGCCACAGACGTTGTTTAAGCATGGGGATGAAAGTGTCATATTTGCATTGGTAAGTTACTTGGTTTGCAGTACAGGGACCAAATTGAAAGATGGCCAGAGTGGATCTAGAACTAGTCCAGAGGCGCTCGTGGTAATTCAGGGAGGGAATCACTACACTGGATTAAGCCACTACAGTGAAATAAACCCGAGTAGTGGAGGGGGAGAATGGAGAAAAGTGGGAAGACAGGAGAAATTAAAGAGATTTCTAGGAGGAGAAATAGATGGGATTTGATGATGGATTGCAAATGGAGAGTGAAGGAGATGAAATAATGAGGAATGAATCCTAAGTGTGTGGCCTGTGGATCTGAATGGCCAGAGGGGCCATTCACTGGGATGAGAGTCATGGTAGCAGAGTTCAGTTTCAGGGACTGGTGACTTTGGTTTCTGGATTTGAGTTTAAAGTGGTTTTGAATTATCTAAGCAGAGATGTCAAGTAATCAGCTGAACACGGGCATCCAGAAGAGAGGGTGGACTGAAGAGAAATTTGGGAGTCATGAGCATATAGAAGGTAATCGAATTGGGGTCCATGAGAGGGGATGAAGAGAATACTTAATGTGAGAAGAGGAGATGACATGGGGCTGACCCGGGGCAAACTCCGACTTTTAAAGGCCCGGAATAAGGGAGTGTGGGAGCCCCCCAAGAAGATGAGGCAATTCTGGCGAGAGAAGAACAACATCGAAGAGTCAGTCCAGTGTCCCAGCCTCTAGGTGAAGAGACATGCTCGTTTCCCAGGACCGCTGTGACAAAAATACCACCAACTAGGTGGCTGGAAACAGCAGAAATTTATTTTCTCATTGTTCCGGATGTTTGAAATCTGAAATCAAAGTGTCAGCAAGGTTGGTTTCTTCTCAGAGCTTTGAGGAAGAATCTCTCCCACGCTTCTCTCCTAGTGTTCTGTGTCTCTGTGTCTCCACACATGGCTGTCCTCTCTTCCACAGGAATACCCGTCCTATGGGATTAGGGTCTTGCCCTACTCTGGTATGACCTGACCTTAATTAATTGTATTGACAATGACTATTTCCAAATAAGATTACATTCTGAGGTGCTAGGGTTAGGACTTCCGTGTGTGTGTGTGTGTGTGTGTGTGTGTGTGTTGTTTTTTTTTGAGGGTGGGATACAATTCAGTGCCTCACAAGAGGATAGAAGCAGACTGCCTCTCTCTCACGCTCTCACGTCTTCCAGGGGAGGCAGTGACAAGACACAGTTCCCATTCTCACACTAGATTAATACAAGGTGGTATTGTTTTGTCCACTAAGGTCCAATTAAAGTGTGTATAGGAGCTGAGATGATTGTGGTGGGTAGGAATACAAAGAGGACCAAATGGGGGTAAGATAAGATAGGAAAATTTTTTCTGAGAGGAAATGAAATTTGAATTGGGCATTGACAGATGTGGTTCACAACTTAAATTTGTGGAAAATTGAAGTCAGAGGGGGAATTACAAGAGGAGCAAACCTGCACAGAGCTTTGATCTGGGAACATGTTCCCAGCCTTTAAAAAGTAGGAATCTGTTAAATGTAATTTGTCATTAAAGACCCATGTATCTACTGGTATCCCTTTATTTAAAGGGATAGTAGGTGCGTTATGTGTTATGAAGAAGCTTTGGATAGGAATAGGGCTGTGTGGTATATTCAGTTGGTTTACTTAACTTACTGTTTATTGAGAACTTACTGTGTGCCAGGCACCCTGCAAGGGCGGGAGATCAAGTCAGATTTTGATTAGTCATTTATCAACCACCACCAACCTCCAACACTTCTGCATTAACCATCATTTTTTTTTTTAAAGGTTTTATTTATTCGACAGAGAGAGAAAGAGATCACAAGTAGGCAGAGAGGCAGGCAGAGAGAGAGGGGGAAGCAGGCTCCCCACTGAGCAGAGAGCCAGATGCGGGGCTCGATCCTAGGACCCTGAGATCATGACTTGAGCCGAAGGCAGAGGCTTTAGCCCACTGAGCCACTCAGGCACCCCCATTAACCATCATTTTAACGCACAGTTTATGAGTAATAGTAGGAGGATTTTTTTTTTTATGACTGCATGTCCAAATGTCCTAAATTTAATACCAGTACCTAACAATAATTGAGCATCTTACTTAGGGCTGAGCAGTATTCTAAATACTTAAGCTATGCTAATGAAATTAATCTTTACTTAAACCCTGTGAAGTAGGTTCTACCACATTTCATAGATACTAAGGGACCCTCAGCTGTTTTTAAAAGAGTTTATCTATCTACTTATCTATCTATCTATCTATCTATCTATCTATCTATCTATCTATCTAAGAATCTAAGCTGGCTTTTAGAGCACTCCAATGAAGTTGGGGGTGTCTTTGAAGACTGTCTTGGAACATCTTTGTTCTTTCTTTCCTCATGATCACTGCTGAGTGGTGTTTATCCTCGAGAAGGCACTTAGGGCAATCTTTGGTTTTTCAAGCCAAGTCTCTGATTTAGGTCCACATTTGATCTTTAATTTGCATTGTTCTATGGAAAGTCGTCAATTGTATTTGAATTAAAAAAAAGATGAAAAAAATCTATGATAGATCATCTAGATAGATGTGATCTTGATAGATCTATCTAGATAGATCAGATCTAGATAGATAGATCTAGATAGATCTATCATCTGTCTATCTATCTAGAGAGTGTACGTGGGGGCAGGGACAGAGGGGGAGAGGGTCTCAAGCAGACTCCTAGAGCTAGCAGAGCCAGACACGGAACTCGATCCCTCCACCGTGAGATCATGATGTGAGCAGAAATCAAGAGTCGGTGGCTTAACCGACTGAGCCACCCAGGTGCCACTGTACAGTGGCATTTGATGTACCCCTAAGAAAGAACATTAAAACTTCCAGTTAATTGAAAGATGCTATTGATAGTTTGATTTCAGAAATGTTAAAATTTAAAAAAATGTTTATGTCACAGAATTGGTGGACAACTTAAATTTGATGACATATGCTTGGAAAGGGACGCACTGAGAACGTATATGGCTTGCCCAGAGGTGCACACGGGTATGCAGCGAAGCCCAGATTCTAATCCAGGGGCCAAATGCCGGAGCCCCCATGCTTAGCCCTTATGCTCCATGGCCTGGAGGTAGCGTGACTGCAAAACCTGAGCGCGTCCCCAGAGCCTGATGCCATCCCGGGGCTCTACGCTGACTGTGTTTAGGGTATGCCATGGCTGGAGAGGTGTGTGCGTAGGTACAGCCCGCTGCTGGTGATCCCACTGACTGAGAGCTCTGCGGGGCCCGTCCCTCGGCTGGCGACTTTCATAACACAGAAAGGCCATAATGGCAAAAGCGATGGGGCTGAAGGTGAGGATGGGGCAAGAGTGGGTGACTCCTCTTGTGGAAAATGATGCATCTCCAGCCCTGTTGTAGGTTTCACTTCCTCCGAGAGCCACCGTCGGCGCCCTCCCTCTTCAATGTGAATCTCTCCGAGCATCATCAGCCGGGCTCACCATTGTGCTTCGTTTCCTTTCCTGTGAAGTTACCTTTCATCTGGTCTAAGGTGGCCCTGTAGGTAGCTCTAGCTTCCACGCCTTGTGGGAAGGTGTCCAGAAGCTTAGATAAGTGTGGGAAACTGCATTCGAGTTGGCTGAACAAAACACTAAGCGCTGAATGTGTTCCCCTCTCTCCGTTTGCCTCGTTTCCATCTTGGTAACATACCCGCTTTGTCCTAATACATGGGTTTTCCCCCCTCAAACAGGCTTTTTTTTTAAGCAATCAGATCTTGTTCATATTTCGGATACATTGAAACTATTCAAATGATAACATGAAAGAAATGAATTTTTTTAGTCATCCCGTAGTCATTCTCAGAGTAGAAGTTTCACTTGGATGCCAAGGCTTGAATTCTTGAGGATGTTGTAATTGCATGAGTAAGACTTGAATGGATACAAACTTTTTGGAAAGCTCCCCCTAAGCTGTGCATTCTAGCCTCAGTAGGTCACCGTGAGCACTGGCTTGGTCATCCTGCACACTGGTAAGGGGCCAAGGGGCCAGCTCTGTGTGCTGCCTCCCGGCTGCGTTGGAGGATGGGTGTGAGGGATCCGAGCACCTACCCTCTTCCGATTTCTCCACAAAGTTCATTTTGGGACCCAGGGCTAAAATCATTTGGTTTTTCTCCTTCTAAGTGTGCCACACAGCAATATTTGCAGCTAAGCACTTGCCTCTTAGGAATGATTACAAACCTTACCACGCTTTAGGTTCTTTTTTATTTCCTCTTCCCCTTTATACCTACATTTTTTTATTTTCTGGATGTTCCCAGTAGTAATATATTCTACCCAGGACTCTTTTAATTAAAATATACTCTATGTTTATGGAACCCTTACTGTGTTGGGTTGTGAGTGTGTTCCAATGACTATGACCCCCAGGGTGAAAGGGACAGAAGTTTGATCACCGCTGTTAGCATGTGTTTAGAACTAGATGTAAATGACAATTGTATATATTGGGACCTGTCACTGTGTTTTCCATAAGAGTGAGTCATGGCACGGTGCTGCCCAGTGGAACTGTGGGATGACAGACGGACATGCCTTGTATCTTGTGCTGACCATGTGGTGGGCACTATTCCCATGTGGCTTTGCAGCCCTTGAAATGTGGCTAGGGCACCTGAGGAAGTAAATATTTCATTGTATTTAATGTGGATTTTAAATTTAAATACAAACAGCTCCATGTGGCTATCATATCAGATAGTCTAGCCAGAGGAAATGTGTGTCACTAACCCAGGATGGTGATTTCAGATGATCATTTGTTCACAAATCGAAGAGACTTTGACATTAATTTGTCAATATAATTTCCCATAAATGTTAGGTCTGGAGCATTCATGAGAATACTAAAATGAGCTAACTCATTAAGAAATAATAAGTGGTTAATTAAATTGGTCCGTGACAGCTTCTTCACGCACACCCTTGGGCATATGTGTATATTTGTGCACATGGATGCACACACGCGCACACACACACACACGCAGTTTTTTCCTGGCTTCTTGAAATGGAAAGAGGGAGAAATATGATGTTTTTGAATGGCTCACTGTTTTGAAGGACAGGTAATGAATTCGTGACCCTTCTGTTGGGGGCAAGGAAGAGTCTCTGGGGGAAGGAAAGGACCGGCTCTGCCCCATAATAAGAACTCTGGGAAAGGGTCTTAGATGATTCTTAGTTTCCTCATCTGTAAACTGGGGATAAAACATCTCCTGTGTCTGTCTAGAAAGATAATATGTATTTGTAAAAGCTTCTTTTCAGGGAGATTTTCCCCAAACTGATATCTCTGCTGTTTTATAATCCTACACTGAGGCACTTCTCTTCTTCTCTGTGTTGACTGTGGTCCCAAGAGATACGATTATACATATTTTCTCCTTGATCTTAAATGCCCTCTGGCGATCTCTGCACCTCTTCAAAACCCACACTTGAAAAAAAAAAAAATCTCTCTTTTTAAATTCTGCCCTGAACTTGTTTTGGAACTCTTTCTTTATGAATTCCAACAATATTCTGCTCAGTCCTTGACCCTGCCCCTCTCATCATATACCATAGAGCTCCTGTGAGCCCACCCCCTCTCCTGAATGCTGTGTGTGTCTGCTTTTGATGATTTTTTTTTCATGTCTGTGTTTTTTCTTTATGGTTAGAATGGAAGCTCCTTGGGCAGAGGTGGCCTTTAAACTTTGTGGGTTTTTTTTTTTTTAACTTTTTATCCTTAATTTTATCCAGTGTGTTGCAGAGTGGCACTCTAATGTTAGAGGCTAATAGTAAAATAGAGGGCTTGGCTCTTTAGGACACCGACTGACATCTTCAGTAAGTAGTCTTTGATTATTCGGATGCACGTTTTCTAGCCTTATCATGCTCAACAGGCTCCCAAGGTGCTTTAAAAATAATTCAAGTTCTTAGGCTTTATAAAGATGATTCACTAGGTTTGATGTGGGTCATAGGAAACCTGAATTTTAAGAAGCAAATCTGATTAATTCTGCTCCAGGCAGAGGGCTAGGCTTTGAGAAACGGTGGTCTCTATATTAAGATACCATCTGTAAGGACTTGGCTTATTTTCTGACAGCAGGGATAGTCAGTTCAAGCAGAAGTGGAGGGTTTTTGTTTGTTTCTTTGGTGTTTTTATTATTTTTTAAATAAAAAAATGGAGGAGGAAGTAGAAAATCATAACAGGCATATCACATCAGAGAGACCTGGCTAATTTTGTCAAGCCACAATGCCCTTAAGCCTTTACTCCAAGCCTATTTGTCCTTAGTTTAGGCTCAATTTTAATAGGCTTGGTGATCTGCTCTGTAAGAGACGTTTAGGAGCTATGCCTTAGACGGAAGGAGAATAGTGTCACCGGTAGAGGATGGCACATTAATTGCAAAAGTAATAGCTGACAGTCTGAAAGTGAAGAAGGAAGTAGGAGAACTATAAAAATCAGACGTAAGCTCTTAAAAAGGAAGAACAAAATGTAGGCCAATGTGGAATCGAATGAAAGGTAAGCAACTGTATGGAGCTCAGTAGTTTCAGAAGGCATTCCCGGGTGCCTGCAGTTTATAGTAGCTGTTTGTTGGGCTTTCTTAGAATCTGCCTTCCAGTAGGGCTAAGAGTATGCCTGTCCCAACTGGTACTGTATATCCAGGGCTAATGCACTGCTTATCTTACAGGAAAACTGTTACACAAGTATTTTTCTAGTAAATCAATTGAATAAACAAATAGTTTTGCTGTGGTATCCTGTGTTCATGATAATGACCTTGAAAATTTTTTTGGCTAAGAGGAGAGCCAAGTACCATAACTATACATATGTTTAAATAATATACTATAAATATATATTATACCTATATAAATATATACTATAAATATAATACATATACATCATAATAAATAGAAATAAATATATAATTATCATATAAATAATTCTATAGAATCTCAACAATTTTTGGTGTGTGAAGTCTTTTTTTTTTTTAAAGATTTTATTTATTTATTTGACAGAAAGAGAGAGAGATTACAAGCAGGCAGAGAGGCAGGCAGAGAGAGAGGGGGAAGCAGGCTCCCTGCTGAGCGGAGAGCCCGATGTGGGGCTCGATCTCAGGACCCTGAGATCATGACCTGAGCCAAAGGCAGAGGCTTCAACACACTGAGCCACCCAGGTGCCCCAGGTGTGTGAAGTCTTATTCTACATGCATAGTAAGCAATTCATTCTCCAGTTCTCCACTCTTTAACATTATTGTCCCTTTGCCTGCTGTATTCATAGTTGAATTGTCATTAAATGGATGGGACTTATATTTTAGATTATCAATGCCCATGTATGTAGTTATATACTAAAATATGTTGAATCGTCAACAATGTAAATTATGCTGATGCCATATGAACACAGACTATTTTAAAAGTCTTCAAAATAATTAGATTTAGATAAATCTGTATATTCTAATTTGAAGAGGTCTTTTTCTATATAGTTAATGCTGAATCATATTTTATATGGTTAATCATCCTTTAATAGATCATAATGGTTTCCTTAGAGCATGATACATCTGTTAAAACAGATATTTTAGCATGCATACTAATTAAGCAAATGAATATTATATGCTAGGCAGACACTTGGGCTCTGTATAGTAGCGAAAACCATATTTAGATACCTTTAAAGTAGTATACCTGCTCTCAAAGTCTTTCAGATTTGTATTCTTTCAACTTGTCCTTTAGTAGAGTTTTTTTTTTAAATCCCTAAATAGCATGTGTTTTATTTCTTTTTCTTTTTTTTAATTTAAATTCAGTTAGCCAACATATAGTACATCATTAGTTTTTGGTGTAGTGTTCAATGATTCGTTAGTTGCATAGAACACCCAGCTTTTTGATATTATATAAAACGGATTAAATTGTGTTTGGTTACTTTGTCCCTTGTTTCAAACCTGTATTTTAATTGGTTGCATGGAATTTGGAGTTCATTTTGTCAGAGGGTTGTATGTTACTGGAGGGAGGAAGAGGTGAAGAGAAAGTCTTCTTTTTCCATAAGTATGGTTTTGGTCTTAGGCAAAATTTTGAAATAAAGGAAAGTGTGTCTTTGACAGTAGCATCCTACCATTTAGCACTCTCTCCAAACTAGTGAACCTGAAAGCACCAAATTATCAAAATTGAGTCCAATGTCTCTGATCGCTGTATTCCATTCCAGTCTAAACTACTTCCTTGAACTTTTCTAGTTTCTGAATCATCTGTTTCTTTTCCAATCAAAAGTCCCAGCCAACAGTTGAGTACCTACTCTGTTTTTGGCAAAGTGCTTGGAACTATGCAGAAAGACAGGAGCATACACACAATCTGGTATTAGAATAAAACATGCATAACTAACTCATTATAGTAGAAGACAGAATATGCATAAAAGAGGTATAAACTAAATAAAGGGAAAGTTCATAGAAAAATATTATAAACAATTGTAGGAACCAGTAAGGGTTTTATAGAAGACACAGACCTTGAGGAGCAGTTAGTATCTTTAAGATCAGAGATGGGGTTGGGGGATGGCATTCTAAGTGGAGTGAATGTTACAAGTGAAAGTTGGATCACCCATTATGGCTGCTCAGGAGTTGAATATTGCTAAACTTTTGGGAGCACCATTCACATAAAGTATTATAAAATGGTGCCCTCTTTAGTTGTGCAAGCATAGTAGCCATGAGTGAAAGCCAAGAGACAAGAAATGTACAGGGATATGATCAGTGAATCATAACTGGTACAGCTTAGACCATATTTCCATGGATTTTGACTGTAAGAGTGAAGTTGCTTTACCCCTATCAATGGATCATTGAACTAAAAGTCCTTTAAACTCTTTCAAACTCTGAGACTATGATTTCTCTAATTCAGTTGATAAGAAGGAGCCAAGGAAGATTTTTGAGCAGTGAGTGGCTCAAAATTTCAGAAGATGAATATGTATGTAAGGTGAAATGAGTTGAGAAGCCACTACACTTCACATGTGTGTCAAGTAGTTCTGTTTCTTTAAGGCCATCCAACGGAAGTTGGAGTGATGCATCAAACTGATGCCCTGAGGGGTCACAAGATGAGCCCCAAACCAGGCCTGGCCAGCCCTCTTCTTGATGCCATCTTCACTTCGAGGACACACTAAGACTTCATTCCTCTGATCTCATTTGGTATCCTTATCAGTAAGCTTTGCTACACTTTCAACTTTGACTTTCTTATACCATTTATGTCTTGTCTTTTCTCTCTGCAGATTGCATGCTCTCCGCCGGTACCTTCGGGAATAGATCTTTTAGGGTTGGTCTGGGCTTGGGCTCCGTCCTGTGAACTGCCAAGTGGACAGCCTGTTGGTCACAGCTGTCTGTTTCTGGGTATCAGTTCCCTGCGTTAGCTCCAGCCCCATGAATCAGGAGCCCAAGAAAGAAGCATGTCATTGGTTATTGTAATTGCGTAGAGCAGAGTAATCAGACTCAAACTACAGGAGTGAACTGTGGAAATATTCATTCGTCCCTCAAATGTTGACTGGCGTCTACCGACGGCAAGCACCCGCTTTGTGTGCTTTCCCTAGCTGGTCCTACTCCCCCACTTCCTCCCTCAAAAAGATTTTTTTTTCTTCACAACAGCTGAGTCTCTCCGGGAGTATCAGCAAGACCTCTGGTAGTGTTAGAAGGCGACAACCCCGGGACAGCGGCAGCTGGTTTTATTTTTGGTTTTTGTCAGTCAGGTGTTTGTAAGTTGAGAACTGCCTGTATTCAAACAACGTGATTTGGTAGTGTGTCATGAACTCCGGTAGAAATGATGGATGTGGTACAGTTAAAAGGATAACAATGAGCAAACCCTAACATCACACACTAGGTAGTCAACTTTTAAAGGCCAGGGCGTGGATTAATGGCTCAGGGTACATGGATATGCTGTGGATGGTTCACGGTCTCATTTCAAGATGGGAAATTTGAGTCTTGCTTTGTGTACAGAGATCTGGCCTTTGGTGAACTTGTCCGGGGAATAGCCATTGTTTCATGGTAGGTACAGACCAATGAATGCATTTGGGAAATTTTCTTTTGGAGCTGATTAGATTACTGCAATTATGTGTTCTTGTCAAGTTTTAAATTTATCCCACAAGCAATATTATATCACACAAAAAAGAAAGAACATAACTATCCATGATATATCAACTTGATTTTTAATTTTTCCTTGGATACTCTTCTGATCTTTACTTATACTCACGCATTCAGAGTGGTTATAACACTGATATAGTCCTTATATTCAATATCACATTCTCATACACACTTTCTCTTTTGCTCATTTTTATATTCTGGTTTTAATTGCCCTATAATTTTTATCTAGTTAATGGTCACAGTTTTCCTAAAATTCCCATACTTCTGAATATTCAGTTTTTCTCCTGTGGGATTATTTGTCAAAGGGTATGAATATTTTTATTATTCGTGGTCCATGTTTTCAGATGACTTTCCATTTTCATCATAATAGTGCTGAAGAGAAAAACTTCACTGCATTGTTGTTTCGGTTTGCATTTCTTTAATAATTAGTGAGATTTCTTTCTTAATTACATTTCGTTTTCTGAATTGGCTTGATATAGTTTTTTCTAACATATTTCCTAGCTATTTTTGAAAATTAAGGTTCTATGAGCCTTTTATATATTATAAATATCAATTCTTATTACTTGGTTCTAGTATTTCTCAATGTGATTTAATTTTTGTTTTGTTATTTTATAAGTTTAACAATTTCAGCTAGACTTATTTGGTTTATCTATTTCTGATTAATTATTGATGAATGTTTTCAAAGTTATTTACTTATTTATTTATTTATTTTCAAAGTGATTTAAAAGTTACAGTCATATAGGTGGTGAGGTTCTCTGCTTGTCATTATTCACGTTGCTTCTCGGTCTACGAATTGGATTCTTATAGATATGTATTTTCTAGAATCGTGAAATGATCAAGCTAGAGGGGGATTATCAGTTTCTACTTTTAATACTTATAGGAACTAGTAAGTAATATTTATGGATAAATGTAGATTTACATTTGAGAGTTTAGAATGTAGATGAAAACTACACTTGAGATCTGCATACAGTGAATCTGGCTGGTAAATTAAGACGTGTTTAACTTCAAGTTTTAATAGCAAAAAATAGTTATATTTTATATTTATAGAAGACTTTGACAACATTCTGTGTTTGGAAATCAGTTTTTCCATGTGTTTCTGAGCATTTATGACACTGTTTACCAGTGTCTTCATTTTAAAATTTAAGTATAATTTCAGAAATATGCTTTCAAATCACCAGTCATTGGCAAAAATGTTTTTAGCAACCTGTTACGGATGATCTAAATTATGCCCCGTTACTAGTTTTCTTCTTCTGAGGTTTAGGTTCTATTTCATAACTGTAATGTACTTTGAGAATTTATAAAGCATTTCAACATTTTCTTTTTGTTGGCTTAATTGATTTATAATCATTTTAAAATAACCTAAATTATCTAAGAAAAATTTTGTTTTTTGGCAGGTAGTTGTTTATTTCTCAGCTGTGATTCAGAGACAGGAGTTCAGTACATCCTCCAATATTTCATACAGGGGAGGAGAAGTTTAAAAAGCTTGTGGAAGATTGTTTCCCTTAAGAAATTTTGGAAGATAGATTGTCATTCAAAAATACTATAAATGGGCAAACAAAATCATCAAAACAGTTATGAGGAAAATATAATTAAGTTGATTTTAATAAATTGTTGAGGAGGAACCGTGCTGCTTGTTTGCAGATGACATATTAACCTACTCTTACCCCAAGTCAATAGGTATGAAAACCATGGTTGGCAGTGGTTACCTAACTGGTACCTAACGGTGTGGGCTGTGAAACTGAACTATACAATTAGAAAGGCTAAGAATGAAGTCAGATTGACAGATGGGAACAGATGAATAATAAACTACTCTTACAAATATTATAGGTTTGGCTGTTATATTTTAAGTATCTCTAGTCTTGGTAAAGATATTCTTGTATGTGGAACTTCCTTTTTCCTTTGAGGGGTAAGAAACAGCAATTTAGCTCCTTCTTTGGTCACATGATCAGTTTCATTGAGTTGCCCTATTTTCATTCAGAAAGAGCAAAGAACTAAGATCTAGAGTAGACCAGGGTTCACTCAGAGGAAACGAATTAGCTCTGATAGTGTTTGAAATGAAATGTGGCATTAATCTCTGATTCTGTACCCTACTATGTTTCCTCACAGGTTTGAGTCTGAACATGCTGAACAACAGATTTACAGAAACATATCTAATGTATTGTTGAAGGAAAGTATCTGTGATGCTGTTACCTTTACACTCCAATATTGCTTTCAGATGTTAATTACTAAGTTTCCAGGAAATGATTTTTTTTTTTTTCAGGAAATGATTTTTTAAAATAATTTATTTTATTTTATTTAATTTATTTTTTTAAATTTATTTTATTTTAAAGATTTTATTTATTTGACAGAGAGACACAGCGAGAGAGGGAGCACAAGTGGGGGGAGTGGGAGAGGTAGAAGCAGGCTTCCCACCCAGCAGGGAGACTCATACGGGGCTGGATCCCAGGACCCTGGGATCATGACCTGAGCCGAAGGCAGACGCTTAACGACTGAGCCACCCAGGCGCCCCTCCAGGAAATGATTTTTTAAGAGGAGTGTATAAAAGGGATTCATGGATCATATTTAGGAATGATTAGTGTAACAGATGGAAAACAAAAGTAGAACATGTGTCTTCAAATTCATCTATATAATTTCCTACTCCTTCACTTGGAGGGACTTGTCTGTCAACTGTACTAGCAGAAGTTTAGGCAGGGAGAATTGAGCTGTAAGTCTCCGACTACACTAGATGTTCAGGTTTTGTATTGATAAAGCTTTTGTATTTACACTAAAGTGAGTGAGTTTGCTACATCTTGCTCAGTTCTTGCCTCTCTCCTCATTCCCTAACAGCAGGTCCTAGTCTGTCTTCTTTAATGTAGCAAAAGGATTGATCAGTGTCGGGACACTTTCAGGAGAAGAGGTCTTCAGAAATTTGTTTAAGGTGGCAAATTGTACTGAGATGTGCTTTATTTTTGGCTTTTACTTTGTTTTGGTGGAATCATCAGCAAGAAGGAAAGAGAGAAGTGAAATAAAAGTATTGCAGATTCTTTTTTTTTTTTTTCTTTTGTGAGAGGGAGTGGGGGAGGGGCAGAGGAAAGGGAGAGAGAATCTTAAACTGGGCAAGGAGCCAGGTACGGGGCTAGATCTCACGACCCTGAGATCATGACTTGGGCCAAAACCAAGAGTCAGATGCTTAAGCAACTGCGCCATCCAGGTGCCCCAGTATTGCAGATGCTAAGAAGGTATTGTTAGTGATAACATTTTCTTTAAAAATGGATTCAAAAGGGTACTGCCCTACTGGCAGTTTCACCTTCTCTTTTGTTCCCTTGCTGTCAGAGATCAGTATGTGAATAAATGGGGACCACGGGAGTTATCTCTTGAGTCTTGAGACTCTGTGTAAGTGACATACTATGCTTTATCTCAGAATTTCTTGAATTTATTCTTGACAAGAGAGCCCCTAAGCCTGTAAATTATTATTGTCATTGTTACTAAGGAGCGTAGGTAAGAGGTTTAACTCAGTAAAAAAAAGTCATTTACGTTATACATTCAGTCAACAGCAAGGGCAGGTCTGTTGAAAGTTGTTGTCTTCTCTGACCTGAAAAGATTATATTTTCACAGCATTGTTTCAGTTGTCTTCCACGGATGATCAGAGCGTTTGTTGGGAGTATAGTGCTTATGGTGCAGCAGCCCAGGATCTTAGATTCTGTGCCTGGGAGAAGTGTGGTGCAATAGTAATTCTACAAATTATTTACAGTGAAGGAGAAAACAGTGGATCTCTTTACTGCTTCCAGTTTTACAACAAGGGAATCCTGTTAAGGTTCCCAAGTAGCTTCAGTCGTTTAGTAGTTGAAATATTCTGCCTCCTCACTGCCCCCCCCAACATCCTGTTTCATCACAAATATTTATCATTTTATTCATCGGTTCTCCACCCGCCTTGTGGCCTGTTGTGGTTTCTGTCACCAAGCCAGGAGGCTGGGGAATGCCTATCCATAAGCAGCATGGGGTGTCCAGCTAGGGTGCTCATACATAATTGCCAGAATCATTGATAACAGGCGCATTGTTGCTAGTTGTAGTGAAAATATACATACTATTTGTGGTAAGAAAAAAGCTGAAGTCTACAGCATTTGGAGATGTTATTCTGATGTGTTTTGAAAGCATCAAATTAAAAAAAAAAATTACTACCTAACAAAATGATTACCTAAGAAGTCTGGTCTGCCTGCATGCTTCGTTAACAGTTTTAAAGAATCATCTGGTGTTCCAGCGAAGTTCATTTAGTATGAATTGGCTACTCACTGTTAGAATATTAACTATAACACAAAATACAATATGGCATATAATAAGATAACATAGCATACCATGACATAAACTTTTTTCAGAAGGGATGGACATTTTTGAAAAATGTAGGCCAGGAATTTGTAGACAGGAGTTATGGGTTTTAGGAAGGAAGACCACGCAGGTGAGGTGCCCTTCTCATTGCATTTATTACTGGATATGTTTGTTCAACATCACTGATCATTGGTGAAGTTAACCTTGACCCCTTGGTTAAGGTAGAGTCTTCCAGCTGTTGCCACTGTGATGTTACTAGTTTGTCTTCCCATATTCTGTTCTTTGGAGGTGAGTCCACACTTAAAGGGAGAATAATGAAGCTTCACCCCTTGAAGGGAGGGAATATCTACAAAATTTATTTATTTATTTGTTTGTTAGTTTGTTTAGGTACCTATTTATTTTGGTATGGATGCATGCTTACTTATTTTATTCTTTGGATTATCATCTGGTGCCATCACTATGTATTTCCTTGCTCATAAATGAGTTTTTAACTTTCTAGAGTCTATTTGGCTGAGCCATGCAGTAATAGGTGCAGTTTAGTGCACGCTTTACCCCACTTCTTGGCCTCTCCTTCCTCTATAGATTTACACTCTCATCCTTCAAACCACTAGATTCAGTTTTGCTGTTCTGGTTAGCACGTAAGGTCACTTTCATAGTCAAGTTTTTATGTATGCACCGTGGGAAGAGAAGTTGTAATACAAAATTTCTTGTCAGCAGATTGGCGAAGTTACCTGAGAAACTGAGACTCAAGGTTATGAGAATGTGCCACTGGGGGCAGGAGAAGATTTCCAGGCAAGAAATCAAAATCCTTTTCTTTAGCTCCTTTGCACTTGATTTTATATAAATCAAGTCCTCATTCTTTTAGGAGATGGAAAATCTGAAAAGGAAGGAGGGGCAATAAACAGTGAGGTTGCATTGGGAAATCACTTTGTGTTCCTTGTTCACGTTCTTTTTAAGGTTCTTTTATTTGATTCTGAAATGATAAGGTAATAGCTGAGCTTTGACATGAAACCTAAGAGGAACTTGCAGAAGTACTTCTCTATTTGCCAAAGTGTTCTAGATATGATGTTGTTGATTGTTGAGGCTTACTTGAAAAAGTACTCCTCTGAGTATAAATAATATTAAAATTTATGTCAAATTTATCATGTCAGAGAAAATAGGTCCTGGTTATTTGTTTTGTAGACTATTTACTAACTATAGATTGGTCTACGTTTTACATTTCTCATCGACTCCCCTTAGATGTGATCAGGTCACAAACTCTGTTAGATGGGAGGGGCTCCCAGAGAGGAAGCTCACAGATCAACATGTGTTCAAGTTTCTGCAACGGATTTTACAAAAACAATCAGTTTGCCAGCAGCTTCCATTGTGGTAAATCTTACAAAGAGTAAGTTTTGAAAAGAGAGAGAGAGAGAGAGAGGGAGAGGAGAGACATCCTCTGAACACAAAGCAACTGGAATCCAAGTGGAATGAATCCTGTGCACAGATTCTTACCTCTGTTGTTGGACGTACAAGAGCAGTGTGACCCTCCATCCAAACTATAGGGGTTTCATCTCCATGGCAACACGGAGAACCTCTTCTGTCACAGGGTATGCAGACACAAGTGCATTCAAGGCACAGGGTTGGGAGTGAGTTTGGGGGGCAGTGTGGGGAACCCTCTAAGTCTCGCCCACACATTTTTATGTGTATATTATAATAAGGCCTTTGTGCAAGGGGGCCAGATAGAAGTTCATGTTCAGCTGCCCTCTGGTCTTTTACATGATCTTACTGCCTCACTCACCTCCCTTCTCTCCAGAAAGGAAGCAAAAAAAGGCAATTAAAGAATGCTACTGTGAGGAAAAGACTCTTCCCCTTTCCTCTTTTTGGAATGTCAACATAGTTACTGATTTTCTATGTCTCTAGGGGTGTTTGGCTGCCTCTTTCCACGGTCTTTTTGTAGGGAGAGCCCTGAAATTGTAGCTTTCGTGTAGCATGGGGGCTCATGAGAGCTGTAATCAGCTTCCTCCTTTGTGGGAAGGAGTGCTTTCTGTCGGTCCTCTGGTGTCCTGCCTTTTACTGAGAGACCCCGGGGTGCTGTAGAGTGATTGATTGGATGATTAAGTATTCCTGCCCCCAAATTCTTGGCCTCTGGCGAAGTTCTGAAACTTCAGGTTTCTTCTCTCACTCATGCTTCTCAGTGATGCTCATCCCTATCAATCCCACAGTCCTTTGCTTTTTTTTTTACTTTGAAGAGATAATCTCACCATTTGATTATTTATTACATGTCCATGTTCCTGTCCTGCATTTTAAAAATGAAAGGTCAGTGGGAAAAATGTTTCTTTTTGCTGTGCTCCAGTTCTGCCGATCCCGGGGATCAATCCAATGTTCTACTCTATCCTGGTCAGCTCTGTGAATAATTTCTAAGAAATCTTTGACTGTTTTTGTACCACCTAAAATTTGAGGTTGAATATGGATGGTCATCTGTGCTAGGTTCAGAGATTAGGGATCCAAGAAATATCCTGTTCCATAGAGATCTTTACCCATTTCCTTTTACTCCTGAACATCATCCCTGCCCAGCATCATAGATGGCTCTGCTGGTGGTGGTAGGAGGTAGTACTTGGCTAGCAACCTGAGGATCTTATGTTCCTGAGGAGCCTTGCACAACACCTAGATACTGTTTTCAGCTTACACTTTGGTCTGCATTAATCATTTCTTCACACAAAGAGATGGTCTACTTCCTCTATTGTTTCTGCTTGGGACAATATCTTTGGCTTTAAAAATAAATGATCTGCAACTGAGATTATATATCCTCACTCTTTTAAGGTTTCCAAACCCAATTCCAACATGTGGGAGAATCTCGCACACACAATACCCAGCAATTTGCAGAGTTCTGCTGGTGTCTGAGAAGCCAACTCATTTCTGATACCGTTTACCTGGAGGTAGCATCAGGTTCCATAGGTACAGTGTTTAATTTCTGCCCTCTGCCCCTGACTTCCGATGTCAGTCATGAGTCCTGGTTGTTACCTGTGCTTCTGACCCACCAGCTACAGATCAGAGGTTCCAGTGACCTCCTCCTTAAGTTCTTTTAAATTGCTAGAGTGGCTCACAGAACTCAGGGAAACACTCATTAACCTGTTTATTAAAGGATATGATAAAGGACACAAATCAGGAGCCAGATCAAGAGATACATAGGCAAGGTCCGGGAAGAGACACGCCACCCTCCCCTATCTCCATGTGTTCACCAACCCGGAAGCTCTACAGACCCAGTCCTTTTGGGTTTTTATAGAGGCTTCACTGGAGAGTCATGACTGGCTAAGCTATTGGCCATTGGTTGTTGGTTCAACCTCCAGCCTCTCTCCCCCACTTAGAGGATAAGGAGTGGGACTGAAAGTTCCAAACCTCTAATCACTTGATTGGCTCCATTGATAACCATCCCCCATCCTTAGAAATGCTCCTAAAGTCACTCATTAACACAACAAAAGGCACTGATCACTCTCAACACTTAAGAAATTCTAAGGGTCTTGGAAGCTGTGAACAAGGAACTGGACAAACACCAAATATTTATAAGAAACATATTTTGATCATCTGAGCGACCAAATATGTATTTCTTATAAATCCCAATATAATACCTACATACATTGATTTCATTTGACTATTTTTGACTTACTGTTGTGTGCTGACCAGAGCAGAAAAAAACAGAAGGCATGTGTCTATCTCTGAAGAGCTAATATCCTAAAAGTTAAGTGCAGGCGGCAAGATACTGCAGTAAATTGTGAAATGGGCTGTAAGAGAAGGCTGCACAAAGCCTGGCTGTGACATAAACGGGACGCAGTCGGCTCGGCATGAGGGGCTTGACTGAGTTGTAAATACTTGAGCTGCACCTTGAGAGGTGAGTATGAGTTTTCCTGGTAGACAGCTGGAGGAAGGGCATTCCAGGAAGATAGACACTGACATGCAAAAGCCTAAAGACATGAAAGTGGCAAGGTGTTTTGTGAGCAGTAAATCTTCATATGGCTGGATCAGAGGAGGAGTGGAGGTCACAAGGGAAGGATCTGGAGTGCTTGGCAGGGACCATGCCATGCTGGTATGTTGGAACTTTATCCTGTAGGCAGTGAGGAGAGACATGTTCAGATTTGCATTTTACAAGGACTCTCAGGTAGCATCCTGAGAATGAATTAGAGGGACCCAAGCCTGGATTGGGAGACATAATTTGCAGACAGTTACAGTAATCTTTGAAAGAATAAAACAGAGGCCTGAAGTAACACTGTGACAATCACAATAGTGAGCACAGGATGGATTGACAAGCATGGGAAACAGTACTAGGGACAGAGTCAGTGTGAGGCTTGAGGGAAAAGAAGGCAATTTTCAAGACTCCATCTGGATGACAAAGTAAATAGTGATAACATTGCCCAGGAACGCGAGCAAGCCTTTGAGAAAAGCAATGACTTACGTTTTACATCTGTGGTCATGTGTGGTCTATGGAAAGATCACTGGTTTGGTGATAGGAAAGACTTGAATTTTAACTTGGCTTCCCAGCTTATCACCTGCATATTTTTAAGTAAGTTCCTTGACCGCTGAGATTCTTGGTTTCCTGGTCTGTGAGGAAGGGGTAATAATTATGGTCTTGCAGGCCATTGGTGAAGGGTGAAAGAGATAATCTATGTAAAGCTCCTGACTCAAAGCCAGTTCTCAAATAAAGGGCAGATTATTATCACTGCAGTCTTCTGTAGGCAGATCTTGAAGCCTGGAATCAACTGTGGAATCAAGAGCCTGTAAGAGAAAAGAATTTCTCAGTGGAGCTGAGGCAGCGTGCTCATTCATTTGTCTAGAATCATTGATGGAGAGCTGGTTTGAGTGCTAAGTCTCTGCAAGAAGGGAGTCCAGGATCTCTGGCTCAAGGATGTTGGAGTCCATGAAAGTTACACGGCAAAGGAAATCAAGAATGTTTGTATAAGAAGACAATCAGGGAAAATCGATATATTTAGGTTTAAAAAATTGCATAATATGTGTTCAGAAAAGTACATATCCAAGTGAATGAATAATAAGGAAAGAGTAAATCATTAAACTGCTAAAGAGTAAATCACTAAAACACAACACTATTGGCATTCCAAGCGACTACTTCTATCCTTTTCCCGTCACAATAGAACCAAGGGTAACTACTATCTAACTTTTTTTTTAAGATTTATTTATTTATTTGACGGGGGCGGGGGGAGCACAAGCACGGGGGGATGCAGAGGGAGAAGGAGAAGCAAGCTCCCTGCAGAGCAGGGGAAACCTGTTATGGGCCTCGATCCCAGGACTCCGGGATCATGACCTGAACTTGAAGGCAGTGGCTTAACCAACTGAGGCGCCCAGGTGCCCCACTATCTAACTTTTAACACCACCTAGGTTTTACCTGTTTTGGTGCTTTATGTGTGTGGAATCATATGCTGTGTTGTCCTGTGTGTCTGGCTCCTTTCACTGAACAATGTGGTAGGGAGCTTCATTCATGTTCTTGCACCGAACTATCATTCTCATTGTCGTATAGAATTTCATTGTGTGAATGTACTGCAATGTATTCACTCTACCATTGATGAATTTGGGTTTTGCTTTTGGCGATTACAAATAGTGTTTCTATGAATATTTTAGCGCGTATCTGTTGGGTGTATACCTAGGGGTAATTTGCCGGATCATGCGGCTTGGATGTATTGGGTATGAGTAGTTAACTGCCACACACTTGTTCAAAGTGGATGTACCGAATTATATTCCCTCCAACCATGTATGAGGGTCTCAGCTGCCCTCACTCTGGTGTGGTATTCTCATCTTCCTCATTTTGGCCATTCCGGGGGTTATTTAGTGGTATAGCCTTATAGTTTTGATTTTCATTTCACTGATGGTTAATGAAGCTGAGTCCCATTTCATGTGTTTTGGCTGTTGCATTCCCTTTTCTAAAGTTCCTGTTGACATGGTTTGTCCATTTTTCAAGTGGGCTTTCTTTCTTTTTGCAACACCAGTATTAAACAATGAGAATTATTTACTGAGGACCTACCAGGAACTATTCTAGCACTGGAATTAGAGAACAATATTGTCATACTTTCTGCCCTCATGACGTTTATAGGTTTGGCTACTCTTTCAAAAAGCGTGGCTATGCTTGGGAGAAGTGAGGTGATAAACAGAGTCAGATGTGGGACCCAGAGACCATTTTTGTATGTCTGTGAACCTCTTTATCTGTGCTGACAGTAAGAAAGGTAGCCAGTATAAAGGCAAGATGGTTATTGTTTGAGCAGAATCCTGGAGCAGCCAGAGTGCTCTGAGCCCCTTGAAGTGCTGGTTGGGGCAAAAGGAAGGTGGGATAGGGAGGTGTGCTACTAAGTTTATGTTGGAGAAAATTTTCCTTGAAAATCTGATTATGTTATTATTTGATTTTTTTTGTGAGAAGGTGGTCATTTGTCTAGAAAAATTGGATAGTATTGAAGAAAATGGGGAACATTTGGAGTTGTCTCTGGAGGAAGCGTGAACTGACCCGAGCATTATGAGGAGAAGATGCTCGCATTCAGAGGGCTCAGCAGAAGTAGCTGTGTCTCCACTGTGGATTTTCCCCAGCCGCTCTGAGCAGGTGTAGGAATGGAAGGGGCACTGATCCAAAGTAGTGATCCATTGTAGAATGGGTATAGTGAAGGACAAAGTGACAAGTGAGGGGAGATGTTGGCAAGGAAAAGGTGAAGTGGTGTGCAGAGGGATCGAGACCGGACAGTGACAGAAGCCTGGAGAAGGAGAAGAAGGAAGGGGAGGAAGAGAGATAAGAGAGGAGGAAGAGGCCGAACTTAAGGGAGGGTGGGGTTGAGGAACTGGGTGTCTCTGTGAAGCTGAGAAACAATAGAACATGAGTGTGACAGGTTAGGTGATGTTACAAGACTGACTAGAGTACCGGTCATATTGACCCAAATAGATCGGATTTCCCTGAGGTTTTGTGGAAAATGATCAACACTTAAGCAAAGCACCTCGTAAAAGAGGTCACATTTTAAGTTTTACCTTATCTCCTGCATTATTAGTCAATGCATATTTTTCATTGAATGAAGACGTCATTAAATGAGGTTTCATGGGAGTATTTTTCTCTTCTAGCAGCCATTTTTCCCCCTCATCTCTTATGCTATACCTTTCATTCCTGTGTCAGCCGTTGGTTCTTAGCTGGTTCAATAAAGTTGGTTTTAGACAATATGGGATAAATATAGATACTCAAATGGTCAGGTTTTACACTAAAATGAGATGCTGAAACTAAAAATTTGTTGCATCAGCAATTTCAGTTGAAATGCGTCCCTTTAAGCAATTACATTTGTGGTCCTCCTTGGATCCATTTGGAGCTCTTATTTGATCCAACAGTCACTTGTGTCTCCTCATCGCTACACACTGAAATAAATAATAGAGTGTGCTAAACTCTTTGGTTTAAATTTAGTACATAAAATGCATATTGTGTGACACTCAGCCGAAGTCTAGAGATTGAAGTTTACATTTTCATAAAACTAGCATATACACGTTGCTAAAGAGTAGAGCCTTCAATAGAACTGCTTGTGGGAATCAACACATTGAAAATCCTGTGATTTATCCCAGGATGTATAGAAGACTGACTCACCTGGGCACCTGGGCTGAGACTGCAGATTTGGGGCCCCATCCCTGGAGCTAAGGGTAGAGCTTCTAGTTTCAGGAGATTACTACTGGGCACCACCCAGAGTCATTATAACAAAGAAATAAAATAAACAGAAAGAAAGGGAAAATAGAAAAGAAGATAAGGAAAAAAGATGAACGAAGCCAAGAAAAGAGGTAAGACTGAGTTCTGAAGTAATCTCTCCACGAATCTGTTTTATTTTTTTAAAGATTTATTTATTTATTTATTTATTTATTTGAGAGAGAGAGAGACCACAAGTAGGCAGAGATGCAGGCAGAGAGAGAGGGGGTAGCAGGCTCCCCACTGAGCAGAGAGCCTGATGCGGGGCCCGATCCCAGGACCCCGAGATCACAACCTGAGCCGAAGGCAGAGGCCCCAACCCACTGAGCCATCCAGGCGCCCCTCCACGAATCTGTTTTAAAAGGCAGATTTCAAAGGATGCTAGATGGAATCACAGCAATTTTAAGATCTCACATGAAAAACATTGTGAAATGTGTAAGATTATATGCAAAAAATATCAAAAGTCCATGAAGAGCTAAACTAGCTGTAAATTCAAACTACATGGGATGCCTGGGTGGCTCAGTTGATTAAGCAGCTGCCTGCAACACAGGTCATGATCCCAGGGTCCTGGGATCGAGTCCCAGGTCAGGCTCCCTGCTCAGCGGGGAGCCTGCTTCTCCTTCTCCCTCTGCTGCTCCCCCTGCCTGTGCTCTCTCTCTCTCTGGCAAATGAATAAGTAAAATCTTATTTTGAATAAACAAAAAACAACTTCAAACTACACATATTAAAATTAAAATGTAGCTATAAGCTTTATTTTTCCAACAACCTTTTAAATTGTAATGTAATGGGTGGGATAAGTTTTGTGGTAAGTTTTGGTTATGGAACAGGACTGTTAGTATAAACAATTAAGTTGGATACTTTTATTTTTCTCATGAATATAAGATTACACCAGGGAACTATCAAGGCAGCCTTCAATCTCAAAGATGATTTACTACGTCTGCCCATGGTTATTGTGAAGATTAAGTGAGATCTGAACTCTGGATGCCTGAAGCCCTGGGTTCGAATTATTGCTACCATTAACAGCTCTATACCCTTGGAAGTTGTGACTCAGTTTCCTCATCTGTAAAACAGGAATAGTAATAGTGCTTAGTCATAGAATTGTTGCCAGGAACAGATAAATCAAGAATATTCTGAATAAATTTAAAACACTCGAAACAGCGTGAGGTGCATTGTAGACGTTTAATAACTGTTATTCTAAATTCTATTGCCAAATTTTCTGTTAAAAGTACCCAAATTAAGAACAAAGGTTATTCAAAATGCAGGCATATTTATACTTTTATAGAGTTATAGTACTCTTGAAAAAAATTTTAAAAATTAAAAAATAAAATTATAGTACTGTTGAGCCTTACTTAATGAAATCATTGAATACTTACTACTAAATACAGTAAGACATTCCAGGTTCTATGGTGATAAGTAAGAGATGACCCTGTCCCCCAGACACTCAAGCTTTGGGAAGTTACACTATTGATTTGGCTTCCTTGGGTAGATATTATGCCATATGAGGAAATAGTGTAGCAGTTAATTGACACTAGGTTTTTGAGCACCAGTAAAATATAGTGCATTGAAAGACAGAAAGAGATGCTAATAGTAGATCATACCTTAATATATTTCTCAGCATAGCAGATCACACAAGAAAAGAGGCTGATATTTTTCTAGAGAGAGACAGCATAATGTATGGAACATAGATATGATATCAGGAAACCTGGATATTCAAACCTGACTCTACTGTTTTCTGATTATGTGACTGTAGACACTTGCTTTAACCTGTTACTCAATAGGCTGAGAAATAGGCTCATAACCACCTGGCTGAGTAGGTTGGTTACATGTGCTAATGTTGCTGAAAATGCTTTATGAAGGATAAGATGTTAAGCATTTGTTTGTTTTTTTCATGATTTATATTATATGGGGCTTGTGGATTTCTGAAGATCTATGGCTCAGAAATGGACACTTAATATAGTTTTAATAGGTTTACAGAGAACATTATTATTTTTGTAGAGTTACCTGTGGGTCAATACTAGATGTGTAACTTGCAGAGGTTAAGACCAAACAACAAAAAGATTCATAGCTGGAAAGTGAAACTAGTTAAGAGGTTCTGTGACTGACCTAAGGAGCAAGTTGCTATTCCTGAGGGCTCTTCCCTCTGCTCTCCATGCTGTTCTCTGACCATTTCTCAACTGAGTGAAAGCAATATAGGCTTTGAAATTAAACTGGGTTCAAATCCCAGCTCTGTCACTTACTTGTTGTAACTGAGGCAAGTTACTCCAACTCTGTGAGTCTCATGTCCCTCATGTGCACAGGGGAGTAGAATTACTTGCCTGACAAACTTGTCAGCACTGAAGACCATGTCTGTAAGGCAACTACCTAACAACGAGCTGATGGATTATTTTTCTTAGGATTAGACATCGCCGAATTTCTAGGCAACTTGAATCACATACTTGCAAATAGGAATACTAATACAACTACTACTGGCAACTGTTTACCATGGGTAGGCACCGTTCCAAATACATCATGCCTATGATTATCTTAATCTCCCAAACAGCCACCGAGGCTCGGGAGCTGTAGCTGACTTGACCAAGATCACCCAGCCGATTTGTGGTGGAGCAGGTTTGCAAATCTGGGTGCTTGATCCCACTTTCTTCAGTAGTGGATTATTCCTGTTCCTCCCTGGCCAGTTTGGGGATGTGGGACAGAGAATGAAAGGACTAGTTGTTTAAGAGAATTGTTCTTGAATGGGGTATTTGCTTTCCAAATCTTCACATTCAGGTAGAAGGTGGAAGAGGCCCCCTGCAATCAGCCATTACGTAACTCCTGAGTGAGGGATGAAGGCTCACTGAGCTCCACTTTCCTTTTCGTACAATTATTATACTTGTAAGGGCACAGCGAGCATTGAAACAGGGTGCTAACTGTGGAGCACCAGGCTGGCAACCAGTTCCCTCTGGAATCTCTGCTCCCCAGTCCCTTCTTAATGGCGGTCCAGCACGGAGGACAGAGCCTTGGGGAATGCCTGCTTTCTTGTTGCATTTTAAACCAGTTGGGTTTGGGGTTATTCAACATATCCATTTTTTTAAACCAATGATGTATCGCAGGATATTAGGATTGATCCCTTTGAAATACTGCCCACATATTTTCTCATCGATTTGTTATCCTTCCGATAAACTACATTTAATTAAGATGGTGACATCACATTGGTCTTTTCATTGATTTGCATTCTGTGTCTGGACATGTGCACTTAGAACACAGTCCCTTTAAGAACCACTAGCTCTCAGCAAAAATAACCTAGAGCAGCTCAGGTTACTGCCAGGCTCCAAAGACTCTTCAGGGGGTTAGGTTGCTTATTTCTCTGGCACCTGCCTCAGCAGAGATGTAGGAAGAGCTTTCTCTGTGCCAGTAGAGGGAGTCTGTGTGGATGTGGGTCCCAGAGTGCCATGGTTCACCAAGCCCCTTCAGCCATGACTTCTTCTGGACTTGCCCTCCATGCATTGTAGAAAGTTTCTTGTGGGGCTGCTCAAATTGCTTTTAAAGTAATTGTAACCCTGTCCCTGGGCCTGGTTGTTGGAACCTTGTCTTCTTGTCAACCTTGGGTTTTGTACTGCTTCTTTGAAAAATAAAAATTAAAAATATATTAATAGCCTTCAAAACAAATATGCACCTTCCACCCCCAAAGTGAAAGTGTAGCAGTGAAGTGAGGGAATCACAGGAGGACACAGCCTTTCACTGGGACCCCTCATGCCTGCATATGTCTGTCTTGCTAGCCTTTCTTGTAGAGGAATGTTTTTGCTGGCTGTACATAAGCCAAGCGATCAAAGAATAAGCAGCGCCTAATACTCTCTCAAGATAAACCAACAAACAAATGGAACGATCTCCTTAATTAGGTCCAGTTTGTTCAACTGTGAAAAAAAACAGTGAGATACCTGAAGAGGCAGTTCCATGTAGGAGAGGGGATGGAGAACCAGCCAGGACTTAGACCCTCTGGAGCCTCGTCTCAGCGATGTAGCTGAGTTGTGGAATGATAGCATTTCAACAGCAAGGTGGGATCTGTGAGAGACTCACATTCTGTGGGGTCCGGAGAGGCTGAGTGACCGACCTACCTGAAGTTACTCAGCTGGTTGGCGGTACAGGTGGACCCATTGCCAAGTGCACACATCATCGCTCTCCATTGAGCTGCAAAGGCATGGTCCAGAGTCAAGGACTCACCAAGCCCCTTTCTGTACCTATAAATGGGGATCACACAATCTGGACCTTACCTTGTAAGGTGTTAAAAGGATCTGCTGAGTGTGGGTAAAAACACTTTTAAAAACTATTAAACAAAAAAAAAAAAAAATAAAAAGTAAAAACTATTAAACTATATATTAATATTAACAAATATCAAGTTATATATATGTGTATATATATGTGTATATATATATACACACAGACACATAATAGTAGTGGGAATGGTTTAACTGAGAAAGTTATAAAAACAGCATTTAATTGTACCTTTTATATTATTACAGTACATAATAATATGTTATGGTGTGATATCTAATATTTTGTTAAAATTCTTCTTGAGGGGACCTGTAGATGCAATTCTGGATTCTCTTTTGAAACTGTGAAACACCATGAAATTCCCTGAAGTATACTGGCAAGAACTCTAGACATGGAGTTACTAACCTGATAGTTTTACTGACTGGCTGCTTTATTTCTTTGTCTTTCCAAAAAATGGGAATAATAAAATTATTGGCCTATCTTGTGTTATCCTGAAGATGACTTTAAGAATGTGAAAGTACAGAACAAAAATGAAACTGTTATTCTCAAATATTGCTGACGGCCACAGACCCTGTCCCCTTAGCGCATATGGTATAGTGAGGGAGACAGGTCATGCATCTGAAAGCAAATTTCAACATTATCTGACCTTGGTGTCTGGCAGGTTGTATATTACAGTTATTGATCACAATGAATCAATGAATCCTTTTATTA
Source organism: Procyon lotor (assembly GCA_028646535.1). NCBI lineage: Eukaryota > Metazoa > Chordata > Mammalia > Carnivora > Procyonidae > Procyon > Procyon lotor. The sequence continues at coordinate 17,709,354 of CM053608.1, forward strand.
TAGTTTATAAGTGGACATGTAATCATCCTTGTAATTATTAGTTTCTCCCTATATACATTTACCCAAATCGTCAAGATGTATGTATAGTGTACCTCGTATTTATAGGACATTATGTATTGTAATTTAAGTTAAAATTTAAATGTTATTTTTACAACTGTCCAAGTTACACCATTTGCACTACTATTTATATGTCTGGTTTATCTCATTTGATTCTTACAGGTATTTGTGAGTTGTATTAATATTACCACTATTTGACAGATAAGAGGTTAAAAGATTTTCACAAGACCTCGAGGAATGTGAATGGCAGAGCTGGGATTTGAAGCAAGGTCTTGGGCTCCCAAATCCTGTGCAGTTGCCACTGTAATCTTTCTCTCTGCTTTGTGTTGGGGGTTCCATTCTCTGGACTGTATTCTTTATTCATTTCTTTCATTGACATGGTCATTCACTCGACATGAATACTCTCTGTGGAACTCTGTCGTATGATCTTCTTATACTTTAGGGTAAATCTCTTTGGCTAGGATGAAGTGTTTTAGGTCTGATTTTTTTAACAGAAGAAGTATTTACCTTGACAGTTGAATCTTACCAAAAAACTGATCTGAGTGGAAGGCGAGGGGAACCACTCATGTCACAGTTGCAGTAAATCTTCGCTGTCCAAGAAGGTAGTGCCCCCATCTCATGGGGCTGTTGACATTTAAATTAAGATTAAAAAACCACTTCACAGTTACACCAGCCACGTATGGTTACTGGCTACACATATGGTACTGGACAGCACATAGCTCCAGATCTGTGTCTCGTCAGCAGCGCTAGAACAGATAATTTTGCTGTCTGATATATGCATATGTATGTACAATTGATCATTGGAAATGAAATCATCTGTTCTTCTATTTAAGACATAATGTTAGCTACTATTTATTGAGCACCTTCTCGATAAATCAGTGCCAGCTGTTGTTGGGGTCGTGTAACGTGTATTGTTCTATTTTATCCTGACACTGTTTTGTAGATTGGGAAAGTAAGGCTTAAGAGGTTATGTAATTGCTTCAGATGGCTGTGGGTTGAGCCCATTGTTCTGCTGTGCTGTGTCTCTATGCAGTCCAGTTGAACTACATCAGGAGCAGGTGCATGGTCTTACCATTCCGTCCACTTCAGTTCAGCAAATGTGCAGGCACTCATTCTGGGGGGGCTGGAGATGCAACATCAGCACAGCACAGCCTCTCATCTCAAGCAGCCCCAAATCAAATAGAGTTCAGACGCAATGAATCATTAAGATGCTGTAGGGTGGTCTCTGCTACAAGACTTCTTATGATGCAACCAGGAGCCATTGAAAGGTTCAATCTGAGAACATAGTCAGATTTATGTTTTATAAAGGTTACTTTTGGTACTATAGGATAGATATTGTATTTACCTAGGACAAGGAATGTCGAAGGCTAAGACTGAGGTCATGGTGATGCAGTTAGAAGACAGATAAGGGAGAGAGGCCTCACTTGGTAAAATTGTCAAGCTGTGGTGATTAGAGCTGGTGTTTGGTGAAAGTCTGGCTTCATCAAAGGAGATTAGGTGTGAGGAAAAGGTGTGTGTGTGTGTGTGAGCATGCACTGCCCCGCGCCCCCCCCCCCCCCCCCCCCCCCCCCCCCCCCCCCCCCCCCCCCCCCCGCTGCTCACGTGTTCATGTAGGTGCGTTGCATGGCGGGAAAGGGTGAAGACAATGGCTTAATTGACCACGAGCCATAAAATGTCCAGAGAGCAATCATATTTGTGAAGTGGGAAAGTCTGCTGTTAAACAATGAGACATTTTAAGTATGTGATTAAATAAATTAAAATAAAACAGGATCTTGCCATAATACTGAGACTGGAAGGGAGAACTAACCTTATAGTCTGAACGTCATGGATCTGTCCTAGGCTGAGCCCAGGATAGTGAACCAGGGATGCATTTTCCCTCTTTTTTAATAGAGCCATAGCATGTAAAAGACTTATTATCGTGGTATTCTATTCATGACATAGAGGGTGGATATAAATACAGCTTCTAGCGAGCCTAATGTTGAAAAAGCAGATTTTTTGTTACATTGTCTTCAGTATATGCTCCCCAACTCAACCCCCAGTTCTGTCCAGATAATTAAATGATCTGGTCTTAATTTAGTGACCAGGTGATTGTGTTGTTTGATATTTCCAAAAGATAAAAGTTAGTAAGTGCTCCTTGGGATGGTTTTTGGCATTTCTTAATATCAAGCAGTGGTTTAACTTCTTTGTTGCAGCAGAAAATAATGTCACAGATTTAGCTTATTGTAATGATAGCATAGGTTCTACTGTAGGGTAAGGAAGTTCCATTTTCTTTAAAAAAAAATCAGTTGTGCTGCTGACAGTCAATTTTAACAGGCGTGGAATTACTAAAACCAAGAGTGCTGATGGAAATAATTTCTTATGGAACTCGATCTGTGATCTCTGGATTGATAGGTTATGTCTGTGCAATTTGAAACAGTGCCTGCTTTGGAAATTGGCTTTGTTTTAAAATTATCTGAGGATCTTGAATTCAGACTTGACCAGTATAGATCACCATGACTGAAGGCTGTCAAATGTATGATGCACGGTGAAATCTGATTATTTCTGGGTCCCTTGTCTGGTTTTTGAGCTATTTAAAACATGAGCTTCTGTAAAATTCATGAAGCATTTTTGGTCTCTGAGTCAGTTAAGTACATTCTCTGTTCTTCAGCAAACACAAATATGTCTCATTATCTTGTCTGCTTGATTTTCCTCGTTTTAAAATTTTTTTCTTTATGCATTTTCAAAAAGGAATAATGAAACCTTATGAAATAAAAGAGACCTTAAATTTAATTTATTATTCTCCATTTTGTGTAAGTAATTAATTGCCGAACTGTTGATGGTTTTTGCAATGTTCGTGAGTGCATGATTTAGGTGATGTAGGTACTCATGTGTTTCTCCAAAACTGCCTTAGCCGTGCACACCTAGAGGGCACTAGTGAACATTTCCGTTCAGATTCGTTAAACTAGGCCACATACTGTTGACACATATGCACAGGAGAGAAACGTGAGTGCTTTGCAAAATCTTAGTACTAAAAATAATTTTCACTTATATTTATAGCAGTGTTATCAGACTTGAGGAAAGTGATGTAGAACCTACCAGTATAGGAAGAAAAATGTCATCTGGCTCCTGTCGCTAGAAAAATACCCTCTAGAATAAAGCCCTTACATTTGTCAAAAGTTATGGCAATGTTGCGAATAGGTATTTGCCAATTTTTAGGGCAGAGTAGTTAAATATCGGTAAGCACTGAGATAAATTCTATCACGGAGAAACGTTCTGTAGCTAGTAATTAACTGGGCAACAATGCTCATCTGTCCCTTATTGGGAAGGGATCGGGGTAATAACTAAGACTAACAGTAACAAATAAGGATGCAAGTTCGGAGGCAGGATTTTAGGTTCTGTCATAGATAGTTGCCTTTATAGTTCATTGTGTGAGCACATTTGCTGAAAGGAGCCCAGGAAGGGAACATTTTTATATATCCAGATATTAAAATGTGCAAAAAAATCCAGCATTTTCTAATACGAAAGCTATGTGAAAGCCCTTTCTATGCAGGGTAACTGTGCATATGTTTGAGTGGGAGGAAAAAGAGAACAGATGACTTGAAACTATTAAAATTGTTACACATGTAAAAAGTTAGTTTCCTCCTCATAAAATAAAATACCCAGGATTTCAGTCTTAGTTACCGTCTTACTTGTCACTCAATTAAAATATTTGTACATTACATTCATTGATTCATTCACTTATTTGGCAAACAGTAATAATGCCTACTATGTGTCAGGTACCATAGTAGGTGTACCTGGTGCATGTGATAATTATGTCTATAAATGATCAAATGCATGCAGGAAAAATATAATTGCAAATAGAGTGTGTAGCATGTCAGTTTCATTGGCGAAACTTATAATTAAGCTCAGCTCTCCTTAAAAGCATGTTTTAAAGGGATATAGATGCAGAACTGCAATTTATGTTATTTTCCTAACATCTCTTTGGACAGCGATGGATGTTGTTTTTCTTGGGGCCAATTAAGTATTCGTGTTTGGAGAGCTTGTGCTAAAAGAGAGGAATTGTTATATGAGGGGGAGAACATGAATAAAGGAGATTACGTGGCATTTTATAAGATAGTTGGCGGTCCCGCTTAATGCTTATAAAGTTGTGTTAAAATTTACTAAACAGCTTGTTATTGCGGGTGCTTGTTTAAACCAGCTATTTGTGGTTATGTCTGTTGAGGAAGCTTAAAACTTCAACTCTTTCCAGCCATTAAGCTGCAGCACGTTGACATCAGGTCTCTTGTAAGAAAGTCTAAATGTAGGCTGTTGAATAATCCCTTTGAGGGCCCTGTAACTATTTTTATGCCTGGATATGCGTCATCAGTGGGTATTTTCTCTGGTGACTTGCTTACATCAGGTCTCCTACCATACATTCTATCAGTGAGTGACTTATGATTGATGGGAACCACGGCCGTTGTGTAGCTTTATCTGTGACCTCAGCGAATGGACAACAGGAATTTCCAGGCTGTTAAATTCTCTGAATGCTTGAAGACAGGGGCTCACGGTGTTGATCCTGGCAGGTAGCAGAGCGCTGTTCCTCACCAGCGGATGATGGGAGGAGGGACAGGAGAAGAAAGGGGAGGGAGAAGGAGGGGAAGGGAGGGGGAATTCCTTTTGTGAACAGCGGCAATTCTGGCTCGGCGGGTTCCTTAGCCCTGCGAGGCTGCGTGTGGGGAAAGGTGCGTTTCCGGAACCTGAGAAAGCGGCCAGTCAGAACCTTGCCATGGAGGCACCCGGGGACTCTGTGGGGTTGGCCGGGGAAGGCACTGAGTTCTCTTTAAGGAGTTGGGCTTTTGTTTTTCAAATCCACTCGCCAGATTTTATCCTTGAGAGCCCGGACTCTTAGGATCCCCTGTAAGAAATAGGGGCTTTGAATTGAAAGGTTTGCCAGCATTCTTGGTGATGCGTGGGAATCCGTGTTGTCTTTCATCCGGATATGTTTGGAGGTGATTCTAAAAGTTAGCCTGCACCTCACATCGACAGGCTTCGGGGAGTAGAGCCAGGCACTGGTGGACATGTGTGGAAAGGAATCGTAACTGCATTCACAAAAATGTTTTGTCATTTTCTTCTTTCTCCCCATGTCTTTCTTACACCCGGGAGAATGAGACTCCTGAACTGTCTATGAAGGTGACTTCCCAGCATGTCAGCAGCTACGTTTGCTTCCCGATGCGCCAACCCATCTCCTGAACTTTTTTCCTAGTCCTGTCCTCTCATCTCCTCTTTTACTGCCTCTTTCTCTTCTCATCTTCTCCCTCTCTCTCTCTTTCCCTGATGTTGCTTTGTTGGCAAAAGTAGTTCTTGACCTCTCGCTGAGTTAAAGAGCAGGTTCTATGCAGAGGGGCTGAGGTACACATGTGAATCCAACCAACTCTGCTTTGCCCCTATTGGCAGGCCATCTTTTCAGTGACGATTTTGTTTTTAAAATGACAATTAGACAAAATTAAAGCGTTCCTTTTAGTGTAAAGCAATTACATCATTTAAGCATTTAGGCAAAATTGATTTTCTGATCTTTTAAGACTGTTTCTTGATGGAAAAATAACATTGATTGATTTGGCTTTAGCAAGTCTCAATTCCTTTTTTTCTCTCCCCTCTCCCCCCTGCCCACCAATGAAGGCTTAGCCCCTTGGTGTAACAGATTGCCAAGGTTACTTGGCACTGTAACTAATTTCTCAATGGCATGCTTCCTAGGAATTGAATTCAGAAATATACCCCAAAGCCTAGGATGCTGAAACAGGTGCTATGTGGGGTAAATAAGACCTAGTGGAGAGATTTTTGTTTCTTTTTTGCCTCTTAGAATTCCGTTGAGTGGGCGTGGGCATATATAATTACTTTTATAGCCTCATTTCCAATTAGATGTCCTAATGGTAAAAATCTGTCCAACTATCCAGTCATATTAATTTTCAACATTTAAAATTTAGATGATTGGAGGAGAAAGAAAAATGTGTGCCACTATCAACCTCACCTACAAAAAAACTTTCCTTTCAAAAACTTGCTTTTTGAATAAGCAGTATGACTCATGACAATTAATAATTTGAAATTTATGGAAGATTAAAATTCAGTTTCTTGGGTTTTGAGTCATTAGTCATTGAATGAATTAAGCCTTCATAATGCATCTAATTAGAAGGAAATCATTAAAATTTTGGTGAGATCCATTGCTTATGTTTATTTTAGCCTGCTGTCCCCCAGGGGCCACTGGTAACTTTATTTTCATAAGAATGACATTATATGAAAAAGATACATTTGGGGGTTAGTTCAGATGCTAACATTCCTTTTTGCCGTACATCATAAGGGATATTCTTAGACGTTATAAAATTCTTCACCTTCTCTTTAAAATGTATGTGTGCTTTTATGTGGGGGAGTGTGAGAGCAGAACCAAATGTAGAGGAGGGCTTATGTATTCTTCAATAAAAATATATTTCACAAAAGATTATAGTTTGTGTGGGAGGGAAATCGCTGCTTGTCTGTTGATTGCATTGTGCTTATTCCATATAAGAACTATTTGAGTTTAGTTAGGATAACCTCATTTTGATAATCTGATGACTGCTTCTGCAAGGAGAAGAGAATATAATTTCAAGGCTGCATACTGATGGGCAATGGTAATTATTCTCTTTTTGGCAGAGCTTAGCATGGAATCTGCTTTGGTATTTTTATAACTACATATGCAAATCTTTTCTTCCAAACCTTTTTTTTTTTCTCTCCCCATGTGCAGAGCTTTCTGTAATCTTCAAGACTGTGAAATCCCAAAGGTGTAATATCTAATGATATCAGTGAAAGATGATGTGTAAACCTAAGTTAGAGCAAAATCTTGGCTTGAAGTCTTTTTGTTAAAGCAGATCCTTTACTGCAAGTGAATTCCACTGTATACTTGGTTTCTATGGAGACATTTTTATTACTTATGGATAATCAGACTGCTCAAATGTAGATGACTGATTGGTGTATCGACTTTGGTCAGTGCAGCTGATAGTTTCCTGGTTAATGTGTTATCCTTTAACGAAGGTTCCTATTATGTTGGAGGGCTTACAAAGGTGATGCAGAGACCAAGCCTACCTAAAACACTGTGGTGATATGACACTTAATTTTACCTTCTTGTAGGTATATTGCTCTAGTATTACTTAAGGAAAATGAAACCCTCAAAATCACCTACAATCAGGGTAAGACTAAGTGATAATGTCAGAACAATCAAGTGACCCACTTATAAGGCTCATTCTGGGAGGGCGTAAAAATATTTCATTTGGTAAATGATTCTTCCACTTCTTACTAGGTAGGTAACTGTTACATTAAGAGCATTGAAGCATTCCTTAGTTAGAATTCTTCTTAGTGATTATTCAAGTTTTAAAAAGTCTTATATCTTACTGTCATCATTTATAGATGAAGATTATGAGGGCTCATAAACCAATGAGCTTTATTGAGTTACTCAAAACACATCGTCTTGATAATGGCTAAAGGACAAGCCGTCTCATTGGAGATGATCTTCTGGGGCTTAGGAGCTGGAAGACTCTAACCTCGTATGTGTGATGTCAGAAGAGAGCTTGGTGATGCTGGGCTCAGTCCTTCTGTAGCCCTGATAAAGGAAACAGAACTGCTAATTAGTTAGGGCAATGTTTGCAGCTTTGCATGTGTTGTCTTAATCTTCCTGTGACAGAGGTTGGCAGCGTCCCTCAGTGACTGATGCATGGATCCACCGCGAGGTACTCACATTTCTACAGTGAAATGTCATCATTTGAGTCAGCAGGGTAGAAGTTGCTGTTGAGTGGTGGCAAAGGGAAGGCCTTTCATAGAATTGGAGCTTGAGAGCTCAGGGATAGATAAAAAGCATTGTGTAGACAACAGTGGACGGAGATAGATGTATTATAGTGGAAATATTTTATTCTGCTCTTTTCACTTAGTCTGGAAGAAGATATATTTTCTGTCGAAGAAAACTTTGTGTGGGAATGATCCTGAAAGTGGAAGCTTATAGGCCGGCCATTTTATTATAAATGTAAGCAATGGCTCTCGGGTCCAAGAATTTTCATCAAAGGCATTCTTCTAACTTACTAAAGTTACGAGATGCTATCTGAGCACCTCAAAACTAAAGGATGGATAGGAATATCTTCTAAGCACATGTGTGGGGGAATTCTTGCCATGTGTCAGACACGTTGCTGTAATTATCTACGCTCATCTTCTCAAATGCACTTCCTGCAGAATCTTATTTTAAAAATTTCCTCCTTTCCAAACCTTTAGATTTTTACTGGACATTAAAAAATTCTTAACATGGAGATTTATAGATATTTAACTAACTAATTGCCCACAAGTGCCTCATTTTCTATAAAATCACAACCTGACTTCTGTGTGAACTAGGTAAGGTCATATTGAAAATGGTTTTCTTCGGTTATTTAGGTTAGTTTTATATGAGTTGAGAGGTAGTCATAAGACCACATAGCAGAGTCCGATAAATATTTATCTCCCTCCGAGGGGAATAAGTTCAAGGAAAACCAGGAATATATATTACCAACCATGAAAAAAGATCTTTGCCTTTTTCACCATACAGAATAAGCTAAAAATCTCCGTCAAGAAACTTGAATCTGTTATGGCAAGAAGACTGCATATATCCCATACCCGATCCAAACTGAGCACTAGAGGCATCAAGGATGACTGAGAGTTGAGCCCCAGTGGCTAAGGAATGAGAGTCCCATTAACAGAGAAAAGAAAGGAGAAACCATTGGGTCAAAAACAAATTTGATTTTATGTAACTGCTCCGTTCAGATAGGGCTATGAGGAACCTGTGGTTATAATTGTGGCTTTGAGTTGTGCCTGGGCATTGATGGGTGGGAGGAATCAAGATAGAGAGCCCAGTTAGAGGCTGAACTTTGGACGTTTCGTCAGAGACAAAGCCATGTAGGCTAAAGGGGCAGATTTGGGACTAGGGTCTCAGTGGAGTGGGTCCGTTTTCCCCATTTGTAATGAAGCGCTGAAGCAAACCTTTCTCTTTTAGGTGAAAAGCTCTCTTAGAGGAAGGGCACCAAATGACGTTAAAGGTGTAAAGCCCTCAGGCCTCAGAGAACCTGGACTTTAAAAAGGCAAGTAATGATTCCTGAGAAAAGAGGCTTCTTTGTCATTAATGTAGGACACATTGGTGACTGTGTCTGGTGGCAAAGGCTTGCCTGTCAATCCCACTTGAGGCTCAGTTTTTCCCACTGGGAGGGTCAAATTCCTCTCTGACCTTTGTTCCATCTCATTGGAGTCTTTTTGTGTGTGTGTGAAGCTTCACCCTCCTGGAGCAGGGTTCAAGCTGTGGGACTCTTAGCTAGAGTGTTGAGCTTGGGTCCTAGTGAAAATAAGCAAGGTATCTCGACATTCTCCTGTGTTTGTTGGTGGCAGCTAGTTTCTGTTGGAGAGCGAACAAAAGGGGAATATAAGTGAGCTGAGTTTAGAACGCTGGGAAATACTTTTCTTTGGGGAATAGGAAGAAAAATAGAACCTGATAGAGGAGCCGCAAGGGGGTAGGTGGAAGCCAAGAAGATCCAAGTAAGAGCAGAGATGGCTTATAGCATTTCCAAATATCATCATTTTCACTCATGCAGCATACGTTGAGGATGTTCTAGATGCCAGGCCCTGGGCCAGCTTCTGTGGTGAATACAGTAGTGAACCAGATGTCGTCCTCCTCCTGAAAGAATTCATTGGAAGTTGGAGATCACAACCTGGGTGGCTCTAGTCAGTGGTTTTTGCTGATATTGCCGTGTAACCCAGGGAAACCACGGAAGGAGCCTGTGGGGTGAGCCCGTTGGGGGGGAGGGGTTGAGAAGGAGAGGTGGAGTGCCTTGAGGAAAGATGGTAGAAAGTTGATGAGGGTGTTGCTGAGATGTCTGACTCTGTGGTCCATATTTGCCAAAACAGCGGAAGTCAGGTGGCCTGGGAAGGGACCTGAGATTAAGGGACCAGAAGTCCACATGGGGGCAAAGATCTCCTCGTCAGCTGTGAGGAAGTGAAAAACATTTTGAGAAGGGAGTCTGGCACTAGCAAGTAGAGTCTGAGTTTGAGACAGAAGAGAAGGAGAAGGTCCAGGAGAGTTATGGAGTTAAATTTAGGGTGCTTGTGGAGGGCTACAGGATTGAGTGATTGGGTTGATTCTAATGGTAGCTCCTGTAACATTCATCTGTAAAATATCATTATCCCTTACGCTTAACATCGTCCAAAAAAAGATCCCCTACCTGTGTTTCAACCACCACTACCCTAGAAAAGTTCTGCTGTGTCACACTTAGTCTACTCCAGCCTGTTAGATGGAGTGTTCCTGACTCAAGTCTCTCTACCAGTGGTCGCTTCCTTATTCCACTGCAAGGTTCATCTTCCTAAAATACCATTTTTAATGGGTTACTGTGACGATCTAAAACCTTCCCTGGCTACGCATTGCCTACAACTTAAAGGATGAGCTCCTGCCTAAAATGAAAAGTCCACAAGACTTCGTAATTTACCAAGAGCTTCTAAATACATAGTCGCACTGAATGCTTATAAAACGCATATGGCAGACAAGACAGATGTTGCTGTCTTCCTAAGAGTGTAAGTCACACAATAGAGGAACAGACGGATTAAATAAGAGGCCCAGCACTACACAGTTTATGAACAGCAAAGCCAGGAATAGAAGTCAGGTCTTCTGAGTTCAAATTTAAGGTGCTTTGTACCACAGCTTGGTCTCCCCTTGCCTGTGGAACCTCATTTCCTTTCTCATCCTCTAGTTTCTGTAATGATGAAGTGAGGTGCCCCTCGTGCTAGCATTACAGAGAGGGCTCTTGGTGTTTCTCTGGTCACTGGCCTGTCATTGCTCAGAGGTTGTGATCTAGAGCTGTCAAATGAAACACATTTGCTGACTGTCCCTTCGATAGGGAAAAGTCTGGATCCTGCCAGGACATCCGAGGAGGCACAGACAACACTCTGCCCCCCCCCCCCGATGTCATTCTCAGTGCCTGCTTGTCTCTACGGAACTTGGAGAGGGTGGCTATTGACTTTGCATTGGATTATAGGATGGCTTATTGACCACTGCCGGGACCATCGCTTCCTCCTTCAGAGGTGTACCTCTGAAGCAGGTTTGTATTTTTACCCAGAGCCGTTAGTGGTCTGAAAACTTGTTTAAAAATTTACTCTCTTGTATCAATTGTTGTATAGATTTGTTACTATTTAGAAATGAATAGTTCTGGAAAATATTGTATATAGAAGGAAGTGGAGCTGTGTTTTGAACTACATATTAAAATCTGGAACACTTGTTAGTAATGTGATGATTAATGAGTCTGTGGTAACGTGATTTTAGAGTACACTCTGTTTTCATCATTTTCTCATTGTACTGAAGCCAATATGATTGGAATTTGACAGAATTTTGGGAGACAATTTACTGCATTAGAAGTTTAAATGACATAAAAAAGTGTGCCTGATAATTGTCTAGGATATCAGGAATTGCCTCCACTCCTATAAAGATGGATGAAGGAAATATGTGCGTGCAGATTAGTGAAATAATATATTCCAAGAGTGCTGCATTGCCCTTAGAGCTGCACACACACAGAAAATCCCAGCATCTGTTTGTGACCCTGCATGCTTTAAGTTGGGTTTCCATGATTAAGGGGTGCAGCTTTCCCATGAGAAAAGCTAAGAAAGAATAGTTGCAATACTTTTTTTGTTAAAAAAAAAAAGTGTTTTATAATCCTCATTACCTCTTGTAATGGTGAATTCCTCCTGGAGAAAATCACATAGTTCCTCAGGAGGCTGCCCTTTACTTTCTTTAATTGGACCAAAGGTGTAATGATATACAATATATTGGAATGAGATACAATTTGGACTTTGGTTGTACAACATCTTGCACAACAAGATGTATAAATTCTAAATAACATTAAATAGAAATATTTCTGAAATGGGATTTTAATGGTGAACTATTAATGTTGTATTATTTACCTTCCAGGTAATTAATTTATATATTTATTTATTATTATTTTTAAAAAGATTTTATTTATTTATTTGACAGAGAGAGAGAGATCACAAGCGGGCAGAGAGGCAGGCAGAGAAAGGGGGGAAGCAGGCTCCCCGCTGAACAGAGAGCCCGATGTAGGGCTCGATCTCAGGACTTTGAGATCATGACCTGAGCCTAAGGCAGAGGATTTAACCCACTGAGCCACCCGGGTGCCCCAATTTTTTTATTTATTAGGGTAATCATTAGAAATAGTGATTTATATTGTGAATTTATATTTTTCACTGGGTCTAGTTATAGTTAGCTGGCCAGCTAATAAAAATTGAAAAATTAAAGGGACATTCCTGATTAAAAATAATTAGACACATATGTACTTTATGAGCTTGGTGGTACACATGTTAGACTGTACGATAAGGTGAATGATGCTTAGGAAGACTAGCTTAAAGTGTATTCAGAGTATTAGCAATAATAAAAGAAGCCCACTCCTAATATATGATAAAGAGAAGAACAAAAATACAGGAAGTTGATATTTTTGTAGATATCTTTACTTCATCCTTTAAAAGGCAGATGCCATGTGATGTATCCTGTGATGATACTTTTCAGAAGTACTTGGCCATTTTGTATTTCTCCCCATTATTCTCTCCTATCTTGTTGAATGATTTTTGCTATCGGTGGCACTCAGTTGAAAGCCATTATAACTTGCTCTGGTTTTATGTGCTCTTTAGAGCTCTGCCCCTGTGGCCCATGCATCCCTGTTCCGGGCCCAACGAACGCAGGCTCGCATCACTCTGGAGCTGTAGACCACGGAATCTGTCCATCAACACTCCTCAAATGCACATAATCCCTACTAATGTCTCAAGTTCCTCACCTCTCGTACATTTTGCCAAAGCCCGTGGTCATTCTTTTTTTTTTTTTAAAGATTTTATTTATTCGACAGAGAGAAACACAGCGAGAGAGGGAACACAAGCAGAGGGAATGGTAGCGGGAGAATCAGGCTTCCTGCCGAGCAGGGAGCGCGATGCGGGGCTCGATCCCAGGACCCTGGGATCATGACCTGAGCCGAAGGCAGACGCTTAACGACTGAGCCACCCAGGCGCCCTGCCCATGGTCATTCTATATCTTCATATTTTCAACTTTTTTTTTTGGTTCTGCATTTTATTTATTTATTTTTTTATTGTGTTATCTTAGTCACCATACAATATATCATTAGTTTTTGATGTAGTGCTCCAAGATTCATTGTTTAAGTGTAACACCGAGGGCTCCATGCAATATGTGCCCCCCTTACTACCCACCACCAGGCTCACCCATCCTGTCACCCCAACCACTCTAAAACCTTCAATTTTTTTCTGGGAGTCCACAGTCTCTCATGGTTTGTCTCTACCTCCGATTTCCCCCCCTTCACTTTTCCTTTCCTTCTCCTAATATCCTCCATGTTATTCTTCATGGTCCACAACTAAGTGAGACCGTATGATAATTGACTTTCTCTTAATAGCATTTGGAATAGTTGATGTCGTGCCTTGCTTGATAAAATGCTTGGTTCTCCCAGCTTCCAGAAGTGCCCTTTTTGTGAAGCTTTTCTCCCACTGCCTCTTCTCAGTCTCCTTTGCTGATCTTCCCCTGTAGCCCCCTCCTCCAGCTCTGTTCTCAATCCCTTTATTTTCCTTATCTAAATGCTCTTTCTAGCAGATAGCAATAATCACATGGTTTCAAATACTGTGCATATATGGATAATTTTCAAGGTTTTCTAGCTATGAATGCATCTTCTTCTGAGTTCCCAACTTAAATACTTTTCTTAATACGTACACTTGGCTGTCCCATGGGTATATGAAGTTACGATAGTCAAAGGGGAACATCAGTGTCCTTCTGGCCGCACATTGGCCTAGTGTGCTGCAAAAGCTCTCCACTACCCACCCTGACACTCCTCAGAGTCGTCTATTAAGTATAAATTACATAATGCATTCCCTTGCTCAAAATTTTCCAATACATTTTTATTACCCTTCGAATAAAATCTAAGCTGTTCAGGCCGGCAGCACATCTTTTCACACGCTCCATTCCCTGTTAGGCTCCAACCATCTTGGCCCTCATGCTGTTCTTGAAATTTGCTAAGTTGTTCCCATCTTGGTCTTTGCTCTCACCGTTTTTCCTGTTTAGAATGCTCTTCACCCACATCTTCTCAGGTATGGCTCCTTTCTTGTTCAGGTCTCAGCTCAAATGTCACGTCTTTGAACAGGCCATCTGTGACTCAGGTTTGAGCAGTTTCTTCCCCCTATCTCCAGTTCACCTTCTAGCACATTTTCTTCCCAGGACTTATCAGAACCTGAAATGATCAGTTTAATTGTTTAATTGTTTAGGTGTTGTTGTTTTTTTTTTTCTGTATTCACACCGCCCCCCCCCACCCCATGGATTTGCTGAGGTCAATGACATTTTGAGGGTGAATTGGGAGAAATAGGAGGGGGACATGAAACATGAGAGACTGTGGACTCTGAGCAACAACCTGAGGGTTTTGGAGGGGAGGGGATGGGGGGCTGGGCGAGCCTGGTGGTGGGTATTGAGGAGGGCACGTATTGCATGGAGCACTGGGTGTGGTGCATGAACAATTAATCTTGGAACACTGAAAAAATAAAAGTTAAGAAAAAAATGACATTTTGTCACTCATCCTTGCATCTCAGTGCATAGTAGAGTAGATAGTACTTCAAAGTATTTGTTGATATATTCATCACCGTGAGCCTGATTTCCTTATCTGTAAAACGAAAGTGTTAGGACAGGTGACCTCTGAACTGGTCCCACCTAGATAGTTTCAATCTTTATCACTTCTCTAGCCTTCTGAGGAGTCCCAGTTGACCTCCTTCATGTCCTGTAAATAGGCTGTGTTTTTTCAGGTTTTCAGGCCTTTGTTTATTCTGTTCTCTCCCTAGTGTCCTTCCTTCTCTTCCTTGCTAGCCAAATTCTTTAAGGATTTTCCTTCTCCTTTTGTGTATACCCCTCAGAGGGGAATGTGATCATTATATATATATATGTCTTGCATGTACTAGATGGATAGCTCCTCCTAAGCATGGGACTATGATTTACAGTTGTAAGTCTTGAATCCCAAAGGTAGCTATTATGGTGCAAGCATAATATAATATATAGGGCGTACCCAGTATATCCCTTATAACTCAGTAATAAGGGCATGATGTCTTTCAAAAACATTGCTTTCAGAACACTAAGAATGTTTGGACTGTTTCACTGATATATATGGGACAAAATAGATTTTTAAAAAGCAGATAGGTCTATATCTTTTTTAAGCCCGAACTGGAGGGGGAAAAAATGTGAAGAAAAAAAAAAAAGAAATTTAGACTTTGGATGACATGGTTTTTTGCAAACATTTGTAGGCAGTCTTACCTAAATAGCTTTTTTGTAAAAATATATTCATGGAACTGAGCAGAGAAATACGTGGACATTGTTTTTCTAATTAATTCAGGTTAAAACTTGAGTTGGGGTTTTAACTTGGTTTGTTCAGGTATTTGGAATTTAGAGAAGCTCTATGAAAATATCCCACCTACACATTTTGGATATCCTCTTCCTGCTCGCCTTTAGAACAGCTTGGTTCTTTTAATAGCAATGGCTGAGTGGAGGGGAACCATTTGTAGTGGGTAAATTTAAGTACAGTATGTCCTCCTGGTCCATGCAGAAGTCATGCTAACTGCTTAGAGATTGGTGAAATATGTTTTCTTTTTTTTTGCTGTTGGTCAGATCCCTGAAAACACAGTGTTTTAGAAGGACAGTACTCATTCCTCCCACAAATAGAAGAATGACTGGTCAACTTTGAAAAAACTTCAGGAGCTGGGAACACCTCATCTATTCTTGATTTATTATCATCCTTTCAGAAGCCGTCCTTAGAACGTCCGTGGTTTAGCTGGGAAGAGCTAGTGTTGAGGATAATCCCAGCTTTATTTCTTCACTTAGTGTGTGATCCTAATGCTGTATGATTATGCCCAATTCAGTATACACAAATGGTTAATTCCTCTCCATCCAGAGTACCTGGGACATGTGTGCTCCAAATGAAGAGTAACCATATATATTCCATTCGTGGATTAACGGTTTTCAAAGAAGTCAGTCAAATACACTGACAGTATTTTTTTTATGTTTAATAACATTAAATGCACGTACTGGCTCGTGGTAATCATTGTGCGCATCAATTATTTGTGAATAGTATTGTCATTCCAAATAATGCCAGTGATTGCTTTCTCAGTCTATCCCAGAATTTGCTGTTTTGCATAAACAGCTT
>CM053608.1:17725724-17751077 GCA_028646535.1 Procyon lotor
CCCCCGCCTTTTCCCTCTAGTGAGTAGATGTGAAGGATTTCCCGAAAGGCTGGTGTAGTTTTGCATGAGAGAGCATGTGTTGAGTATACTGCTGAGGAATGAAGGCAGGTGAATCTTGACTCCCTGTTTCTGGGCAGCAGTCTCATGCCTTTGTCTGAGCGGCATGGTGTCTGGGAAGAGGTTGTGTAATGCATTAAGACTGGCATGGCAAATCCTTTCTGCTAGGGGAACATTGCCAATAGGGGTGGTGGAAAAGCTGTGTCTTCATGGCTCTTGGTGTGACCTTGTTAGATTCTGTGGAGAATGTATATCTACAGAGGTTGGGACTGGGGAGACTGGGCATAAAGAGAAATCGAGGATTAGGGGTGCCTTAGTCAAAAGGGCTGGGAACTATGGGAATAATACATTGAAAAATACCAAATGGGATATTTACAAACTATAAGAAACTCAGTATTGCATGAAATCTTACTTTAACTCTCAAAATTGGCCATAAAAGAGCTAACTTCAATTGTGGGAAAGGGGTAAATATTTCATTCAAACCTACATGTTTGGATAAATCACAGTACCTCCTTAGTTTTGGTTAGGTAGGGTGACTTGGACTTTGTCCTTTCATTTTCAGGTAAAGATGTGAATGCTATTTAAACGTGATTTACTAAAAAATAAATAAATAAATAAATGAAAATAAACGTGATTTACTGAATAGTAATGTGATTTTCACCCATCATTTATTGAAAAGAAAAAAGATGTCATCAATTTATATTTTAAGATTAAGCGAGCTTGAAAGGTTTTATGAAATCACTGTCCATTCTGATTAGGTTTTGCCAGTAGCTGCCTGCACTTCGGCTTTGTTCTTGGTTAGTCATAACTGTTTAGGAAAGATTGCTGCTTTTTGGAAATGGTCCCAAAGACTCATTGTTCCAGACATCGGACATCCTTATGTTATTCAGGTCCTACAGTACTTGGTCTAAAACAGATTAATTACTAATCTCTCAGTGAATAATTAACCATTTGACTTGTTCCCAAGTTATATACTCACTGGGTTAGAAATGATTTCCCAAACTGCTGAAGACAGGGGAAGGTTATTCCTGGTTTCACAATGTCCCCGTTATTACCAACTTGTGTGTATGTGTGAGAGACATCAGCTGATACCTACGCACTGGTCCAGCTACTCAATCAAACCACTTCCTGGGGTTTTCTCGGGTAATGGCAGTGATTCAGAAGATACCACAGTAGTTTTAAAGGGCTGCTCCCTGCATGTTACTCTGGGCCTGTATGACTGAGAGCTGTCAAAATCAAAAGGAGCACTTTTGTTGCAATGCCCTTAAATCTGTGGCTTGCTTTTGCTCAAAGTTGCATTTCAGCTGGGTTTAGGGTTGCTTGTCAGTGTGTTTCCAATAGTACATATTTTAAGAGCACTTATTTCATAGTAGTGGGCTACCAGCTTAATTTCCATTAATTAGCCAGTCCGTGCTTTGGTTGAGTTCCCACCGTGTACAAAGTCCTGTGTTAGGCTTGGGGGCAGACAGGCAAAGATAAGTAATCTATGGCCACCCTCGAGCGGTAGTGGTAACTGCAGTGATGACAGTGCACTGTGAAGGGAGTCAAATGAGGAGTTAATGCAAACGTACGCAACTGGACTTTCATAAATACGTGTTTCTGTGATTTTAGCTTCCGAGTCCATGCACGTTGTGTATTCCATAAGGTTAAATTTGTATTTTCAGGATTTTATTTATCGTATAAAAATGCCCATAGCACTACTTTTATAAAGCTTTTGATTTGTTTTGCTTTATTATCTTTCTCAGAAGAAATGAGACTTTCGAAATTATTTTGGAATCACAACAGATGTGTTCAGAAGCTCTACAGTCGCATTTTTGGCCATGGAGTAACCAGTTTAAATTTGGGAATTTAAGACACCAGTTCTCTCCTTGGATCTTCTGACACTTGACCCGCCTTTTTCCTTCTGGTACTTGTAGGTCTTCTCCTTTCCCCGTGGCTGGATGATCCAAGTCTAATGAGATAATGTATGTGGAAATAGTCCGTAAGCTGTGAAGTGTTGTGAATAAGCGTGTGTCAGGTTGATTATCATTGTCACTATTGTTTTCATACATCCACTCTTCTGTTACCTCACTACGCATGCCAGTAATTCACTTCAGCAACGTCAGAAATTATCTCGCTGGAGAAGCTACTTTCTTCTTGAGCTTAAGAAAATTTGGTTCACGGATGGACCTTGTCTGAGGCAAAAACTTGATTTTGCCAGGCCTGCCGTCTGTGTCCTGAGGACCAGGAGGTGATGGGGAGGTTTATGAAGGGAGAAGATTCAGTGTGTTGTACTGTGTGGTGACTGTGCACTGTTTGGCTCTCTGTGCATTGTAAGGCTCACTTTACAAAAACTGATATCCGGTCATATAAATAAATTTATCTAAAGTGAGAGATTGTTCTTGGTAGTGGTTAAGAGTGTAGGCTCTGGAATTAAATTGTCATGCCTTACTTCTAACGGGGTAAAATTGGGCAAGTTTTTCTCCATGTGCCTCAGTTTTTTCTATATTTGTAAGATAAAGGTAATTTTATTACATGGCAGGGCTTTTGTGAAGTTTATTTTTTAAATTAATTTAATTTTACTTTTCAGAAAAGATTATTTATTTGAGAGAGAGAGAGAGAGAGAAAGAGAGCGAGCACACATGAGTGGGAGGGACAGAGGAAGAGGGAGAGAGAATCTGAAAGAGACTCTGCTGTCAGCTTGGAGCCCCATGTGGGGCTCGATCTCATGACCCTGAGATCACCACCTGAGAGGAAACCAGGAGTCGGACACTCAACCGACGGTGCCACCCAGGCACCCTTTTGTGAAGTCCAAGTCGAAAAAAGGATCTGAAGCAATTTGCACTCATCTGGATTCAAAGAGGAAATAAAATTCTATTTTGAAGGGATGAAAGGTACCATCTCATACTGCTTTAGGTCCTATTGATGGAATTTGGTTGACTTTGATAATATATCTCTTGAGAGGAGGAGAAAGGGAGCCGGGAGAGGTGGAGAGAGAGAAGGATGCATGAAGAACAAAGAAGGGGCTGTGGGTAGTGATCCTTCAGAGGAGCAAACTCACGTGCTTTATGGGGCTGGGTGGTGTGAAAAGGTCTTCTATATACTTTTCACCTCATCTTCACAACAACCTCGTTTTACAGATACGAGAATTGTGCTTCAGAGACACTCAGTGATGGCTCATAGATAAGCAGCCGGTGACGGGTAGGGTGAGGTCGGAGAAGCAGACCTTCTGAACACAGGTGGTAACTTCCTTTCTTCCCATACACGGGCCCTTCTCCGGTACACAATAATGTTCATTTTTATAAGAACCCTGGTGCAGAATGTGAAAGGAGCAGAGGGTGGTGTGCCACCACAGAAACCCCGAGGGGTACCGGTGGGGACCCAGGGACCTCCTTCTGTGGACTGAAGCTGCAGCTGTTCGGGGCTGACCCTGCCACTGTGGCTCAGAGGTTTTAAGCGTCCCCTCTTCCTGCCCTCGGAGTGAAGATTGTGTTTCATCTCTCTGAAGGGCTGTTTCAGATCAGTGTTCTTGGGGAGAAATCGTCAGTCTTTCTTTTCTGCTACAAAGGAAGGTAATGAACACCGGACTGAACACATAGGCTACAGGATTAGTAGTATGAATATACTTTTAACCCAGGCCTTTTTTGGATTACTGTGTTGCTGAACTTGAAGTTACTAAGGAAAGCTACTAACATGTATAATCCAAACTTCAGTATTTGTAAAATGCTGGAAACAAATTTTAAAATTGATAGAATTGTCTCATGCATGTTAATGACTAAAGATTAAATTGATTTTAGTATTATATTTGAATACTTGGTTTTTATGAAATCACTTTCTACTCTGAATGAGGAATTTGTATATGGTTGGTATATTTTTGGCAAATAAACACATTTGTTTTGTGCATTAAAGTTTTGATTAGCCGTGATACAACCTATTTTTGTCTACGAACACTTTATTTTTCAGAGAAGAGGTGAGTAACAGTGACTTTTTTTTGGAGCAGCATCTAGGCTAGGGTTGCTCAGCCTTGGTGCCATTGACATTTGGGTCTGGGCAGTTCCTTGTTGCGGAGGATCTATTTTGTGCATTGTAGGATGTTTAGTAGCTTCCCTGGCCACTCCTTGGTAGATACCAATAGTATCCCCTGTACTCAGTCCTAACAACCAAAAATGTCTCCAGACATTGCCAACTGTCTGGTAGCAAAAATCATCCTAGGTTGTGAACCCCTGATCTAGGATTTTCCATATATATTCAAATCTTCTGCATCGCTTAAATCTGGATTATTCTATAATTTTGAATGGGTGTTCAGAATCACACCAAGGAGGGGAAAGTACTTTAGAGGCAAAAAATTGAACTTATACATTATGAAAAAATAAGATTTTTCAATAAAATGGGTTGAAATGTTTCCTGATTATCATAACAAATCAAATTAACCAGAAGTCCAAACATTTCGATGAACATTTTATCTCCTTATTTTCTTTCACAATAGATATATCCCCTTGATTCTGAATTCATTTATAACCATGACTAGACAGTGTTTTTGAAAAACTGCAAATAAGTGGAAATGATAGTATGATTTGCCACATATTAAATGCTCTTTCTGATTAGAACATTCTGTGTGTTCCTCGTGCACCTACTGGAAGGCTTAATTGCTTTTACAGATGGGCATCTGCCTCAATGAAGTAATCGTGCAGAAAGTGCTGAGGTTGGGTTTTCTAAGTGTCTTTATGGTCCTTTTAGTAGATGCTTCAGTATAAGGAGACAGAGAGCTACACCTGGTTATTAATTACCATGGAGAAAGAGACATTTCACTTGGCCTAGGAACTAAGGGGCTGCTTTGTAAAATGTGTTTTGCTAATGATAGAACATATCTTTATTCTGGGAACCATGGGCTGAAGCTTTAGCCAATCAGGGGAAGGAATTTACTGTACGGTAAAAGGAAGTATTTGTTCCGTTATTGTGGTACATGGCCTCTTGCCATCTTCGATAAAGGACTGAAGTGCTGTGCATCCAAAGTCTGCTACCCTCTTGACCCTTCATCAGTCATCAGCTGCACTGAGAGGTTAAGTGAACTGTAGCTCAGTGGGATAACTATTGTTTAAGCACTGTGTCACTCTTAAAAACGGAAATTTCTGACACAGCAGTCTTGCAACGTGATGTCTTTCTAGTTTTAAGACGATAGACATATGTTTCCTTTCTGTCGCTAATCTGTGCCAGATTAGCGGTATAAGACGATAATATAGAAGGCTTGAAACTGGCTTGTTCAGATGGGTGAACCCTGAGACCCTTGGGAATTTCTTTTTCTTTTTAAAAATAAGAACGTCTACAAAAATAAGCGGCCTGTTCTAGCACAACATTTCAAGAACTTCACATGGGATCCTGCTGGCATTTTCATTGTCTTAAAAACCCCGGGCTACTTTCCAACTCTTGCATGCTACTCCTTCAGTGTTAATGTTTCAATTGTTGAAAGCAGGTATTTGTCCACATGTTTTCTGAGTAACTGGTGGCACATAGAGAGTTTTTCATTTTTTTTTTTCTGACTAGGAAAGCTTTAGAAGAGCTATGTCCAGTATTCAAGGCTTTATGTCTTCTAATCTCTATACTTCTGCCCTGTACTCAGACAAGTAGAGTAATATATCAGCTGCAGCTGTTGCTGACCAAAGCTCTCACAGAAGTGGGCGGAGGAAGAATTGGGGATGGTGTGTTCAGGTTCTGGGTATCAAAAGCATATCTGTTGCAATCAATCTGTGATGGGAACAACTGGCTTGTAGAAGGCGCTTTGGCGAGATACTTGTTTTATCTTTGACCAAATGTACAGTAGATGGATGCCATAGTGATAAATACCACTGATAGCTGATGACAATTGGTGGAATATATACGATTGCCTGCCTTGTATAATAAGACATACTCATGAGTGGGTAGTGTTCATTAGTTTTGGCTGTAGCCTTTCTGGAAAGTTGTAAACAGAAAGCTTGATTCTTAATAGCGTGCGAAGTTTTAAGAAAGACAAATGAAAATACAGAAGTGTCTTCTGATTACAATAAATATTTATACCCCGGTGTATATCCAGCTGCTTATTAGAGGCATACTAACACCATACTTACAAGAGCTGGTTAGAAACACAGGAGTCAGTATAGCCTGAGATTATACCTAATCTTATAGGTTTATAAGTCTACCTAAGATTCCTCGTAACCCACTGGATCTCCTTATTCCCCATCTTCCATATTCCCCCATCCTCCAGTTTACCGTGGGGGCAGGGAAGAGAACTAAACATCCCTGTCCAAAAATTGTAGCTTCGGGGCGCCTGGGTGGCTCAGTCCCACTCTTGGTTTTAGCTCAGGCCATGATCTCAGGGCCATGAGATCAAGTCCCGCATTAGCTCTAGGCTCAGTGCGGAGTCTGCTTGAGATTTCTCCCTCTCACTCTTTTTCTCTCTTCTAAAATAAATAAATAAAATAAATAAATAAAATAATAAAAGACAGTTAAAGGGAATGAGAAAATTTTTTTTTTTTTTTTTAAGCAGTTAGAAAGGTATAATTGGCCTTTTTGGGTTGAGTCTCTCTGCATTTTAACCCAGTTGAGGTGAAATGAAATCCTGATATGGTTAAATCAATTAAGGGAGAGATTTACCTTAAAGATAAAAAGGAAGCCCTTTGTACAACTTTACATATTAATCCTCACAATAATTCTCCTCTTTATCATTTTTTCATGATATCATCATATCATTTTATCGCATCTCCTCTGTATCATCAAGATACACGTTGGTTTTGGGATTGTCCACATGTTTCTGAATAACTGATGGCATGTCCAGATTCCTAAGACTGCAGGTGCCTCCCAGAAACAAGTAATACTTGGGCTCTGGTGACTTCAGTTTAAAGATAGTCACTTTGATATGGGTATACACAGGGCAAAAAGATAAAGGAGTAGGCTCTTACCTAGTTCCAAAAGAAAGGTTTACAGCAGAGATGAAATTTCAGGAACCGTTCATTGCTAGAAATATCTGTGTGTCTGGGCATCGGGGAAAAGAAAGCGTATGTCAGTGATCGTGCTCAGTGATTTCTTAACAGGTAACATTTAGTGAGAACTTAGGGTGTGCCGAGCGGGCGTGCTTGAGATGCCTTAACTTCATTTCTTCTCCCACAAGTGTTTGAGGCAGTTACTGTTACTGTCTCCCCTTTCCTAGGTGAGGAAACTGAGGCACAAGGAGAATAAATAATGTACTCGATTAGAGGCACTAAGAAGCTGAAGGATGCTTCTTAACCAATGCACCGCCCAACCCAGCCCTGCACAGGAGGGATTTTCTTCACTTTACACAGGAAAACACTGAAGCCTGGGGAAGTCAACTTAATCAAAGTCATAGGTGGCCAATGGCAGAGGAAGGATTTGAACCAAGGTCTGACCCTCTCAGAAGTCTGTGCTTTTTCACGGCAAGAGGAAGTCTTCTGGCGGAAGGTTCAGAAAGGCATCGCTGACAAAATATGGCAGGTCAGCTCCTTCCCTGTAAAGACAGTTAAGGTTATAAAGAAGCCTGTATAGGTTGTTCATAATCTGTCGTGAGGCAGGAGAGCAGTTGTTTACTGAAGCATGCAAAAAACCCCTTCTGGTTCAACTCTGTCGTATGGAAATTGTCTGTCTCTGTCACGGTCCTGGGCTGTGCTTCGTTTCATTTGGTGTGCCTCTTTTTCAATGTACTGGGCTATTCTATTCCTGTTTATAAATCTTTTAAGTGTGCACATTAAAGAAGTAATTAAATTGTCATTAAAATTTATAGTATGCCTGAAGTCAGCCACCTAATTAAACTGCAAAAAAAAAAAAAAAGAGGTGGTAGGTTCATATGCATTTATTAAGTATTACTGTATTCATTATGCAAGGATTTTGAACCGGGTAAAGAGAAAACTAATGGTAACAGTAGTCTTTAAAAGTTTTTCCATTTCTGCTCTCTCAGTTTAATAGGTTGAGACTCTCACTAGTTTGTAAAATAATCCTAATGTCTCTTTTGGTTAATTTTTAATGAAAATTATGATTTTTATGTCTTTCACTGAGCATTTTCTTAAAATGTTCCTGACAGCATTAATGCACACTACCCCACATCCTAACGGAATAAGCATTTAGAAATACAATAGAAAACAAAATTTGAATTCTTGGGTTATATATAGCAGTCCAAACTCTAACTTGAGTTATAAAAATGGCAAAGTGTTAGATACCTAAGATCATTTAGAGATTTTGGTTTTTCTAGAGCAATCATGACTGTCAATATACTTATTTTCTTAGCAGAGAATAAAAAACTACAACAGAAACAAAAACCAAATCAACTGTAATAAAACTCTTGCTAAAGGAAATGAATTTTGAAGAGCCTATTTTTTAGTTTAAGCGCTAGCACATATATATGTATATATATGTTATGTGAGGTGAGGATCGATCACTTGCCTAAGTGTTTCAACCCCCTGGGAGATAATTGCAGTTTGTAAGGGAATGTACTGAATTTATTCTTTTGGGGTTTGGGCCTTTGAGGAAAGAAGAATATCGAGGGACATAAAGTATCATCCAGGCAAATGACAGATTGTGTGCCGTGAATTTGCCCCCCTCCTTATATTTAATTTTGCAGGGGTGGTGGGGGTGGTGGAGTGAACTGAAATTCCAAAAGAGTTAATATTTTAAAGAAAAGAACAGGCAATAAAGAGCAGAATAAAGGCATTTAACTGAGGTATGTAATAGCAAATGTATAATACCTAGAAGTTATGAGGTGCTCAAAAAACTACTGAATGAACAAGTGTCATGTGTAAAGATTCCAGTTTCTTTCTCATTCTATGTGCACATAAGATACCCCCCAACTTACAAACAATTTTCTTGGATAATATTTATTTTTCTTTGCTAAGTCACAAAAACTGAGCTGACCTGTAAAGCAGTATTAGTATTAGTAATAGGCAAGTATTGCGGTATTAGTAATATTAGTATTAGTAATAGGTAAACAGTTATATACCCGGGCGTCAGTTTTTCTGGAAAAAGGCACTCTGAATGACAAGCTGTGACATTAGGGAACATGGATCTTTCTACTATTGTGGGAGCAGCGTCTCTGCCACTCCTGATTTCTTAGCTACTTCTAGGGTTCTTGATTGAAGGGATCTGGGGAGGCTCTTGCTGACATTCCTGTAGGCTGGAGAGTCGAGGAAAGAGCCAGTGAAGGTGGTTCTAATTCTAAGCTGCAGGACTAGGGGGAGAGAGAAATCCTCAAAGTGGGCAACAGAGAGAAAAGAGAGGGATCCCCTGACTGCCCTCTGGCTGGTCTGACTGCTTACTGGGTGGTCTTTCCAATGGAAGAGGCAAAAGTAAATCATGCGTGTTTAATTTGAGAATTGCTAACACATATGTATCCTTTTAATACAATCTTGGTTTATAGCAGTATGAACATTTTTCCATACTGGAACAAAAGCTCCATAAAATAATAAGGATGAAATTTAAATAAAGATTTTGCTAATAAATGTATTTTAGGGATATTTAAACTGTAAATATTCCTTGAATCAGTTCTCAATGGAATGTGTGCTTTTCCATAGAAAGAAATACTCTTATTCTTTATGGAATCCTAACACCTGTCCCTGAGTTATCAAGAGTGGGTCCTCAAAATGTGTAGTATGTAAAAGTGCGGTTAGATGTAGGTAGCTATGAAGTATTGTGAAAATTTTAATTTGATACTTCTGTTTTACTCCAAATCTGGCATGACATTTACTACTGAATTTGACCTCTTTGGGGAAAGACTTTCTTAACTTCTTTTATCTCATTTTTACTTCTGAGAATTTAATTAAATCTGTGGAAGGATTCAGAACTTGATATTTGCCATGCACTGTCTTTAGAAATATTTTGTAATATTATATCCTGTATGCTTTTTGATTCCTCAGAAAGCGGTTGTTTTAGGTATTATTTTATGCATAATAACTATTAAGAGCCATTAACAGTCTAAAGAAGTTAATTCATAATTTCCAAAAAGATTTAGGGTTTTGAAACCAAAACAGTATATGAGTTAATGTCAGGAACATTGACAAGGCTGAGAAAAGCTTTGGCTTGTATTTAGGGTTTATATTAAAGAAATCCAAACGTACTATAATTCAAAGTTTATTTATGCATATAATTCTGATATCTGAGGTTTCATATTAAATTTTGTGGTGTATTATGTATGGAGCCAGGGGGAGAGAATTTATCAGAAAAATATAACAAAACCTGTTTTTTCCATTTTTGCATATTTCATTGGCTACAACAGCAAATCCATTACACTATATATTAACTGTTGAAAGTAGTAAAGTTGTTTGAGGAAGAACTGACGCTTGTCATTCACATCCGGAATCTAGTACAGTAAATTTGTTTCATTCTTTCTTGTAATTATATTAGCTAAATCCACGTTTCATTTATTAGTGTTTCTTGCCTGTTATGGAGATTCATATAGTGGGAAAGAGAATGCAGGGCAGTGAAAAGATTCAGGCATACAAGACTGATAACAGAGGCTCACAGAGATTGTCAGGCTGATGTGCCTCCTTAACTTTATAAACCTAAAATTTCCTGAGAAAATCTTCAAGTAACATCATGAAAACCTAAATGCTGTTTTATTGTTGGTGGTGGTGGTTTTAATCATTATGGAAATCAATAGCTCTCAAGCTATTTTCCCCGTCTTCCTGCAGCTGTCCAGAGGAACCATCTGCTGTTGCAGGTGGACCAAATTCTAATCTCCAGTAAGACTGCCACACTGTCTGGTCTGCCTACCATTTCTTTCTTGGGAGTCTACTTTGAAACGGAATCCTTTTTAAAAAGAAGTTCCATACACTGAATTTTATCTATTTATAATTTGAAAGTATGGGACTTGGCAACTTAGAACTTAAATCAGCATTAAATTGTTCAGAGGGAGAGGGATAATTTCAAGGGCATTTATTAATGAGTTAGAAAGAAAGCCAAAACATCTATTTCTTGGAATGTTAATTTTTTTTTTCACATCAATCTGATTGCAAAATGTGTACATCTTTTGTAAACTGTGTTATTTGTATGGTGCTATTCTGTCTTATCCAAGGACACCTAGAAGAAACAGAATTATTTTGTTGGACTGGTCATGTTGCTCATAGTTCATCAAATGTTCTTGCATTAGATCTTTGGTTTACATTAGATATGGCATTCCATTTTTTTTCATATATAGAAACTATGGTTTATTCATCTCAAGCTGATAGTACATATTTTAGAATTTGTCATTATTAGCACATTGCTTCTTAGAGATCAATCAGGTGGGTATTAATATTGAGGAAGGTGGTTTTAAATGATCTGTCAATGAGTAGGGAAAGATTTTGCTCCTTAGTAACAAAATGTAATAATGATCTTGTTTATTTCCAAACATACAGAAGCAAAGAGGCTTTGTTATTGTAACCAACATTTTCCTCTGGGCATGCATTTAAACATTTGAATATGTTGCTCTGTTACCTTCATGTGTCACTGTTGGTATGTGGCTCCCTTGTGTTTTCAGTTATCTGATGTATGCATGCACTAAGTAGCTTTTTAATTTCCTTGAAAATTGATCCAAGTCTTCTGTGAAGTGTTGGTTGATTTACCTTCTGTTTCTCTTTTATTTTTTTCGTAGTTAAATGAAGCACATAGGAATCAAAGAGGATTTACCTCATCTTTAAAAGTCCATTTATTAGACAGGTTGCCAAATTTGTTAGGAAGAAGGCCTACTCCCAGAGCTAGTAGTGACAGTAACTGATAGCTTGTAGAACTTTATAGTATGAATGCACATATCAGTAATTTTTAAAAAATCTTGAAACAGGTGATAAACACTATAAATTTATTTCTGCTCATTTAAATTTTTGTTGATACTCTTGGTTCTTCTTAACATTATGGGAATCACGTAAAGTCAGCGCATAATTGTGGCTCAGTTTTTCTTGTCCCTTTCACAGTTCCAGAAAAAATTTAGAAGATCTGAGGGGATAGAGGCCTTTGATGAATTTCTGCCTTTCTTTTAAAAGGAGAATCTATAGGAGGAAAAAAATGCTTACTTTTTCCCTATCGTGAAGTTTAACCAAAATGATGATTTGATTTTGGTTAGTAGCATCGTTTCCCTTCTTCAGTGACTTTCAGAGGATATTACCTCAACTTCTTGCCTACCAGGACAGCAATAAACATTTTATTTTCAACTTCCTTTAAATACCCTCCCCCCCATACACACACCACTGTCTTTGTTTTGACAAGTTTGTGTGGCTTAATTCTTATTGCTTTGCCTTTGAGCTGATGCTGTTGACTGAGGAAATATCTCAGATTTTTCTAGTAGTGATGAAAAGCTAGAATGTGGGTAAAAGAAAAAAATTATAGACAGAAATCTGTGTTTTACTCCTTTTTATATTTCTACAGTGTCTACCCTGAACCCTGGCTCCAATCACAGGTGATCCCTTTAACACCGTTTGGCAGATGTTATTCAAACACCAGTTGTGTTCAATAACTCGGGACACTGCTAGGTCTCGAGCAGTTTCCATCTCCAGGAGCTCTGGGTTCATAAGAAAGGCAGAAGCAAACGAACTGTAGTATGGTGGATAAAGGTTTCCATAGAACAAGGCATGAGGGCGTAGGAGGTTAGCTAAAGGTGGTCGTGAATTAACAGTGTGGGGGGCGGGGGGCATTCATTCTGAGCAAATAGTAATCAGTCATCTACTGTTTCCAGGCACTATTCATGTACAACAGGGAAACAAAGCAGTATTGCCTCTTCTAAGAAGCTTCTATCCTAGTATGGGGGACAGATACACGTCAGCTTTACTAGCACACACGCTTTGTGTGCATGTGTGTTAATTAGGTGGGAAGAGGGTGACACTGGAGCAGGGACCCTATGAGGTCAGGCAGAAGGAACAGCAGCCCTTGTGATAATATGCACTGCCTATGGGTACTTAGATCTCTCCTGGAAAGGAAGGAATTAACATTTCAAAGTGGGAAAAAGGACTAGCTTAGAATAACTGAGATGATATGTCTGGCAGGGCTCTTGATGCTCTGTCCCCTATTAAGGTCACCAGACTCCAGCCACGTCCAGCCAACCTGAACCAGCCATTGTCCTGCTCCTAATTCTGGTCCCAGCCATGGAGTGGCGGGCTGTTGTCCAAGCCTGGGCTGAGATCCCCTTTCTAGGGGGATGCTCCCTTCCTCCTGAAGCCCCCGACCCAGTGCCCCCAGCTTTGTCCTCCCCACCCTTTGGCACAGGGGCAGACTCTGGCTTGGAAAGGATAAATCTGACCTAAAATTAAACCCTGAGCTGTAATATATATATATATAAAAAAATGCCCATGACTAGGTGTTTACAGCACCAAATCTTCAACAATTAAAGAGAAAAGGTGTGGGTGGGGTAAAAAATAGCAATACCCACACTCTGAAGTTTTTGAGAAAAACAGGAAACTAGTCTTTTTTAACCAGTGATGCCCAGAACTGGTTATTGCAAAGAGGGTTGTTTTTCTAATGCATTGTGGTCAGCCGAGCTGTGCCAGAAGTAGATTTCTGCTCATTATGACAGCCGTCTGTGGATTTCTTTAGCTGACAAACCTATAGACAGGCAAGCATAATTATCAGTAGTAACCTGGTCATTATGGCCGGATGGTGCTTGGAAAACAATTTGCACAAGTCCTGAAAGCTCGTGGGAACATACAAAATAAGAGCATTTGGCGAACATGCAGCTATTTCCGGGAGTTGTGAATGACCCAGACCTGTG
Source organism: Procyon lotor (assembly GCA_028646535.1). Lineage (NCBI taxonomy): Eukaryota > Metazoa > Chordata > Mammalia > Carnivora > Procyonidae > Procyon > Procyon lotor. Next base: position 17,739,469 of record CM053608.1, read on the forward strand.
AACCATACAATAGCTTATTGTAGAAGGACTGTTTGAAACCTCTCTTTTTTTTTATTTTCAGCTGACAGATAACATTTGATGGCAAGTGACATAATATTTTTTTTTCTAATCTGCTCATTAACTCAAGCTCCACCTTCTGACCATGTTTTAGCCCCCTTTACTCTTGGCTTATGTTTGCTGGTTGGTGGTAATGAAGAAACAATTTCAGAAGTAACATTGAGATCACAGAGATGTTGTCTCTGGTTCTCAGAATCTCAGAAATGCACCATCACCGCTGCGTTTGTGGACAACATTGGGGAACACAGGAGGGATTGTTTGGGTGACTATTGATTAGATTTGCTTCTTCTGAATCACGTAAAATGCTCTAGAGCCAAGTTGAAATGGAGTAGTTCCCTTATCTGCCTTGTATTCATACACGGAAGACTGGGTTGGTACAGACTAGTCAGAGGTTTCCCCTCAACTTCCTGTGTGGCTTCAGTGTCATCGGGGAGCCCCTCTGAACCAGAGCACTACCTTGCCAGGCCATTTCTTTGCACATGTGGAGAGGTCATCTTTTTCAGACTAAAAAGGGGCATTGGATTCTGGAAGTTGATAACCTAGATTTCATTGTTCATCGCATTGTGTGGCGGCCCAGCCAAGCACTGGGTCTATGCGTTGAAGGATTTACCCTTGTCTGTCTGTATCAGCCTTTACAGTTCTCTCTTTAGTAAGAAAATCACTCATGCTTCTCTGTTGTGAAGCTTGTTTGCCCTGTTTGATCCAGGCAGTGTGCCTGGACTCAGCAGTGCCCCCCATCCAGCTGACAGCTCGGGCCACTCCAAAAAAGGCAATCATTACTGCTATTGATTTTTTGGTAGCACATTGACCATGTCAGAGTTCTTTGCAGTGAAAGGGAACTCAGCTCTTGGCATTGGTCAGCCTTTTCATTTTACCAGGAAAGTACAGGACAGTCTGCAGTCTTTCAATGGCAGTGAGGGGGATTCTTTTCCCTCCTTTCTCTTGGGGTGGCCTGGGGAGAGTCCTAGATGTAATGAGGAGCCGGAGGTAGAACTGGCGTGTTTTGGGGGGGGGAGGATGGAAAGGGCTTCTATGTTTAACCCCTTACTGTCTAGTTCTCCATGAAATGGGGTGAGTACCTGCCAGCATGTGGCGATAAGTCCTGAGATGGTGGGTGTCCAGGACTCGCAAACACATATGGCAGATGTTTTAAAAAAGTACCAGCTATTCCTGAAACAAAATAAAACAAAATGAAAAACAAATCCAGAAAACAAACCTGCTTTATCAGAAGGCCTTGTATTTCAAACACATATTCAAATCCTGGTGTTTCTGCTGGAAAAACAGAGCCCTGGGAAGTTGTGATAAAGTTGAAAGGATGGAAAAATAGGCTTTTATTAGTTCCATTTCTTGCATATGCCCCACCGTGGCGTATTTTTAATGCGTTTTCGTGTGCAGATTTTCAAAATCTTGAGGACTAGAAATAGTCTTTGACTTTCTGTACTTGATAGGGCCTGAGTATGTCTTTGACACTGTTACATTTATTTTATTATTATTATTTTTAAAGATTTTATTTATTTGACAGAGAGAAACACAGCAAGAGAGGGAACACAAGCAGAGGGAATGGTAGTGGGAGAAGCAGGCTTCCTGCCGAGCAAGGAGCCCGATGTGGGGCTCGATCCCAGGACTCTGGGATCATGACCTGAGCCAAAGGCAGACGCTTAACGACTGAACCACCCAGGCGCCCCGACACTGTTACATTTAAATAGCCACACTAATCATCTGAACTTCTAGAAGGCTGGCATAAAAATCTTGGTTGGGAGGGGTTGGTGTGTGGAGGTAGAGGGGGGGACACTTATGAAAACAGTCTCCTTTCTTATGGTAGAACAGTGAATGGAAACTATCCCAGCAGATGATTCAGTCCTGCTGAGCAGTTCCTAGAACTAGAACTAATTTGGATCTCTACCAAATGGATATAAATACGTAAAGCATTTGTCCATTACATGTAAAGTCTCTTCAAATTGGTGGTGTTGTTGCCTTCCCGTTTTGCTTTTGTCTGCAATTTTTATTACAAAGGCACAGTCCAAAACGCACTGCACTCCTTCTCCGTCCTTCCTAATGAGGAGAGGATGCTCGGGAGGTGACGGCTGTCTGTGCAGGAGGCTGTGGCTGACAAGGCCAGAGTGTAATCACTCGTCCTTCCCCTGCTGCGCACACATGGGGATTGGGCCTTGAGTTCTTACACTCATCACTTCTAATGGCCTGAAGCTCCACGGAGATTTGCTCTGTCAAGCTTGGGGCCATTTTTCGCCTTTGTTGGAAAAGGCTTCTCTTGTGGGACTGCTCTCCACCTGGGTGGTTGGTCTGCTGTGCTCACAGACACTGCCCCCGCCCATGGGAACCCTCATGGCTGAGGGCTTTACCAGGTCGCTTTTGCCAACTTTCTTTTGAGCAGCCCCCTTCTCATTACCATCTGGGGAGAAAATAGATCATGGCGGTGGGGATTGAAAGGGAGGCTGGAGACGAGGAAGTCCAACTCTTCCTCTGTTCCACTGAAGAAAGAGAGGACCAGAGAAAGGTTAAGTCCCCTGTCCAAGTCATGGAACTACTTGTGCCCTGATTTGTGACCCTGCTTTCTTCGTTCTTTTTCACACATCCAGCCCATTGAATGATTTCCTGGGGGGAGACGGTTGCTTTAACACGAGTGCACCGTGAGCATTTTGGGAGCGAGCCGACAGCGCCAGCTTGTCATTGGACACTCAGGGAGGAATACAGCTGTTGTTGATGGGAAGGTTTAAAAAGCAGGATGTGGCATCTGTGGCAGGGTCCACGTTCACATGGGACCTCGCACAGCCCCGTGCTCTGGAAAGCTGCAGTTTGACCCTCTGAAACCAGGTTCATGCCAGAACCTTCCTACCAAGCTCTTCGTGTTTGTCTCTCTTGATTGTATATCTTCAGTTAAAAATCAGATGTCATACTCTGTTAATTCTGAAGAATGATGTTGATTGTAGAATTTCTCTTAGTTGACCAGGATTTCTGCAATGGAATTTGGATAATGTAATGACCTGCAGGATCTGTGTGCTATGATCACTTCCTCAGACACGTCGTGAGCACAGTAACAAGTAACAAAAAGTCACCGTAGCACACTTAGGACATTAGAGCCTTTCTCAAATTGGTGCTGTTGAGATTTGGGGACAGACGATTCTTTGGTGTCGGGGGCTATCCTGTGCATCGTAGAATATTAAACAGCTTTCCTGGTCGCTACCTGCTGGACGACAGTAGCACCCCCTCCCCGGCTGTGATAACCCAAAATAACCCCAGACATTGCCCAGTGTCCCCTGGGGGGCAAAATCTCTCTGATTCAGAACCTCTGTAGGCAAACAGCCAATCTGAGGGGCACCGCACACAAGCCAGCCTGAAGCAGGTTCTCATTTACAACAGGAAGTTTGACTTAAGGAGCCAGAGAAGGAAAGTAAGGTTTGGGAGGGTTAAATTACTAAATGATGAATATTCCTAATCCTCTGACCGAGTGAATAGCAACCCAAACCAGGGGATTTCCCCTGTTGGTTTGTGGCAGGAATTCCCTTTCTCTTCCTCTTGCCCTCGGCTTAAGGACACTTCCTTTTCACCACTGTTCAAGTTTCTGATTGACCTATTCTCAGGGCCAGCTTTTCTCTTCCTCTCTCCCTTTGCCCTGGTCGCTACCGGTAACCGGACCACACCTGTTGCCTTTGCGAAAGACTAGTGCCATCAAGATCCTCCCTGCACATGCCCCCGAGCCATCCCTCTGCCCCTGGAGAATGTGTCTTGCTCTTCTTCCATTATTATTTACCTCTTAGGGTTCTACCTAGACTTTTATGGCCCATGTAGGAAAAGGGGGGAGTAGTTTTGTATCCTTTTGACTCAGGTCCTCAGTGTGACTGTTTTTTTCGAACAAAGACTTTGACATGTAGGTGCTACAAGTTCTTTAGCACTCCTATTACATCGCCTCAGGCTAGCCTGGGATGCCAATCACTATTTGTGACTCTGGTTCTAGAGGGATACATTCCAAATTTCAAGTACTGAGCATAAAAGCAAACTTTGGGAATATGACTTATTTTAAGAAGGAACCATTTTGGCAGGCTGGAAGATGAGATGTAATCATCCAGCTTGCGTCTGTTCCAAGTGAGTTCTTCACCAAATCCAAAGGAGACCCTCATGTAGGCAGCTTGGACTCTCCCTTCTGTTGAGACTTCTCACCCTAAGTCCTAGACTTGGAGGGCAGACATGTTGAATCATCTGTGGTTTGCTTCTCTGGTGTGGAAAAATAGACATCTAGCAGTCTCCTTGGATTCCATTTGGCCATGCTCTTGATAATCTTTGCCAAGTGGACTACTCTGCCTAAGTCTGCCAAAGAAGGAAGAGACAAACACCTTAATCAAAGGACTGAGATACCAACTGAAGGAAATCAAAAACAAAAAAGCTGGAATCTTAGCAGGTTCTAGAAGGAGTAAAAGAAAAATGTTGTACACATATGCAGTTAAACTAAGGGGAGTTTAGATTAATTGAAAGATAAGAACAAAAATATGTTCCTTTTTGTTTCTACATCAAATAACAAATTTTTACATCAAGTTTGTAAAAAATACAGATATTTATCATTCAGACTAGACAGGTACAGTGGAAGAGCCTGCTACGTCACGACTTGAAAGGGTTTTCTGCATTCCTGATCATGCTATCTGGCTCCCCCCCTTCACTCTAAATTTGTCATATTGTACAAATTGGTATGTTAGACTCAGTGATAAATCTGTGTAAGCTAGAAGAAGAAAATAGTGGCCAGTGACTTCTTTTGGGAGATTTCTAGATCATCTGTACTGATGATTTCCAAATTGGATTCTGTTTGCTCTGGGATATTTACCAGTTTTGAAAGAAAATACAGTTGTGGTGGATTTAACATGTGTCGTCTTTTAACCACCTCTAAATTTGAGGCTTCAGATCATGACAAGAGGGATACTTAGCTTCCACATTTTAAATTTTTTAAATTGTGCACACTTAGAAGAGGGTTGCCTTTCTCAAATACTATTACATGGCTCTCTGATTACATGGCTTGCCTTTTGTTATAGGATCTACATAATAGCAATCTGTTTTCAATGTCTGTTCTTCACTAGCCCCTAAGTTCCATGAGGACAAGAACCACAGCTTTGGGAGTACACAATTGTTGTTCGTTGAATGAATAATTGAATAAATGAGGGGAAAAAAGAGTTCATCATGAACATTTTATAAGAAAGGCATATTTTTTTGACAGAAAAATTAAATAAAGACATTTCCCAATAACGAAGTTAAAACACAACTTAAAAGAATATCATGTAGTGCAGTTTTGTTTCTTTTTTGGAAATCTGTGGCTTTTATTTAAGAACAAAGAAATATTGTATTTTCTGGAGAAGGAGAACATCAAATGCTTTCCAAAATTAATCTAGTGGAACATAGACATATAAAGTCCTCCAAACCCATCAATTTTAGTCTTACTTTATAGTAATAAACACTTTTCAGTGCCAAAGTAAATTAGGACAATGATCTGGGTAAAAGAGTACTCTTGAGCTGTATACAAAAGATTTTGATTTTGTTGCCCAGTTTAGAGCAGTGACCTTCCTTCTCAGTGTGAAAGCGTTCCATCATTGTTGTAGACAGACGTGGTTGACCCACCTGAAACTTGCCATGTGGTTCAGTCACATCAGTATAGATAGTGAGTAATAGGGATGGTTCATTCAATATGTTAAACTTTCTTTGGTTTGGCACCGATGGTTCATTTGCCAGATCAAAATCATGAGTGAAACTGAAAACTGAGTGCAAATAATTGCTGGGTACTTGGATTTCTTCAAATCAAGCATCTTTTTTTATTGCTACTATGTATATGTTTTCAAAAGTATTGGTTTTGAGTCAGATTCACTGATTCAGTGGATTAAAAAAAACAATTTTCAGCCCTTACTGTGAGGCAATGGATAAGTTCCTTAAACTCGGGGCCTTAAGTCATCTGTAAGGGAGGTAATATTAGTGCCTGCCTCATAAAGGATTTAATGAGAAAACACATATAAATCACATAGCATGTGGCTAGAACACAAGGACTCGGTAAATTCAGTAAATGTTGATTATTTTTAGCATTGTATGTGCTGATTGTTTCAAACTCCATTACTATTTCTAGATTGTTCATTTTCTTTATGTTTTCAGTAGTAAGCCCAAACTTTTAAGCTTCTTTTTTATGGAAATCAGAGCAGTCTAAACAGAATCTAGGCTGTCAGACTATCTGCTACATCTCAGAAAGAAATGAGATAATGCTTGGTGTATATGTGTGAGTCTAACTGTGAAAAAGCCACAATCCTAAGCCTTCCCAGACCGAGGGCAGGTGGACCCCACTCTTGGCTGGGAGTCAGATCCTATTACCAGACTTTATTTCAGGCCTGATAAAGTTGCTTCCTCTGGGTGTTTTTTTTTTTTTCTTTCTCATTTCTTACTTAAAACTTAAAGACAAAGGGAGTTGGAAAACTTTTTAAAAAGTACGAAAGAACTTCTCTTATTTTTATATTTCCTGGAAGTCAATTTGGTAAGTCATTTTTTAAGTTCTAAAGAAGCACTTTTTCCTAAATTTTTCATCACATGTATAAAATTGGGTTTTCAGTTATAATCATACAACACAAACCATTACACTGTAGAACTACATTTTTCACTTTGTATCATTCCTTGTTTTCTCTTTGACAATGTAGGTATTTCCTTGTCGTGAGACAAGGGGTGAAAGCCTTGGGGCATGACCCCAGCATGAGTCCGAGGGGTTAGTTACTAGGTGCTAAGTGTCTGTGAGAGGTCAGTGGGTTCTTCAGGGTGTCCCTTCAGAAATTTTCTTGGTATGCTCATTAATAATACCTTGTAATCACCAGGTTTAGTTATCGCCTCCTATCAAGATGGCTGAATCAAATATGTGAAAGTTTCTGAAACAGGCTAGTTCGTGCCTCCTCTTCGTTACAAGCAATTTCTTTCATCTTGCACAATTTAAATTTGGTTTTGATATTTCCCAATGGAAGTTGTTATTACTGTATTACTTTAAAATCTGTTTTCAAATAAGAGCTTGAAATGGATGATCTATAAAGTTTTGTTCGGCTTGCAAGTTCTATGATCAAAGTTTACCTTTGCTTTTTAGAAGTTTCAAGATTTCTCCAGTTTCGAATGGTTTCTTATTGATTCTTTTTGGCTCCCCAAATCAATGAATCCCCATTAGTAGTTACAGTTAGTTGTTGAGAATCTGAAATTTTACTTTGACACAGTGAAGTCTTGATTGTATCTCTCTACTGTGACCAACATTTTATCCAGTGAAATATTGTTAAGACTCCCCCCCGCCCCCCACCTGAGGGCCACAGCTATTAAAAAGGTCTCCCAACTTGGAAAATTAAATGTGTTTAAATACCTTCCATCTCGATAGTAAACAAACTAGAACCAATAATCCTAATGGTTTTTCTAGCTTCTTTATCACCTATCTCAACTGCATCACCTGCGTTAGAAAGGAATATCAGTAACCTCTTCATTTTGAAATTCAGTGAAATCTTTCAGGTCTTCGACTTATTTGGCCTACTGTTGATTTGTCTTTGACTCTGTTTATCATCTAAAGTTTTCTCTGCGTGGCCCTGTGACACTGCGACCTGCTACCTTACCTCTGTTCCCAGCCCCTCCCACATTCTCTGTCTTTGCGGCTTTCCCCAAAGTACAGCCCTGGCCTCTTCTTCCTGTAGCTCCCCAAACTGTGTACCCAGGCCCATTGTTTCAAGTATCAACTCTAAATGCTGGTGACCTTCGTGGTGTTCCAAACTGGATTTTCAGCTCACGTATCCCGTGGGTTCTAGATCTGTATGTCTGCCTGGACCTTTCTACTTGGACGTTTCTGAGGCATCTCAAACATAGCTAGTTCTAAAACTGAATGTGCTCTCTTTCCTCTCAAACTTGTTTTGCTCCTTGTCTGCCTTGGCAAGCTTCTGCTGATTCCTCCAGATCCATTGCAAGGGGTCCACTCTCAGCCCTTTCTTGATACCCACCCCTTGCTGGGGGCCCTATTGTAACTTCTATTATAGCACTTTTGTAAGTCAGGTGTTCACTGAGTTCAGAAACCACATTTGTGTGCCTTCTGATGTGCCACAGTGCCTGGTGTGTGTGACCGGTGCTTAGTAAATGATGTCGAGGGGCACCTGGCTGGCTCAGCTGGTAAAGCATGTGACTCCTGATCTCAGGGTTCTAAGTTCAAGCCCTATACTGGGTATAGAGATGAGTGAAAAACAAAATCTTAACAAAGTGATTGTTGAATATGCTAACAGATGGCAGAAATAGTAAATTATAGATACTGAGAAAGGAAACAAAATTTTTATTTCACTGAGCAGGAAAGTTTGTAAGTGGTTAAGTATTAAAAAGATGTATTTTGCAGTTTTGCAAAAAATGAAACCATCAGCCTTAGTGATTTGTCGTAGGCTCTAGGACCTCGGAGAGTAAAAGAAGCTCCTATTTATCTCCTTCCTAGACTCATGGTTGTCTTGATGCTGGGGCTTGGTTTGAATGGAGATTCATTCCTGGGATTCTGACAGCACGTACGGTGTTTTGAGTGACTTTCCCAGCTATTTCAAACAACATCTGAGTGCACAGATCAGAACTCAGCTGTCTGCTTGGGAGAATATTTAGGCGCAAATATTTCCTATATGCACTTCCTGTCATTTATTCTGCCTTCCCAAATAGGACTCTGTGGTCAGGATAAGGGCATGGTATGTAGGCTTCTGGTGACTTAGGCAAAAGTAATGAAAAACCATTATTTCAGTTATAGAGATGATAACCTCTCTCCTGCTCCATTCTTCTCTCCCTTCCCCCTACACGCAGTTAAGATCGTATATCTCAGTGTGCTAGTCATACCCATTTAAAATTATCCATAAGCCATTAATATTAAGTTCATCCTTGGGTAGTGATGGCTTCAAAACGTTGCATTGAAGGAACATTAGAAACAGTTTGCTATTGGAATCCTTATATTTTTGGGATTAGCTTCTAACTAAATGGAACAGGTATCCAGATACCATGAATTAATCCATGTTAATTTTAAAAATAAGAAGTCTTAGCAGTGAAAAAAAAAAAGAAGTCTTAGCAGTGAAAACTCATCTGCGACTATCCTGTATTGAAGATTAAGTTCTCTGCCCTAGGATGCTGGACCATTGCAGAATTATGTTATGTAACTGTTTCCCTTTTGGCATTCATAAAAACAAGAAGCATGTTTCCAGAGGTCATCCCACATTGAGAAAAAATTTTAAATACATGAATAAAAATTCCATCTGGCTTTTTTAATACTAGGAACTTCACATAGATTTGTAATTTTGATGTGTTTTATAGTCTTATGCCGGTTTGGTAGTCTCTTATGAGGAACAACAAACAAAACATCCTGTTTTTATACTATCCAGCGTAAATCCCAGTGGAGTTATTACAGAAATAGCTTGGGTTCTTCCTATATCAGTTAGCAGCATTTTTATTTCTATTATTTAATGTTTCTCCTCACTTAGAAGTGTGACTTAAACAAAATCGATTTGTGTCCTCAGGCACTGAAGTCCTGCTAAGTGTTAATTGTCCAGGGTTTTTATAAAGAGCTTGAAGATCACAGAAGAAAGTGTAGGGCCTGACCCACCACCACCACTGCAATGGTGACCGTTTTTCAATTGCAGATACGTGTAAAACTCTTTTCGTTTTTTTTTTTTTTCTTTTTTTCTTCCAGGTCAGGGGTTCATCTTTTTGAAACTTCCCAGGATGACTTTAAGTGTTTGCTTCTGTGAAAATACATGAAAATTGAATAGGAAAGATATTTTTAAAGGGTTGTAATATGGTTTAAGGCTGGTGAAACAGCCAGAATGATGATTCAGAAGCTGAAAATAGCTCTACATTTTATGCAGTCAAGTAAAACTCTGTACCTTGGCCTTCCCCTCACAGGATTAGCAAGGGGCTGGGAGGTCCTCCACCCCCAGCATGACTAGGGATGACACGCGGGGCCAGGGCTGCCTGCTGCCTAAACGGGGCATGTGCTGCCCAGAGACTCACCCTGAGCTACAGGGTGGATTAGAGTTGAGTGATCTCAACTCATATTCATTTCCTCTGAAAGGAGAACTCCCAAGGCCCTCTCTGTTCTAATGAGCGTTCAGGCAGTGAGGATTCTCACGATGGCGCCCTGTCACCCCAGAGGAGGAGGTGCGCTGAGTTTGTCTTTGCTGCTTGCTTCCCTGAGGGGCACTGGGACATTTATGGCATTGATCCCCATCCTTAGGAATCCCCTTTTAAGACCCTGGGAGGGAGAGTGATTGATTGATTTTTCTTCTACTCTCTTACAGATTTTTTTTTCCTTAGTTTGTTTTCTGGATGTTTTTGTGCAAAAAGCTGTTCCACAAAGTGAGGAGGCTAGGAGATGATGCTTGAATTAACCCCGTGTCTGTTGAGCAAGGGGTAAACTTTTCCAGGTACAACCTCTCAGGTCCGAGATCTGAGTCATCTTTGTGTCTGAGAGTTGGATGCCTCACCTTCAGTTCTTGTTACCCCAAAATGAGACTCTATGCTTTGTCTTGTCAAATAAACAGAACTGTCAGATTATCCTTAAGGAGTGATGCCCCCTCTAATTAAACAGAACTGATGGGAATGATCTGGGAGGATATTAGCAATGGAACAATGATGTTTGCATTTAAATGATCTTAATTACCCCTTAGACTTAATGCCCTAATAAGATGAGCGGGAGAATGTCACATCTCACTTAGCTGTATTGTTTTAGACAGTGGCAGCGGCTGAAAAGGCCCAGAGTGCATTAACTTGCACTGTGGTGTCTGCTTTTGCAGACAGAAGGTTTGGGAATGTATATTCTTCTCTTTTTCTTTTTCTTTTCTTCTTCTTCTTTTTTTTTTTTTCCTTCAAAGGAAATTAAATCACAGCCCTGACAGGAGAGGGTGAAATCTCTGAGCAGACCTCCCCAGTGCTTGGAATTTACAGACTCTACCACGTCCTTGTTTGCTATTGTCCTAAGGCAACACACTCCCCTGCTGCTCTTTGCGTCTTTGGCCACTGGCCAACCTCCCGGGGCCTCCGGCTTTGATGTGAGGAGCAGACTGTCCTCGGGGGCCAGGCTGTTGTTGCTCTGGCCCGGGCTTTACTCACCCAGAATGCCAGGATGGATGTCCTGTCTCCCATATACATACACTTCGACAGCTCAGGCCACTGTCACAGGTTTCTAACACTCCCACGGCAGAGGGAGCCTGCCCTCGTGTCATCCACAAGTGGCTGCCCCCAGCTGCTCAGCTTTACTTTCCTGGCTTTGGTGCTCAGTGTCATCCCGCTGGGGGTGGGGGACTCTCTGCCTGGGGAAGACACCAGCTCTGCCAGGTCTGCTGTCAGACCCAAGGGCCTCCTTGGCAGGGCTCGGCGGTGGGGGTGGGGCCCGACCAGGCAGGTTGAGCAGCTTCCTCTGGGGACATTGCGTCGACCTTCATTTACTCTGGGCCTGGCAGCCTGGTTAGGGAGGACAAAAATTCTGGCTCCAGAAATCTTTCTCGGGGCACTTGGGTGGCTCAGTGGGTTAAAGCCTCTGCCTTGGGCTCAGG
>CM053608.1:17751177-17765181 GCA_028646535.1 Procyon lotor
TCTTCTGAAGGGCCAATTTGATTCAAATAGAAATTGCCTCAGAAAACTGAAAGCAGACCATATCTTGTTCCAGTCTAGGTGACACGGTCCCTCACAATGTATCTTAATAGGATTAATAATAACCTTTCCCACAGGAGGGGGTTTCTTGCTTCTATGTCCGTAAAACCCGTTCCCCCCAAATATGTCTCTTCATCCACCATTATGTATTTCTTTATATGAAATTTTATAATGTCCCAAGGTTGGTTGGTTTGTGTATTGTTTTCTCTAATGAGAACACATTACATTTTTGGCAGTCAAGTCTGAAAATGATTATTAGGTCTTTTTTGCAGTAGTTGGGGGATGCAGCTTGCTTGATCCCGTGACCTAGTTAGGGGAGGACACCTGAAAAAGTTCAGAGTAGAAAGGGGAAGAAATTTGTAGAAGACAAACCTCATGGTCTTTTTTAGGCCTGACTGCACTCTGCACTCTCTTTTGCAAGCCATTCATGAGCAACAATTTAGGGTCCTTGTAGCAATACCATTTTCTTGTCAGTAGTCAGTGTGTGTGTGTGTGTGTGTGTGTGTGTGTGTGTGTGTGTGTGTGTATTAGATTGGGGGGATATGCCAGAGCCTTACTTAAACAGCTATCCTCATGCAGGTATTTTAAACATGCATGTCTAGATACTTTGAAATTGCAGAGTTTTGCCATAGTCCATTCCTAAATTCCATCTGCCAACAAGCGCAAGGAAGTTTTGTAGGACAGGAACATGGAAGGGAGAAAAGTTGTGGTTAAGCCAGAGTTATGGCATTTAACATTAATAAGAAATGTACCAGTATTCCATATATAACTTCTTATTGCTTACAATAAGATGAAGTTGGTAGTTCCAAAAATGGAATTGGAACTCAGTAAGATTGCTGACCTGACCCAGGAATGCTAAAATGTCCTGTTTCTCTTTCAAATGCTTCCCTTCCCTCTTGCAGCTTATAGGTGCTCCATCTCCCTGTAATTTTATCAGTAAAAAAAAAAAAGTTTAGAGATTGAATATTTATGTTTATATTGACTTTTGCAATCTTCTGGGTTTTTTTTTTTCTTTCTCTTAAATCCACTGGGCAATATATTGAACATATGGTAGGTTGACAGGAAAAATTTTCCAAGGAGATTTAAAAAACAACTAAGGTATAACTCATTAATAATTTCATTCTGTTTCTGGATGTGTTTTCTTCCCATTGTCAGCCAGTGTGGGAGGAAAGGGAAGAATAATGCGGGAGCTGAGGGTGTGTGTGGGTATGTGCCATCTAAAAGTATTTTATAGAAGAAAGAAATGTTTATTTTTATAATAAAAGTAAAATTCGACCTTCCAAATAACAGAAGGCTAGTAATTCTGTTGTAGTGAAAAGCTACATTCTAGTGCTGTTAAAAATGTTAATCATTAGAGACATATGTTAGTCAAAGGCATACATGTGCATACACACACACACGCACACAAATGGTAATTTTTGCTACCAGGCTTAAATCTAAAACATCATTAATAATACAGTTGTTGCCAGTGGAGAAAATTTGCACAAGACTCGGGTAAATCTACCCATTTCTTTAGTGCCCTAGAATAGTGTTATCATTCCCAAACTTAGAAATTTTAAACAAAGGCAGAAGTTCCCCTCACCTGCTTAAAGTGAAATTCAAGTTAAAATTTCAAATGATAATATCTGCACCCACAAAACAGGTGCACTGCCGTCTCCTCTTTTCAGACCTCTTGGCCTCCCTTACAGCATTACCTTTTCTGGGCTCCTGCTCTCTCTGTCTGTCCACACCTCCCCAAACCCGGGGCCCGATCGAGTGCAGCCCATTCTGGGAAACTGTTTGCCACTATTCTAGCCCCTACATGACTCTTCCTGTTCCCATCATCTATCAGTTTAGAATCACTACCACACATTTGAGCATTTGGCACTGAACTTTTTAAAATAATTTTTATATGTTGGCTCACGGCTTTGTTATGATCTGCTTTATTATTTCTCACAACAGCTAGCACAGTGTGAGACACCTTTGCAAATGTTCTTAATTGGTCAACTGTTCTTTCTGCTGTTAGTAAACCTGAGTTACCGCTCTTCTCAAAATGGGGACCTCTGGCCAGCCATCGGCATCACCACAGAACTCTCACAAGTTCCACCCCCTTCAGACCCATAGAATCAAAATCATTATTTTAACATACTTCTCCGGTGACTCATAAGCACGTTAAAGTTCTAAAAGCATTGTAGAGGAAGGTTTCTCTCCCTGGGCAGGGTAGAGGCCCCAGGGACCTTCAAGTCTCCCTTTTGCCAGTGTTGTATTGTCGTCATTTAGGTCCCTGGCTGTGTTGGAGTGAAACTGCCTGCTCTTACTCCAACCATGAGGTTGGAAATCAGTCTTTTCATGGAAACTGTTACCTTTAAAAGTGACCAGATACTGGTTAAGTATCAGGTCTGTATTTATCTCCTGATTCAAGACAGCTCATTAAAATCCCTTTAACTGGCTTCTTTTAGAATTCTCATACTGAGAAGCAAAAAGCATGATTTCCTTTTCCTTAGTTACCTTTTTTTTTTCTTTTGCACTTGAAGTGCTTACACCCACTCAGCTTGCTATTTTGAACTCTGGGAAAGAAAATTTGTGGGCATCTTGCAGTCTTTCAGGAAACAAGGCTCAGATTAAATGTTTGCCACACTTTCTATGTGTTTCTTTCTTCAGGAAATTGGAGAGGCATCACTCATGCTTTCACTCCACTTGACACGTAGTGTGACGTTCAAAGTGTGGATGGAAAATAGCTTCTGTCCTTATTTGCCTATCTTTGAGCAGATATTCCTGGTGTTTCCCTTCCGGTTTCTTCTATTGGCCCTTACTTCCTATTCACTACAGCGTCTAGAATTCTTCAGGTACTCATGCATTCTATAAAATATAAGATTCCTTGAGAGTCCCTAGGTCTGTTACATCAAGGAAGAGAACACATGGACTCAATTAAATGTGCAATAAAGATGCACATCTCAGTCAAGTTTACTTTTTTTTTTTTTTTAAGATTTATTTATCTATTTGAGAGGAAGAGAGAGAGAGGGAAAGAGAGAGAGCCTGAGCACAGGAGCAGGGGCAGAGCTGGGAAGCGGAAGAGGGAGAGGGAGAAGCAGGCTCCCCACTGAGCAGGGAGCTCGATGCAGGGCTCCATCCCAGGACCCTGAGATGATGACCCAAGCCAAAAGGAAGATGCTCAACTGACTGAGCAATCCAGAAGCCCCTAGTCAAGTTTATGTTTAAAAGATTATTATAATTTAAGTTATTTGCATTTCTCTGTTGGTTTTGTTCCATCTTTGAACCTAGTTGGCAGATAGCAGAAATGAGAGACATTGGTTGAGATGAAGGGCAAGAAAGATGAAGGATTCTCTCAGCCATTCAGCTATGTTTTAAATGAACTTGGAGCTGTGTCCTGTAAATATACTCAGAAGATAAAGTGGTTGCGTGGGATATTATTTTGTGGTGATTGTATCATTTATATAGTTTAATTTCATCATTGTTGAGGCAATTAAGATGTTTTATTTAAGCTAGAACTTACACTTTTCTATTTAAGAAATTGTTTGCCTACATGTGAAGGATAAAATTCAGGGGATCTTGTGAGGAAGTAACACAATTCAGTTGTTGGACTTGAGAAATTAACTATTTCTAAGCAAGTGAAATGGAAATGTGAAAGACGTCAAACCAAGTTTTTTAGAATGCAAATACTTATTGAATATAAAAATGTAATAAATGTAGAGATGCACAATAATACACATTTTTTACGTGGCAAGACAAAACATTGAAAGGATACTTATATGTGATTCAACACAATTCTATTAAAACTTCTAATGGGATTTTTTTTTGGGTATGGCTGAATATGAAAGGCAAATATTTCACTTAATCAGATAATACAATCTGGGAAAAATGAGTGAAATTTTTCAAGTATCTATGCACACATAAGGAAATATGAAGGAGTATTTAAAAAAAAAGAAAAAGAGAGAACAAGGTATCAAATCTAGCCCTACTGTAGATTTCAAACATACTATAAACAACAATAGTAATTAAAACTGCCCAAAACATGAACAGCAAGTTCCTACCATAATGCCAGTCACATTACATTTACTCAGCCAAACAAAGTTTCCATTTTAAGTATGTAAATCAGTGTAACAAAGTGAGAAGCCCATAAATGGACCCATTATGATACAATAACACACATAAAATATAATATAGCAAGCTTCGTAAATGGTATGTAGATAACTTGGAACTTAACTACATGCCACATATATTAAATGGTTAAAGATCTAAAGATTATTTATCTTTAGATTTATTTAACGTACAAAACAATTTGTAGAGAAGTTAATATATACATCTTAATAAAGTGCCATTTAAACGCATACAAAAGGACAGGATTAAAATGTAGTCAAATTAAACGAATAGAGATAATTTTTACATTAAAAATTAAAGACAAGGAAATTATTTTTAAATGGGAGATAATTATGGTCACCATTAGTATATAAAGGCAACCCAAAAGTGCCATTTTACAGTAAATAAACCACCAAAATAATTTAATCATGTAAAAGGGAGGATGAGGAAGTTTTGTCAAAGTGGAATCCTCAGATAAGCTTGTTGGTAGCTTCATAGGTGATTTCAATCTTTTGACATCAATATTGATATAAATGTGAAGTCCATAAAATACTCATACTCTGATTTAATAATCCCGTTTCTGTTAATATTTTAAGGAAGAATAGTATCTCTACTATTAGTAGTACTTCTAGTGTTAAAAATAAATGAGAACAACTTAAATGTTCCCACACAGAGGAATGGTTGAGAAAATGACTACGTATGCTAACTATGGAATATTATATGGCTAGTAAAAATGAGAACTGTATGAATTACGTGGAAATGTAGAATGCATTTATGAAATAGTAAATGAAAAAACCCAGAATGCATTGTTTTATGTGTTACAAGAACATCTATGTGAAAATATGCTTATGTGGGCAAATAAATAAATTTGTAAAAATATGTAAATAATTATGTTTGGGTGATAGGATTGAGGTTTTTGTTTTTTTTTTGTTTTTTTGGTTTTTTTTTGGTTAAAACTATCTTCAATGTTGTTATGTATTTCCAAAGAAAAATAATACAAATGTCTAAGTAGGGCAGCTGTACTGACCCTGGCCATTAAGGTAGTGCTTCCCAAATGTTATTTTGGAGTCCTGCCAAGGACATGCCAAGATGTTTTGGGCCTCTTAACAGTCTGAAGTTATTCTGTTTCCTTATTCTCCTTGGCCAGTTTTTTACTAGGTTTGCAAAGAAGCAAGTTACTTGTAACCATGATAAACAGGGTGGTGTGGAGCCTGTGGTATTTGCTGGTCTGTTCCCGCCCACTTTGCACTCACTGCCTTCCCTATTTCCTTCCCATCCTATATTAAGAAGCATCTTTAGCATCTTTAGTGCTCAAAGAAGCTCAATGATGTAAAAGAAAAATAATGGCATAGTAGGAAATCTAACTTCTGGTTGCATGACCTTGAGCAAATGACTGTGAGCTTCTGAGTCTCAGTCTCATCAATAGAAGGATGGTGTTTGAAGACCAGGACCCAGACCAAAGATTAGTCCAGGGATATAAAGACACCAGAATCCACAAGCTTTCTCCAGCCAAGTCCTACTCGAAAGTGCTCCTAAAAGGGCAAGTTTACTGTGTCCCTGTTGCAACAGTGTGGACAGCTAACGTGCTCTCAGGGAGTGGTCTGGTCAACTCAGAGGGCATGGTTCCTGTACACTACACGCGGTAAACCATTCAGCTAGAGAAGGTCACTCAGGTTCAGCGTTGTGGCTACAAATATAGACCAGTTGGTGATAAGCATGATCAAATATTAGCTAATGATAAATCACTCCATTGTTTAGACTACATAACTGAAATACAAAGTTTCAGATGTATTTAGATTTTCTGAGGAAGCTGAAATACAGCTCACTGAGGTGTTTTGTTTTGTTTTTTTTCCTTTTTCCTAATGTGTAGAGGCAAGAAATAAAACCAAATTAAAGGTAAGAAGGTTTAGATTCAACTGCTTTCATCAGGTTATAAAATTATTTTAGGCATTGCACTACTGTGTGGTATAGAAATTGTAGGGAACCTATTATCATATCTTCAGTGTCGTTGTTCATTTCTAAGGAAATGAACATTTCTAAAGAATGTTGTATTGTGGTTTGTGCACATGAGGCTCACCTGCTATGCAGGCAACAGATCTGTATTTTCTGTGCTAATTAGGAGCAGTCATTTAACTGAATCATCCATAAGATGACTAATATATTTTGTACTTACTGCTTTTGAGGTTTGATGTGAGGTGCCCATACCACCACTGAAAAATTCCTAAGTAATTTGAAATCACTGGCCACTCAGATAAGCATAGTTAGATTGAAACGAAAACATAGTTGCTATATTCTAGATGAAACACCTTTTGAGATTCTGGCTTAATGACTGGCCCCACCCAAGTACTTAAGTCCTTTTATGAGGCAAGAACTACATAATTTAAGAAAGCAGTACTCTAAGAAATAAACAAGCATAGGAAGAGGGATGGTAGATCTAAACTTTTGTATGGGTCACTTTCACATTATTCATTAACAAATGAGCGAGAAAAGAATCCTTAAGAATCTTCAAGCCAAGCTGCAAGCCATTCTGATGTTAAGTGCCCTCGCTTTTCCTTGGAAAGTGAATAACAGAAGGATAAGTCGTTAAACTCACTACTAGTGCAAAACCTTCATGGCAGCAATTCAGAGGTGGTATTACAAAGCTAACTTCCAAACATTATTTGAAAGAGCCTTTGCAACTTTCATCCAAGGCCTAGAAAAGTACAAAAATATTTTCAAAGCTCTAGATATTCAAGTGTGAAAAATGGATGTATTGTACCATTTTGCAACTCCTGTAGGTGCTTATATTTGTTGATCCAGAATAATTTAAAATAACCAAACTATTTGACTTTTGTCTTGCCCTATTTATGGCAAGAACCCTAGACTAATAATTAGGACTATTTGTCTCTGTGAATAAAGAAGACTTTTGAGACCATATCCACATGAGTTTTTAGATAAATATTTTCTGAATAGCAGTTAAGCCTAGAATCTAGACATTAGATTGTCTTGGAAGAGAAATGTATTTCCCATGACTACTGTGGATTTCTACTTAGTGTGTATAATTATTGCTATTTGTCTTCTCCATTGTTAGGAATTTTTTTTTTGAGTGTCTACCTTCGAATAGTGGATAGCAAATCATTTCAAACCTTTTTAAAATACTGAGATTAGCTAAATTAATTTTACTACTGTGTGTGGTGAGATTCGAGAGGAGTAGCACTATGTGGCTAATTCCAAATTGTGTGATAAAAAATCATGTGTTTATGGCTTTGGGATAGGTTTTTGATTTTTCACTTGAGTATGGTTGAATTTGATGTTCTGGGACTTTAAAACATACTAAATCTACCCTGGGGAGACTTGATTTGGGAGTAGCTGGCTGCAGTCCAACTCTGTATCTTACTCGTTTGCTTGGCCCTCTAGCATCCCATTTATTTTAGGCTCCTGTCAGATGAGATACAGCCTGCTTTCTCTCAAACTTTCTCCTGGAGCTCAGATAGTAATTTAATATTAGGGCTTTAGAAAAGGTGTGTTTTCTGGTAAAGTGAATGGAATTAACTGGTATTATTTATAAACCTAATTAAGCTATTTATGGGTCTTTAATAAAATAAACACTTGCTGTGGGAGACCAGGTACAACATTCTGAGAATGATTTTGAAATTGGAAATTCAAAAATTGAATTGGAAATTCATGCCAGTGAATTCTCTCCAAATGATTGATCTTTTGGTATTAGTTTATATTCCTTAACAGACATTATATGGAACTAGAGTTTAACTGCTTTAAGGAACTGCAGCCTACACCTTTGCATTCCATTGGTAAATTAATAAGAATCAATGAGCTTAATTCCAAAGCAATCAGTTGCCTCTTTTTCCCACATCTAATTTTATGTATCCTGTCATTAGTCATTGCTTCTGTGTGCCAATCAGTACTGACAATAAACTCTTTTGCTCTCACAATTACTGTGTTATTTTATTGTTTTCTCTATGCTTGAACATTCATTTTACCCCAAACTGGAAAATTTACTTTAGTTGGCAGATGCTTTTGTTGTTTTATACTTTTAAGAAGCACAATAACTTAGGAGAAGAATTAGTAAGAATCTTGATTTGATTTCTGTGTTATTAATGTATTGATCCTATGATGCTGCTCTGGTTTAAACACTGTTTGTTTTTGTTTTTGTTTTCCTTTCCCCATTAGGTGGAGTCTTTGAATTTTTAAAAAGACAGTGGTAATGAGATCCTCTTGAAAAATTAAGTGAATTGATTTGGTTGGAACATTCTTTTACCAATTCATTAACATTCAGCTGCTGGGTAAGTTGAGTCAAGTGCTTTTTATATGGTTTGATTTCAAAATTATTCGAAAGAACTTTCAAACAAAACATTAAGCTTTATGTGAAATTTTGGCAGTAATGATTTGAGGCCCTTACTACCTGTGAAAGCTGTTTGGGATGCTATCTAAATGAATATGTTTGTGTTTACAATATTTCTGGAAATGTACCAGTTAGAAAGATGAGAAAATTAGAAAATGTTGTCACTTGTAGTTTGGGACCAGATACTTTTATTTACTATTTTACTATTTATTTGGTTGTTGAAATCTTGAAGTAATGTAAGAATATCAGATTTTACTGTTGGTGAGATATTTATGTGTAACTGTACTATATTGTATCAGATTCAAATCTAAAATCTAATGAACATTTTGTAAATTAGTATCTCTATTTAAGCCATTCTCATTTTACAGAAAGCTTGGTTTATGTGATAAGAAGAGAAAACTTTAAGTCTTGCTCAATTCAACTTCCTTGCTGCAGTATGTTTCTGTGGAAAGCTCTTGAGGTAGAGAACTCCTAACCAAGAGGAGTTTAGGCTTTTAGCAAATTACTGATGCTGCCAAGACTGAATTTAGTGGGAACAGGACTTTGGCTACTGCTAAAATGTCAGTATAGTAAAGCCTGCTCTGTCAAACAGATTTTTGGCATCAGAACTCTAAATGATACTGATTTTAAGGTTTGGTTATTCTTTTTTTTTTTTTTTTTTAATTCAGGCAAACTCATGCTTTAATTAACCCTTTACACAGTAACAGAAAATTTGGAAAAATGTTTGTGTTTCTAGTCCAGGTCACAAGATTTGAGTTTCTGAAATTCTAAATTTTATGTGCAATGCTAAAATGTACAGCCTGTTATTTCATTTTCCTCTGAATGAACTGAAGCTATTTAAAAACTTGGATGATAATGAATAAGAGAAGAGAGTGTCTAATCATTTGGGGAGCAGACTTTGAAACCAAACTAATAGTGTCTGCTTCACCAATGAGCATCTTAAGACGTGATGAGGTCAGGTGGTTTTTCAGGGATACGGTTGCATAATTTATGTTATGCCAACAACTGCTTTAGGTTTGTCTGAAATGATCTCCCTTGAGATCTGCCCTGGAACTTGATTTGTTAATGTGGCTTTTGAGTATTCAGTGAGTGTAGAAATAAATATCAAGCATGGAAACCCCAGGACATCTTTTCATTTTGTCTGTAAGGCTCATGACCCAAGATTCATTTGTGACCAGTAATTTACATTGTTATGGGCATATGGTGCCATTCAGAAAAAAAAAAAATTAGATAATTAAAGGGATATAAGGCAGTTAGATGAAAAACTCTTCAGGAAGAGAAACATTAAAAGACACTTTCAAAAGCAAAACCGTAATTCTTCAATAGCTAGAATAGATGTTAGAAAATGAAAATGAATACTGAGCACCACTAACCTAAGTGTCTTTGTCTGCCGCACTTAACTCTCCATGTACTCACAAATTTGGCTTTTACAATTATTCACGAAGCACCCCATGGTGTTACAGTTAAATTTCGGCAGGTGGAACCTAACTTAAGGGATGTTTAGGAGACTGTGCGGATTATGCCTTCTGAGTGCTACCTGAGAATACACCTGGCCTTGTTTATCACACCATGCGTTCTGGGAACTTTTGCTTAAAAGTCAGCTCACTGGGGGTCACTGTGTTTTAAAATAATAATAATTTTTTTTGTTAAATAAATTCATAAGATTCTGTGAGGAATAAGCTCCTGGCAGGTAGTAGGGGCTCAATAACTATTAGTGTTTATGATGATAGTTAGTAGTGGTAATGGTAGTAGAAGCGTAACAAGACTTAACATTTTATTAATCATGTGATTGATTTGTTAGCCTGTCATTGGAGACAGAACTCATTGAGATGGGTACGTTTTCTCAGGTAAACCAAATACTTTGGTGAGGAAACACTTCATATGAAATTGGTATGGTTTTTAATGATGTCTGCGTTGCGTATAATCAGCAGTATCTCCTGGACTTTGTCTGTGAACCTGCCTTTGTCCATTAGTCCAAGTGAGGATATTTTTTTCAAATAATACATTTTAAAAATTTGCCCAATTTCCTCACCTCGAATTGGTAGTAAATAGAAACAGTGTCCCAGAAAGGAAAACCCTCACTTTTAGGATGATCTTTCTCTTATGACACTTAAAAAACAATTTTATTTTTTTATCAATAATATGGCTCCTCATCTATTGCCATTTTCTTTCATGTAGCCAGTGCTTTTGATTTGTCTTGAAATTATTGATTTTAAGGTAACATTAGCTGGACTATGGACCTTTAACAATGTGCTCAAATTTATATTCTTTTATTACATCAGATGTAATTATTTAAGAATTATGTAAGTGGTGGGATGCTTGGGTGGCTCAGTCTGTTAAGCATCTGCCTTTGGCTCAGGTCATCATCTTGGGATTCTAGGATCAAGCCCTGCATTGGGTTCCCTGCTCATCAAGGAGACTGCTTCTCCTTCTCCCTCTGCCCTCCCCTCTGCTTATGTGTTCTCTCTCTCTCTCAAAGAAACAAATGAAATCTTTTTAAAAAATCACTATGTAGGTGGCATTTCTTCTTTAAGCTGAGGAAAGGTAAGAAGGATGGTGAAAATTCTTAACATGTTCTGGGATGTGGGCTCTGTGCTACAGGTGCTTAAACTTTTTAAAGTAAAAAAGTAAAAATCCTGTATTCACTTGGGGAAATTGGGTTTCAGAGCAGTTAATTACTGAGCTGAGAATTATGTAGTCAGTGTAGTTAGTAATTTTTGGAGCCAGAAGTTATTGAAATCCAAATTTAACTTACAAATTTAACTTATAAATAATAAAATAGATTACTTAAATAAATTAAATAATTTAAATATAATTTAAATATTGTATTTATGTCATATTAAATATGACATAAATATATGTCATTAGTTACACCAATAGGGAAAATAAAAGTGAGGACACTTTAATCCATGCTATTTGGACACATTTTAGCAGATTTTGTAGATTTGATGAAGTTGCAAATTAGATTTACTCTCTGCTCTCTATGGATTTGATATAATTTTTCCAGCTATCACGTAGAATTAAGAGTAGACCTTATGAGCTTCAATGTGTTGTGGCCTTCAAAATGTTTCCTTTTATGTGGGGTCATTTTTATAGTTTTTCACATGCATACAGCCCTTCTGTTTGGGTCCTTTATGTTTTTAGGTAACTGAAGAAAGTGTCAGTATTTATGAATAAGTGTTACTGAAATGATAAGAAGCCTAGACCCAATCTCTATTTACCAGGACTGTTGTTTCTTCTGCCATTATAGTCTGTATGAGGAGAGCCCAGGACTGTTAACTTCTTGGGCCACATGGGTTAATTTTTCCCAAATTATTTCTTTCACTCATGACACATACCTGATACCTCCTGTTTTGTTCTTCACGCATGTCTCTTGGCTATGCCTTCATTCATTCCCACATTCAGTACCTTACCCCTTCATGTGTTCATCAGTCAACAAGCGTGAATTAAATCAGCAGTATGAACAAAGCACATTTTGTTCCATGAGCATTTTTTTTTTAAAGATTTTATTTATTTGACAGAGAGAAACACAGCAAGAGAGGGAACACAAGCAGAGGGGATGCCAAGCAGGGAGCCCAATGCGGGGCACGATCCCAGAACCCTGGGATCATGACCTGAGCTGAAGGCAGACGCTTAACGACTGAGCCACCCAGGCGCCCCCCATGAGCGTTTTTTAGTCGTCAGAAAACCGACTGAAGGTTGCTTTTATATCATTTCATAATGTCCTCCTCTGCCTGTCCGTCTTGCCTCCTGACTTTAGCATTGAAAGGTGGTTGTGGGGGATAAACCTCTCATCTTTTACTCTCCACACACCTAGGCAATAGGACTTAGTAATTATATTCCTTGTTCCCCCGATGACCCGAATTACCATTTGTGTAATGCTATACAGTTTACAAATGGCTTCCATGTTACATTATCTCATTTTAGGCAATAACTATTATGTATATAGCACTCACATTTTATTTTGTGTATGAGGAAACGGAAGCTCAGGGGGTTACAAGTGAGTGATTTGCTCAGTTGCAGCACTATTGACCAAAAGAGGCAGACTTTAACTCGGGTTCCGGCAACTTTAGATAGTGTTTCACTCACTGCCAGGTCACCGGTCTGGCTGACTGCCAGTATTCAAATGTTGGAGCTTTGTTGATCCAGTCCCTATATTCTGTTCAGTATGAATCAAATAAGGAAATAGATGCTATTTGGGAGTTTGGGAGAAGAATCGGGTCTCATAGGGAATACTGGAGGCAGTGTACTCTTACTTTCCTTGGTGGTACTGTTTAGTTCACCTAGACACTTTCTCTGCTTTGAGAATCTCACAAACTCCAGGCAACATCCCTATAGATGAAGAATAGCCTTCGAGATTCGGAGTCTCTTGGATAGTTTTCATAATAAATCAGTGAAGTGGATATTGGCCAAAATGACCCACTTAGAGATCTGTATTTAGGAACCTGATCTCACGTTGATTTCTCATCCGTGAATTGTCAAAAGACAAATTAACTTTGAGTTTTCAACCTCATCTATTATTTGTGTTATAATTTTTTGGTTAATTGTGCTTTACTGAGTTGAGAATATGGATAACTATTTTTTTTAGTATGATTCATCTTCATGTTTTACTCCGTTTCCCTCTGAATCCCCTTAACATTTTTAGTTCCCTAATGTTACTTTTTGTACGGATTTTTGTGCTTTATATTAAAGTGATCGATGTGAAATTTTTCTCTGACATGCCACCCCGTAAGCTGCTTGAGGGCAAAGGCTGTGTCTTTATTTTGTGGGTGTCCTCTTCAGTCTTGAAAATGGTGACTGAAAAAAATAGTAGATATTCAATAAATACTTGTTGAATTTAATAAAAATATTTGGCTGTGAGTTTTCTTTTTAAAATTCATTCTGGAGACTGCAAATTTATACCTGGGCACAGATTTAATTTTAATCATATTAGTGAGATGAGTCAGCAAGTCTGATACTTATTAAATATCCAGAGCGGAGCTATAAGAATAAATTTTGTGTTTTCCTAGTGATCTTTTTGAATGCAAAGAAATCTCTATGTAGAATAACAACAGTGCTCTCCCCCACAAATAAAACAAAACAAAAACCCCTTTATTCCCCTGACAAGGACATTTTATTGTCCTTGTCTTGACCACGGGAACAAAAAACAATTGACCTCTGAAAAGATTTAATGAGATAAAATAAAACATGGCTTCTGAACTTCCTGGGAGATACAGGTGTAAATGTAATGCGAATGTGGGGTACAGCTGTCTTTGACTCTGGGAGGGAAAGTATGCATTTAATTTGGTCTGTGGTGGTGGGAAGGCCCTAACATTTTTGAGCAGAAGAGAGACACAATCAGAGCTGCACATTAGGAAGATGAATCCAGCCCTGTTGTGTTGGAGGGTGTCTGGGGTAGTGATGAGCGTGGGGTATTGGGCGTAGTAATTTTGGGTAGGGTGCAGGGGATAATGGTGAGGGTGGGGTGTCAGGGGGTGGTGGTGAGGCTGGGGTGCGGGCGTAGTAATGAGCATGGGGTGCAGGGGGTAGTG
>CM053608.1:17765681-17795867 GCA_028646535.1 Procyon lotor
GCAGGGGTAGTGGTGAGGGTGGGTAGAGGGTAGCAGTGAGGGTGGGGTGCAGAGGGTAGCGGTGAGGGTGGGGTGCAGGGGGTAGTGGTGAGGGTGGGTGGGGGTAGTGGTGAGGGTGGGTGGGGGTAGTGATGAGGGTGGGGAGCGCGGGTAGTGGTTTGGGTAGGATGGGGTGTGTAGATGCAGGAGTCCCTGAAAGCACAGATGGCACTTAAAAGGCACTTATATGAGTTTGCACAAGAGCTGTGACCCCTTGGGGGCCTTTTACCTCTCCTCCCACACTTCCATCACAGACAAAGGTACTGTTGGAAAACTTCAGGGAACGCTTGAACCAAGGTTCAGGGGATTCTTTCTGACTTAACTGCTCCAGTCTCTTCCTCAATTTCCCACTTCTCAGGATGCATCATGGTGCCTTTGTGGCTACTTTCTGCTCCAACTATTTTCCCTGAGACTCTCCTGATACTTCCACAGGTCACTGCCTCTGCTCGTTATCCCTAGATTCCACATACCTGAGGATACTGTGCCTAGACCTGTCCTTTGGGAATTTACCAGTGGGACCCAGAGTACCTTCTGATCTTATTTTGTGCAGTGGGATCTCAGACAGGCGTGGAGGGCCTAAACTTGAGGGGTAGCAATAAGGATTGACGGGACGCAAGTAATATAAGGGAGGGTGTGCAGGAAGTCAGGGCAGGGCTGCCTGATTGGGTGTAGGTGGTTTGCATGCGTGTGTGTGTGTGTGTGTGTGTGTGCGCGTGTGCATTTGTGTGTGTGACGTCTGGGGGCAGGGGAGCAGGAGGAAGCCATCAATGATGACACAAGGCTTTGAGCCTGGGAGTTTGAATGTTACTTTTAATAGGAAAAGAGAAGTAAAGAGAGAAACTGATTTCAGTAACAGGGCAATGAACTTGATTGTAAACTAGTTGAATTTGAGAGATAAAAGTAGATTAAAAGCATGTATTTTATACAATATGACTTTTCTTTTTCCATGAGGGTTGATAGTTGGAAACAGGAATTCGCTGGAAGACCTGAGTCTTCCTCTTGCTGTTGCTGTCTTTAAATTATTTACCAAGAGCTTCGGATAGTTTTAGGTTTTCTCAACCTTACTCCTGCTAAAATCCCCCACAAATTCACCTCCTCAGGAACATGTGTACTTGTCAGAGTACTCACAGCAGCCAGAAGTGTGCCTTTCAGCATCCAAAAATAAAAACAGGGGGAAAATAGCTATCTTTTCCATTTGAGGAGCATAATCATTGTCATCTCACGACTTGCTGAAATAGCACAGCAAAGGAACATTTTTTGGCAGGCTGGGAAATCTAGGGAATGCGCAAACACATGAGCTGCTCTTTTGCTACGATGTATGCAGTTGGAGCCGTCCACTTCAGGGAAGCAGTGGGAATTTTACTTCATTAAAATTAAAAAAAAAAAAGTATTAGCTGTTTGAATCTAAACTTATTCTCTCAATTGGTGGTGTTTCTAACAACAAAATCTTTAGGTTCTTAAATTTGATGGTGGCAGTGAGTTGGCGGATTCCAGTGTAATCCACCCCCATTCCCATCCACTGAGGAGTTCTTGAATTTTAGAAGAGATACTCTTGATTAAATCAGTTTAAGAGCATGTAATGATCCTGTAATTATCATTTGTCATTACCTTGTATACTAATGATTAAAGCAAACATTTAATAACTATAGGGCAGTAAATATATTTTAGATCTTGAGCCATAAAAAGATTTCCATTAACAGAATGTTTTGTGCACAAATAAATTATTCATTGACTGTAGCAGAGCTTAATTCTGTCATCAGCCTTAAGTGGAAATTTTGAGAACACCAATCATCACAGATGCCAGCACTAACTTGGCTTTGGCCCCCATCCTTCTTACAAGGAACCTGAGCTTTTTTGGCTATTTGTAAAAGCTTCAGTTAGGTTAAATTCAATGAATATTTATGACATTTCTGCCATATGCAATTTAGTGTTCTGGTGGTCGGAGGAATAAAATGATGTGGCAGTCTTCATTTTAGCCTTTACTTTGCTTATCAAATCTAAAAGAGATGAGACTGCTGCTACCTGACTTGGATAGAAGAAAGCTTAAGTTGTGTCTTCAGAGATGTGGAAGGAAAACATGTTGCCCATTCAGAGGAAGAAATCATATATGCACTTTCCTGTGGGTATGTGAGGGGGAGGGGCTTAGGGATCAGGAAGTGTTTCCTGAGGAAAGCTGTACAGATGGGCAATGTTTTGACAGGTGGAGAGAATTATATTCACGTAGGCAAAGAAACAGGTGGATGGGTACGGGAAAAGTGGAAAGCATGCAGGGGGAAAGATGCTTCATCTGGGCCTGGAAGATCAGATAGAGGATAGATTCCAAGGTATTTTAGCTACCAGAATTGTAGCTGGAAACCAAGAGAGGCAGGTATCAAAGAAGCTAAGGGGGGAGGAACTTCACGGGAAGAAGAGCTTTTACTTACTGTTTATTGTGTGTCTGATTTTGAGCCGGGAACTCAATATTTAAGGAAGGGATGTCTAACAGTGTCAAGTGCTGCAAAGTTGTCACCAATGTTCTGATCTAAGAAAGGGCCACTGTCTTCTGCAGTTTAAGGATCACGGATGGCTTTTGAAGAGATTTCAGTAGGGTACGGGTGGAAACTCCTAAAGGTTATAACTTAATCTTGAAGATAATAATTAAACTACATCAGTGAAAGAAAAAGTGAACTTCCTTCAGTGATTCCTCCTTAATGGGTCAAGTTTATATAAACCTTGGTAGATCTTAGTGCTCTGGCTGGTCTTAAAGGTGTCACCTGATAATATGTTAGTCCTGAGAAGTCTTTACGAAATATTTAAATATTGCAAAAATGTTAGAGTCTTAGATTATTGTCTCACAAGTAAAAGATTTCAACACTTATTACGAGCTTCCCCCTTCCTCCTTCCCACTCCTTCCCTTTAAGCACCCAGCTGGTTATGGTGAGCACATTTACCACACCCTTGGCTCAGGGTCAGGGAAGTCCTCGGGCTCTCCTTGGCCCTTTTCCCTTGTGGGAGATTTCCATGAGAACAATCCAGGGAAGCGCGTGCCCACGTGCGCGTGCGCACACAGACACACACGTACACACCCCTTCTTGTCCTGTCTTCAAGGATGTTCATGTACCAATAAACAGACAGAATATAGACATGTACAGGCATAATTGTGTTGCATTCACGGTGAGGAAACGGAAGGGTTGCAGGAATCTAGTAAGAGGCAGGAGGGATATCACTGACAGTTTAACATTTAAGAATAATAATTGAATAGGAAATAGAATATAAGAATAGGAAACATTTTAAAAATTAAAAAATTTTAAATTGCCTTGCTAAGAAGAATAGCATGTTAAAGAAACAAAGGTGAAATGTATATCATAGTTATATTTGGTTGATTTTTGGTGTGTCTATTTTAAACCAATTATTACAACAGATGGGCACAATAAAAGAACTTTCACAGAGGTGCCCATGTCATCACAAAGAATAATTTTAAATTATATCAGACTACCTTGCTATTTAAAAGGAATAGAAAGGGACACCTGGGTGGCTCAGTTGGTTAAGTGTCTGCCTTTGGCTCAGGTCGCCATCCCAGCGTCCTGGGGTTGAGCCCCATATCAGGTTCCTTGCTCACTGGGGAGACTGCTTCTCCCTCTGCCTGCTGCTCCCCCTGCTTGTGGTCTCTCTCCCTCTGGCAAATAAATAAATAAAATCTTAAAAAAATGAAAGGAATAGAGAGAAATTAAGAGGAATGGTAGAATAGAGGAAGAAGCAATTGCTCCTTAACCCCACAAATGCATAATAGTTCTTGTAAAGTATGTTAAATATGAGTGTATTTATAATCATTCTTTCATATATCTGTTCACACCTTTGATCACTCAATCAGTAAACATTTACTCAGTTCCTATTGTATTCCCGGCTGGGACCTGGGAAATGTAGCTGAGTAGAGAAGAGAATTGTAACATTTTAGATAAAATACATCCTTCTTATGTGTCCAGTCTGCTAGAATATAGTAATCCAGGTATTAGGTTGATGGGAGTGAGACCCTCAGAGCTTCTGAAGAAAATTGTCAGACTTTACCTGCTACTGCCGTGGGATTCTTTTTCCTTAAGAATTGAATGGACAAGATATTTTATCTGGCTGCTTTTCCCCCTATCTTAGCAGAAGCCTTGGGATAGATACTTGTTTCTTTGTGCATTCATGTAAATAGTCTAAATATCCTCAGGGAATTTCCCAAATGTAGGGACATAGTCTACCTTTGAAAGCACGGTCAGGATTTTTTCAGCTAGCAATCAAACTCCGGAGTGAGAAGAAACAATGTGACTAACTCAAGCTAGTCTCCCAGGGCACAGTAAATCTGAGAATGTAGGGATTTGTCCCTTGCCAGCTAATACTTTCTTTTTTACTCTTATTTATTAAGTTTCCTTGCCTCATTTTTATGACTTTCTACTTTTTTGTGTGGTGATGTGGCTCACAGGTTTCTGTCTCACGAAATTTATTTTATTGTAGTTTCAGAGTGGTGATATGGTGTGCGAGGACAGAGCCTTCAGTGTTTACCCCTAACTGTTTTGCAGTCCACATTCATGAATATTTGAGTCAGTGGGACATGCCACATGTTTACCTCTTTTTTAAATAGTTAGAATTCAAGTTGAACAAGAAACCTATAGAATGTTCATCACAGAACTCTTAATCTCAAGTTCTTTTGTTTCCAAAGCATAGAAAGTATAGTATGTGCATAAATGGCAATGATTTTCATTATAAATGGCAATAATTTTCATTCTGTCAAGTGTAAATTTTGAGTTTGGGGAAGTTGATGAACATATTAACATATATTTTATAGACTTTCTAAAATATTTTAATTAAACTATGTTAATATGGAAGGTTATTACGCACATTTAAGACTGCCCCAACCCAAGTTTGGAAGTATTTATTTGACAAAGGTAAAATGTTTATGTGGACTTTTTAATTCTAGAGAGAGAAAAAAAGTTAATTTCACTTTGGTCTTATTTTCTGAATGGTTTTTATTTGTGCCTGTATTGTTTTCTAAACCGTATATATTTTCTTACTCCTTGTATCTGTGGCCACAGAGAAGGCAAGAACTACTCTGATGTGTGTATGTAGATCATTCATTCATTCATTCATTCACGCATTCATTCATTCGTTCATCCAGATTAGGAATGGAAGGAAGTTGACCAGTGACTATATTTTTGATTCTGATAAGTGCAAGATAAGCGAATGGGTTTTTACTGGGAAATACAGTACTAGTGAGGGGGCCTGACCAACATGGAAACAAGTGTGTTGTACATGGATGGAAAAATGCTGTCTCGTCAGGAAATATATAACAGCATCATTTTGATGAACAATTAATTATGAAATTCCTTTTGATCATTTACAGGTCAAAGAGATAGTCTTTTCAAAATATCGAGGACTATATGTGTGCTTTTCAATTTACATGTTGTGAACCTGTACCAGCTGGCAGGAACAAGACTTGAAATACTTTGACTAGTTATCTACAACGTTTCCACTAGTTACAGTAAAAGTAGAGCTATTCAGAGCTTCTCATATAAGATTTTATTTTTAAACCATTTAAACTTACCTAATGGAAAGTTCCCCTAAGGTAAAGATTTTATATTAAGACACGTTTGGTTTTAAAGAGCTAGTTTCAGATATTGAAAAGCAACTTTTAAATCAGATATTTTTTGTTTCTTGGAAGCAGCATGATTGGCTTGTATGGCATATGGGATATAATATCTATCTACTTAGGATTTTGCTTAAAATACAGAAATGAGCCAGTGAATGAGGATAATGTCATCATTTATTTAAATATTTTAAATATTGCTAGATTTATCGTCCTTTATTATTTTCAGTGCACCCTATCTTACATGTACATATCTGATGCATTTTGGAAAACTGATAAAAATTTAAATTAAAATAATTTCCATGTTAACATTGGCACTGTGAATGAATCTTCAAAACAGATGCAATTAGTTAACATTTTCTGAATAACACATTTTAAGTCTTCTTACTCACAATAACATTATCACTTAAATCCTCTGTAGATATCTTAGAGAATTAAGTTTGGAAATGTTCTGTGCAGTTTCTGTAATGTCTATTATAATTAGATCTTGCATTTCCACATTTAATAATAATATGTAGAATAACTTATAAAAAGGATGACTCTTAATAACTAAATGATTTCTATGTTTTATTTTTTAACATTATCAAAGCCTTAACAAGTGACTTCTGAATCGAATAATACCAATATTACTTGGCCACATATAAATATTACATGGTAGTTCAATGTTGGGGGGAGGAAGTGGTGATTAACTGGAAAGGTCATTGGTTGAAATGTCAGGAAACCACCTAGGTTCTTGCCTTGGATCTCAGAGAATAGCTGATAGACCTTGAACAAGTAGCTCATCCGTCCCTTATCCCAGTACCCACCTTCCTGATTTTATATTAATATTACTATTATATATGTATTATATACACAAACACACACACGTATATATGAGATTTCTCTGTATATCTGCAAAACCTCCAGAATTCTTTCTCTGTTTAAAACATGAAAATCAGGACTTCATACAGATCTTTAAACAAAAGTTGATATGGATTATTGTAGGAGCCAGTCCCTTAATCCAAATGTCTTGGAAATATCCTTCCTCTAAAATTCCAAGTATAAAAGGACAACTCTATTCACAGCAATCATTGTGCTCATGTAAGTTGTTGGAAAAAAACTTGCCGCAAGATTTATTCTTCAAGTTTCAGAACTGGATAATGAGCAAAAATGTAAAAGGCCTGCTTCATTCTCTTTGGCCTTCACTGCCATTCTTCCTCCTACGAGACCTTAATTTGAGTAGTCAGTAGGGAAATGCACAGGGGGTGAGGAAATGGTGGGGTAAATGTCAGCCAAGAGACTTGAGGCAGGGAGAAGACAGAGGAAAGAGGAAAGAAGGTACACTGAGTAAATGGTTTTCTTTATACATGTATGGAATTCATCAGACTCAAACTGTGTGTACTTCTGGTCTGTGTTTTCACTCAGTAGTATCTAACTGTGGTTTTATATCTGGCTGAGATGGGGCAGAGGATATCCGAGATGGGCAGTGAAGGGCGCTAACTGTTATCTCCCCTTGGACTGGATCTGAGCCATTGCCTTACATGGTGACAGGGTACGTGCAGTAATCTTGCTGAGATTCTAAAGAAGAGTGGAGGCAAAAACCTGACCAAGCTGCTTCCGTGACAATTTTGAGGGAGAACTGGTTAGAAGCCACGCTTGGTTTGGACCCTAAGAACACACAACTCGGGATTTGGCTTTGGCGCCAATATTTCTGGGGCTTCAGGGCAAGAGTTCAACTGGAGATCCATAGTCTTCTTAACCTGATCAGTGATACAATCTTTGTAAGAAATATGAAGTTGCAGGGGTTTCATCTGACCTGGTCAAGTTGTGGACTTGATGAGAATACTTTTTGGGCCCATTTTTGTTGTTTTGAACAGTAACTGAATGATCATTAAATAAGAATTTGTCATGTCCTGTTAGTGAATTGTATGTGGGTCATGCTTGATGAAAGTCTGCTTACTTGCATTGTTTCCAGCTTAAAATATTTAAGCAGAATGATGCTTTTAAAATTTCTGTTGTTTCTTTTCCTTGACTTGTTTTCATTCTCGATGGATTTAAATATAAAGTGTTAATTGTATTCAAAGTATATAAAATATCAGTATATTTTCATTAATAATATAGGGCAGAGGAAGTACAGAAGCTAAACCTTTTCAAAAAGAGCTATTTTTTAAATATCCAAAATAGTTTTAAAATCAAAAGACAAGTCCATATTATAATGAATGTTTAAAACATTTTAAATCCCAAATTATTTAAATAAAGTTGACGTTTTTAAACATATTTTTTGGAAATGTAATTGTCTTCTTCACTACTTAATTGAAGTAATCTACATATGTATTAGTGTTCAATGTTCGTTTAGTTGCTTATGTAAAGAATTAAGGTGATTCATGCACTTTACATCATCACAAATTTAAGAATAAGAATTGTTTACTTCTAAAATGTTCTTTGGGCACCATGTGTAATTTTTCCAAACACTGCACTAATGCATTGATATTTCCAGATCGGAGCACTAAGAGAAGCAAGAAAAGGTACACCTGGCAGTACTTTGTTATACAGGAATCTGTTGCCTTTGTACCATTTAAGAGCAATGACTAGGTACTCTGTGTTTTCTTTTACTTAAGCTTTAATGCTGCTCACATTTTTTTCCTGCTTTTGAAATGGTGTCTGACTCCACACGCTGCAGCGTCACAACTCACAAACCTTCAGGGCATTCAAACTCAGTCACTTTCTGATTGGGGCAATGAGATGGCTCATGAGATATGGAGAAGCATTTCCCTGGCATCTAAACAGCAATAGCCAGGAGCTAGGACATTTAGGGCTGCAGGACATTTGGACGCTGGTGACAGAGTTGCACATATACTTTTCAGTACGTTGCTGATCTTTCTTTTTTTTTTTTTTAAGTAGGCTGCACACCCAGTGTGGAGCTCAGTGTGGGACTTGAACCCTTGACCCTGATGAGATCAAGACCTGACCTAAAATTAAGAGTCAGATGCTTAACCAATTGAGCCACCCAGGCGGCCCTCAATACATTTCTTTTGTGTGTGTTTGTGGACCTTCTAAAGTGTGGGACCCAAGGCATGAACTCCTCCTGCCTGGCTGTGGGATGCCTAAGCATATTAGCATGCTCAAGAAGGGCACCATCTGCAGCGGCAGCAAAGGGGTTCCTTGATGAGGACACTAGGGGGAGCTGGTGCGGGAAGGAAGAAATGGCAGATGGCGTTGTGATGGGCCGTCAGGCTGCCTATGGGTTCCGTTAAGTCTCCCTTGCTGGCATTCTAGAAATACTTGGCTGGGAATTCTCAAGGACCTGGAGGTCCTGGGTGAGCAGGTGGGGCTGGAACGGAGCTGTGGTTAATTGATACCGATGCCTTTTCATCTGTATATTCCTGTAGGGGGAGAGGGCCTTGGAGTGTTTGGGTAACTCATTTCCCAGTCCTTGGATAGGGATGAGGAAAGATACTTCCATCCAGTAAGTCTGTTTCTCTCCACCTATCTGGAAAGGATAAGAGAGTTCTTTTTCTTTGTGAAGACTCTCTGTGGAGAGAGCTGGGGACACAATTGAATCATTGATCCTGGATCATTGGAATTATAAATGGATTTATTATTTACCTATATTGGGGATCTTAGCTACAGATAGAATTCAGAGGATCTGAGAATTTGACTTAGAAAAAAAATTCTAATTTTTTATCTTCACTAACCTCTAACTGAACTTCAGCACTCCCTCCATTATTAATGTAGGCAACAGACAAAACAGTAGTTTTAACAATATCTGTGCCTTTGTCTCCAGTAGAAATAACAGATATTCTCACATCATCAGTGTGGTGGCTAATATCTCAAAGTATCTTTGTGATTATGACTACTCAAAATTATGGTGGATATTATCTTGCTCTACATCTTGTTTCTAATTTTTAATAAAGAATCGCATAAAAAATTAAAAAAAGAATCACCTATATCACTGTCAACAAATTTTTAAAAATTCTTTGAGATCATTGTATGTCATTATGATCAGTTTCCCTTATAATCCTCTATATTTATTTTTATGTAGTTAAAACATTATGCTAGGCTTCGTCAGACTGCCAAAGGGGCTCAAGGCAGCAAGAACTCTGAGAAGCTTCAGTGTATGTGAATGAGACCCCATCTCTCTCTATGGAAGATAAAGACTTAGAGAGTGTAGTGAGTTACTTAAGGTCACACGGTACAACAGGAATTAAATGGAGGTATCCTTCCTGGACTGTGTGGCCTCCTGGCACCTCAATCCTGATCTCAGTGCCAGGGAATTAGCTCCTTTGTTTTATTCTGCAAATCCTTTGATTGTGGTGAAGGCCAACTCAGTGTCCTCTGTTTGCCCTTCCCTAGCCTGTGATGTCCTTCCTCCCATCGCTCCTTTCCAGGTCCACTGGTGGTGGTGATGGTGAGGGGTGGTTATCTCCAGCAGTGCTTGCTCCTAGGTCCCACAGCATCACAAAGCATGTTGCCCTAAGATACCTGAGGGGGTAAACAGAAAGAGTAGGACATTTAACCCTGGTTGCTTGGCCCAGTTTTAATGGTGGTATTTTAGGCAGTATTGATAGCCCTGTATTAGCAGAGGAAATCTTTCAGCCAACCCCCTGGGCTTCCTTAAATTAATTTAGGAACGCTTGTCGGATTCTTTCCTCTTTATTTTAGACAACACATGCCTGAAATATCAGCAGAAAAATGTAGAATTCGTAACTTACTTGTCAATGCCATTTCTAAGCACTGTATAATTCGCTTAACAATTTTAACGTTATTATTACCCACATATTACAGATGGGAAAACTAAGGCACAGAAGGGTTAGGTAACTTGCTGGATTTTATTTTTGTGTCTATTAAGTATCAGAGGTGGGATTTGAAGGAGGTATTGTGGTTCCGGAGTCCATGATCTGGGCCACGGTGCTATACATCCGGCTATTACATCAATGCCTGGCACCACTGTTGTCTGATCTGTTTCCCTTTGTTTGGGGTTAGACTAGGAACCTATATATTTTGGGTAAAGACAGCCTTTGGGTTATTATGATGCAGTCCTAGAAGGAACTCTTTTTTAGTCTCTTGGAGCTGGCTCCGAAAGGTACTGTGTCATTTGGTTCATAGTCTGTTGGGCTTTACTCCCTTGTTTGTGTGTAATCAGGCAATATGGAGAAGGAAAAACAAGCTCATACTCAAAAAGTTTAGTAGTGCTGCAGAATGCTAGATCTGGGTTGACTTTGTCTCCCTGTCAAGGGCAATGACAATGCTCTGATCTTTATTTTTGAAGCTTTCTTGTCAGTGACATTGACAAAAACACCTGGGAGAATTTATATCTGAATTCTTGTGTTTTGAAAAATAAAGTTTGTTAGTGTTTCTTTTCTTGAACACTAGTTGATGTTTTGCCAACTAGTCAAGCATCTGCAAATCTGAGTGCTGGCTGAGAAGTTAGCTCGCCGTAACGGGTTATCCCCCGATGGCCAGATTCCGTTGGTACCACTTTTATAGATGCTCACAGATACTCGGGGTTAGAAGGTGTTCTGGTCCACTTGTTTTTGCCAGACATGCACAGTACATTACTTGATGGGTTGGGACAGATGGTATAGCTCAAACTAAGATGATGAAGGAGAAAGAAAGTGGAAAAAAATAGAAAAAGGGCACTTGATTTTCTAATTCGCGTTTCGGAAGTGAATTTTAGCTTCTGTGATTGACTAATAAATGCAGTGTTGCTATAGACTTGAATTCATTAACGTCTGTTTAAACAGATATAACTGAGTAATCAGCAGGAAGCAATCTCTTCCTTCATGGATGCTGTCCCAAACTTAATGGAGTCTACTCCAGATTTGAAAATGTTGGGCCATTGGCAGTTGTCAAAAATAGACCTGGGTTTTTTCATTATAAGATATATCACCACCAATACCAATCCAAACAGAAAAATCCCAAATTTTATTTTTAAACTGGAAGAAAAAAAAAAAAAAAAATATATATATATATATATATAGCCTGGTGAAGTAGCGGTGATAAGCACAATTAATCAGTTTTTGTGCAGCTGCTTCCTGACATTTCTGCAAATTGTTGTGGAAAAATTAATGAAGGTTAGATCAGTAATGGTTTCAAGCTTGGCCAGTGGAAAGTATGACAGTGTTTCCATCAGCAATTAAGCTGGGCTGCTTTCTTTTTTCTATAGGGGAAGTGGTATGATGTGTGTTCTCCACAGGAAATGGAAAACGGCCGCTGAACTGTGAGTACAGTTCTGGAGGAGCACTCTGGGAGTGCTCCCGCAGCCGGAGTGCTCCCGCAGGCTCGCCTGGATTCGCACTACAGATTTGCATTTTCGGCAGCAAGGAGTTTGCTATGCAACACTGAGAAATCATTCCTTGAAAAAGAGTGAGAATTTGGGGATTGTATTGTGCTGCCAGTTCAGAAACCCAGATATGCTATGAATCTAAACTTTGGGAACCAGAAAGTGGAACTTATGACAAACAGAAAGTGAAACTCACCTATCTAATTTTATTTTTTGAGCCAAAGGTAGCTCAGTATGGGCCCAGTTCACATCCTGTGTAACCCTATGGGATTTTCCCCAGTATTAGTTAAAAATTTTCCCAGAGGGTCACACAGGATGTGAATTAAAGTAAACACTTAACAACCATGATGAAAAGGAAATTAGCTTTCTAAATGACCCTTTCACTGTTAACATCCTGAGTAGTTATTGGAACATGGGAAAGGGTCCCTTCAATGTCTCATTGAGTGGTTACAGTATTAATAGAATATAGTAATATTCTTCCCTATTACATATAAAATATATTTCCTTATATGTGAAACTAAATTTTATATATGTATTTTCCTTTTTAGAGAACATTGAAAAGCCCGGCAGAACTCTCTGTAGATTAGTGTTTCTTAGCTTTTGGAA
The DNA here is from genome assembly GCA_028646535.1 of Procyon lotor. Classification (NCBI taxonomy): domain Eukaryota; kingdom Metazoa; phylum Chordata; class Mammalia; order Carnivora; family Procyonidae; genus Procyon; species Procyon lotor. The sequence continues at coordinate 17,778,191 of CM053608.1, forward strand.
AGAGGTGTTTGTAGACCTCTTTAGGACTAGTAAAAACTCCTGACCCTTTCTGCCCAGAAAAATGCGTATATACACAACATTTTGCGTACGATTTTAAAAGTTTCACAAATCCCTTCAGTGACCTTGAGCCCCAGGCATTTTTCAAAAGACTGGGTTTTTGCAGCTTTTTACAGACAAATAGAAAATTATACCAACAGCCATAAAATGTTAATTCTTTATGAGTAAAGTATTACAAGAGGCACTTCTTAAGAAATTTTGATGTACAATGTTTTAATGTACAAATTTAATGTAGCAATAATAATTCTTTCCTTTTTCCACATGAAAAATGCTTCTTTGTCCTTGGAAGGGAGCTTGTACATTGGACAGAATATACAAAGCTGGGCTTGAAGCTGGCTGTGCGACATTTTAGCAAGTGACTTCAGTTGTCCTGCCTTTGCTTCTCTGTCCTGTTTCAGCTTCTCTAAAATGGTGGCAACAAGGTGACGATATGTTACTTGTGTCTGGTAAATAGTCCATACTCAGTATATATCCTTTCCCTTCTCTCTTTCCTTCCTCTTTGAGATCTAACATATTTATCTTTTTAGATAAATTTTTTTTTTTTCAGTAAGTTCTACGCCTATTGTGGGGCTAGAACTCACGACCATGAGATCAAGAGTTGCATGTTTTACCAACTGAGCCAGCCAGGCACCTCAAGATCTAGTTTAAATGTCATTTTCTTGCACATCTTTTTGCTACTCCTCAAGATTTTTTTCTTCACTTTTCCCTCAGTTACCCTCTCTTGCTTTGTAAATTTCTTTACTCTTAAAATTATGTTGTCCTTCACTGGTTACATCTTAAGGTGTTTTCTGAGGTGTTTTTTGAGGATCTTGTATCTTTTTAGTAATGTTCTCTTTATCTCTATGCATGTTGTATCCAGCATAGTGCTTAAGACACACAGGTACTTCCTGTTCATTAAATTAGTATTAACAGCCTAGTGCTTATCAGAAATGAAATGATTTGGATGTGGGCTTGTGATTGTTACTAGATTGTATTGATATGACTACTAGTCATCTCAGAAGAGAGGTCAAATGACCAGTGTACAGCCAACGTGAAATCTAGTGGGAGCACAGAGTTTGGAACTGAACACATGTCTTTCCTAAGCTTTGACTACAACCAGAATGGATTCTAAATCAAAGCCACAGTATTTACACTACAGTTTCAGTCAGGTTAATTACCAAGTGATTGGGGAAAAACAAAATGGAACAAAAAAGTGCTATTGCATATCTAAAATATATAGACTTATATATTATGTGGGTCTCAGATGAAAATGTGGGCTCCCAAAGCCTTAGTTTATACTTTATTTTTTAGAATCTGGGCTCCAATGATAGCTTGAAGGACATACCCATTTGCCTTTCTTTGGATTAAGTCCTCATATGCCCTGTTGATGCTTTTCAACTCCAGTTGGACAAAAATGTTGCCCTGTCTTCAAGGAGCTGTCATTTTTCAACTCCCCCCCTCTCCTTGCTCCCCTAGAAGAGGAGATTGGCAAATGAGATGCATGGAAGGGACTTCAGAAGTAGCCTTGAGGATCCATTGAGGTGCTTATGGTGCGGAGTTGAGTGATGAGGGTAATTTCATAGTTGAAACAATATGAACAGAGAGGCTTGTGCTCCTGAGATGGAGTTAAAAGATGAATTTAGGATAGATAGAGAAGGAAAAAAGATACATGTTGGAAATGGGCTGAACTCAGGGCAAAGAGCAATGCAGTTGAAGATTTTGCTCAATAAATCATTGGCTGTGAATTCTTGGCTCTCATGAGATGCACAGTCGTTCCTTCACCCAGGCATTTCCACCTCCTGGAAAGCCTTGTCTCTTCCTGTCAGAATTTTCAAGCCCTTATTTAACTTGTACCAGCTGCATAAATATTTCTTTCACAACACTAGCTCATAGCAATCTCTCCTTTACTGAGCTCATATCGTACTATTATAAATGTGGTGGCACTTAATTGATGTTTAAAGCTGTAATTTAAATTTTCACTTGCATGTCTTGTCTTTTCAATGAGCCTCTAAACTTGTGTAGAATTGGATAGTGTAATAAAAATATTCTCTAATGTTTAGTATGAAGTCATGCATATGGCAAGCACTCAATATATTTTTAAGAGTTTTAAAGGATATTGGATTTTTATTACATCCCCTAAACTTTACTGGATGGGATAAAAAAAACAAAAACAAAAAGCTGTAAAACACAGTCCTTATTCTTAAAGTACAGATAACCAAGCTGTATATTTTGCTCAGAAGATTAGCAATTTCGTGGAAATTTGGCATTACAGAACGAGTGTTTAAGAAACATCTAAGTTTTCTAGAATTAAAGTTAACACATATAAAGTGGTCAGTATACTGCCTGACAGATCGTGGGCCTCCATAATTACTTTTTAGAACGACAATTATTAATATTCACATAATCTGTTGACTAGGCCTTCCATCAATGATTTTCTTGAAGGTTAATCTGAATTAGTGATGTCAGGTTCTTCACCTCGTGTCTTCATAGGAATCTGGCTTCAACAACTCTACCCCACTGCAGTTATTCATGTTAAAGACACCCATGACCTTTTCATTAGTGGACATTTTTCATTTCTTATTTATTATGACTTTTCTGTCACATGTGACTCTCTCCTCCCTGAAATATTCTCCATTGGTTTTCATACCACTCTCTTCCTGCCTCTCCAGTTCCTCCTTGCCTTTGGAGTAACTCTCATTGATTCTGCCCTCCATCAGCCTGGCTGATGGGCTTTTTCACTTTCCATATTCATAAGGACTGTGAGTGTCCGTATTCTCTTTTGTTTCTTTGACTATTCTGTAGTGAAAGCTCTAGTTTCTTACTTCCACACCTCCAGCTATATACTGGATGTCTCTGCCTAAGGAGCCCAAATAAATTTCATATTCGACATGTCCAAAACTGTAGTTTCCCTTTAAGGCCTGTTCCTTCCTTCTTCTTTCCATTAAAAGCTTCACCATCCCTGTAAGTCGTTCAAGCTAGAACCCTGGAATTATTCTTTACTCTTTCCTCACCTTCACATCACACAGACACACACCACCAATTCTCAAGTTCCACTAGTTCTTCTTCCTAAACATCCTTTTAATCTGCAGCTCAGTTCTTCCTTGCGTTTCCTTGAACTCCTGCAGGAGACTCATGACCGGTACCCTTGCCTTAGGGACCAACCACCTGCAGTATGTTCTCCACACTGCTTCCTGAGCTATTTTGTTCCCGACAGAGAGACCTTCCTTCTGTTCTAAAATAAAATCCAGAATCCTTACCATAATATACAAGGTGCTTTATATCTTGACCCACTTTTTAGTTCCCAAATCATTTCTCTCATCTCACTATGATGCCACACATAAGTTTATATTTATTAACCCAAGTTTACTTATCTCTAAACTCTGTTGCCTTTCCTTATGCTTCTGTGTATTTACAGCTGCTAGAAATGTCATTTCCAATGTCTCCATTGGGTGACCTTCCACAGATAATTCAAGGTGTAAAGTTCAACTCACTTGTGGAGTTTTTCTTCCTCCTTTCCCTCAGCCCTCACCCTGGCCATTAGTCACTTTCTCACTTCTGCCCCCAGAGCGCTTTGTCCATACCTGACCACCCATATGGTTTATAATTATTTTCCCCCAACCGACCCTAGAGCATAAACTCTTTGAGGGTTGTGTCCTATTCCTCATCTTATTTCCAGTGACCAGCATGGGCCTGCACAGCATTCAATAAAATAATAAAGGAAAGATTGTGAAGAGATCCTGAATTTATGTTCTATTATAAATCATCTGAATTCATGATGAGGCATCTAGATTAAAATGTCTTATGGTTTATAAATTATTGAATTTAAATGATTTAACAATACGCTATTTCTTATTACACTAAAGGGACAAATTTAAGGAGAATTTACTAAATATGTGTGTCATCAGTTCATACCGAATAATGAAATCTTGAGTGTGAATGATATTTTCAGAATCCAGAATGTTCAACAACAGAAACTGGGAAATGTGGATGAACCAGAAGATGGCTCAGTTAGAAACTCAATAAAAAAAGACAAAAAACATTAATTCTTCAAGTGAAATTAGGCCTTCTAACGGTTTTGATTGCATTAATATAATTGTCTACAATTATTGAAAAATAATAGCCTGCCCATGAGTTTTTTATTATTGTAATATTTATGTTATATGCATATATTTTATGTATAACATATATAGCTGGTGAAGCCAAACCAGTTATTTAAAACTATAAAGTTATTTATAAGTTTTAGTCCTCATTTACGGTTCTTTAGCAGGTGAGAGGTCTTATTAACCATATATAACCTTCATTAGAAAGATTATAAAGTGCCTAGTCTATAAAGCCATATACTTTTATTAATAGAAAAATAAGCACTTTCTTTTCATAGTGTTAAGTGGATCTTCAACTATATATGAATTTTATCTCAGCCTCCAGACTGGCCTCATTCAATTCACAAACACTATTTTGAAGCTGTGGACTTTGAGTAGGGCCAAGTATTTCGACCCTCTGTTTCATTTTAAATAATTTCTATTGCTATGTCTTCAAGTTTGGTATTCTTCTACCAAATGTCAATCTGTAATGTCAAATCTGCCCTCCAGTGTATTTTTCCTGCCAGATTTTGAAGTTGTCCTCTGTAGAAGTTCAATGTGAGTCTTTCTTATGTCTGCCATATTGCTACTACTTAACATATTTATTTTTTACTCTAGTTTCTTGAGCATATGCAATACAATTAAAATAACTTTCAATGACTTTTCTACTAATTCTGTCATCTGTGTCATCTCTGGGTCAGTGTCGATCCATTAATTTTTCTCCTGTCTATGGGTCAGATTTTTCTGCTTTCTTGGCACACTTGGTAATTTTTTATTGGATGCTAGAATTTTACCTTGTTGGGTATTAGAGACTTTTATATGCCTAAAAATATTCTTGAGCTTGAGCAAATAGTTTTTGGTCCTTTCAGAGCTTGCTTTTAGGCTTTTGTTAGGTAAGACTAGGGCAGAATTTAGTTTGGGGTTAATCCCCACGTCCATCCCCCACCCAGACCGAAACTCTTCTTAATATTCTGATTGATGGCTTCATAAATTATGAGGTTATCCACTCTGACTGTTGGGAATGGCACTCTTCTTGGCCCTTTGTGAGTGCTGGGCGCTGTTCCCTCTCATACTTTTAGTGGTGTTTCTCCTGTGAGTGGTTTCTTCATATGTGTATGCTGGTCAGTATTCTATTAAATCTTTGATCTCTGGAGCTCTCCCTGTGCAGTGCTGTCCTCACCGAGCTCTGCGAACTCCAGAGACTTTAGGTTTCCAACACTCCCTTCTCCATTTCTTCAACTTGAGGAGATCAGTGGTCTCTTCTTTAATTTCCCCTTCCTGAGCATGGTGAAAATTTTCTCTGGGTAGTAATCTGTGGTAATTTAGGGCTCATCTCATTGGTTTCCCTTCTCTTGGGAATCACTGTCATTTGCTGTTGGGTGTCCAGTATGTTGAGAGCTATTGTACTTTATTTGTTGTCTACCTTTTTGGTGCTTTGCAAGCAAGAGAATGACTCTGGTGCCTCCTACTCCATGTTGATCCTGAGGCTGAGCCAAGGCCTATTTTTGTACTTATTTACTCATTTATATAATATTCATTAACCCAAAGAATTCAAGGCACTATTAGATAATCACTAAATAAAGGATTTAACCTAATGTACACACCTGTCATAGAGAGTTAGGTTTGTGAAATGTTTGTTGAGAGAATGTTAGGAAGTATTTTCATAGCATGATGCAAGGTATTGCTGGCTCTTCCTTTTTGAAAAGTTCTATCCATTTTAAATACTTAAACTAAAAGTTGAGTGATTTAAATTCAGTTGGGAATTTGTGAAATTTCAAAATAATGGCTCTTTCTTCTCTTATTCTGAATCTGACATTTTCAAAAGCAGCCACATAGTGGGGCAGGGGAGGAGGGGAAAGACTTGTGACATGCATGAAATTTTAGCCATTGCACAAAATGATAGGGTTTAGAAGATGTAAATAGCGTGGTTTGGACAAATCCACCTACTTTCTCCTATTTGTAAGAAGCCAGGTTTCTTAAATTGATCTTAAATGATCATTTTGCTTTCACTAACCTTTCTGCATCTACAATGGAAGAGAGTTTACATGTGTTGCATTTTTAATGATTTTTCTTATAGTGCTTCTGAGGTCATTCTGCGGTGGAATGCTATCAGATCTCAATCTCTCTCTCTCTCTCTCTCTCTCTCTCTCTCTCTCTCACACACACACACACACACACACACACACACACACACACACACACACCCCTGATGAAAACATAGACATATTCCAGAGAATTTCCTGATGTACTGTTCTTTGAATGTGATGACATTTGTTTACACGGGAAGCTAGACACTAGATTCTTTTCTTTTCTTTGGAAACTGTGTCAGATACACATTTTCCACATTGGTTTTTCTCAATATGGCATACATATGTACCACTTACATATTTAATGTTTGGGAGTCATGGAGACTGATGAATTCTTGATATGAAGTGCTCTTATCGATCCACTTTAAATATTTAATGTTGAGAAAACATCCTCTTTCCTCCCCACTGATTTTCTTTTTTAATTCTCCTTGGCAAATCATGGAACAGAAATCATATTGAAGACAGACCTTAAACCTTACCTCTTTTGCCATATTTTGCATGTTCTTCCATCAGCTCACTACAGCCCCTAAAAAATTCCATTATATTTCCTTTACCAGTTGGATTGACATTCTTACTGGAAGCATGATAAATAATGTATAGCCCCAAGGATGTAGTCTATTTCTCTATGGGTTTCTAAATCAAATTTTTATGTTTGATTTACAAAAATACTCAACATTTAAAAAATTATTATGTTTATTAAATGTATATATCAATATTTACTTTTACCTGTCCTCTTAATGTAATACTTGCAATTGCTGTTATTATGAAGCATGAATCAATTGCCAGAAACTGTGTTAGGTGTCTTATTTACATAACCTCTAGCTCTTTCCATAGCCTGCAAGGTGGGTACTTTTATCTTCATGGGAGACATTAGGAAATCAGCCCTGTTATATAAGTGATTTGTTCAAGATCACATCCTTAGTAAGAAGCAGAGCTGATGTGAGGCAAAGTTTTACTACCCTAAGAGATTTAGCAACATATCCTAGGTTTGTCAACAGTGATGAAGGTACTTAGTAGTAGCATTTAGTACTTAAACTAAGTACTTCTAAAGTAAAGTACTTACTAAGGAACTTTTATTGAGAGCCAAATGTGGGCCAGATCCTGCTCTCGGGATGATGGATTACAGAGATCATAAAGCTGACTTCTTTGCACTGAGGAGAGACACAGGGAGCAAGAGTTAGACAGCCTTGCTTTTGCAAGTTTCATGCACACAGTGCCTAGGGAACGTGGAGGGGGTTACCTATAATCTTTGTGGGAGTGTGGCAGGTAGAATGTTTTTAGGTGTCAAGGAAGAGATGGAGTGTTAAAGAAATAGAAGGTGATGACCATGACTGTTTCTGACAAAAGTTAACTTCAGATTAGACACCTAACCTTTGTCTGCTTATAGTGAAGCTAACCCAGTCCCATTTACTGACTGACATACACACTTGTACCTAGTATCTACCCTTCACATGTATTAAATTTGCCATTATGTACATTTGCTACCTGCTGCTAAGTACACCATATTGCTTTATTTCTTATATTTTAAAACACGTATGTTATAAAAGACCTTGCACTGGAATTGTGTGGGATACAAAGATGAATATAATTCACATTTCAAGGCCCTTCTATGTAATGAGGGAGAGAAGAACTGTATTCAGATGTTTATGAAAGAAGGTTAGCATGCAGAGAGCTTCATAAAAGGAACAGAAGTGTACTATGGCACACTGACAAGGGAATGATGGCTACCGGCGAAGAGACGCAATTATTCATCCATCCAACCATTCATCCATCCATCCAACAGATATATAGAATACTTATTACCTATCAGATTTTGTGGGAAAAGCAGGCATACATGCTGGATCCTATGTATAGTAAGTAGGTTGATAGATCTTGATGGAAAAGGTGAGAGTTTTCCAAGCAGAGCTCATAACTTGAACGAGGGCATAAAGAGAGGAAACAGTCATGATCAAGAATAATGACTAATTCATCTTTTCTATAGCCTAGATTATTGGGGTAGATGTTGTAGAAGATTAGGTTGGATAAACAGATAAGAACCAGGTTCTGGAGGGTCATACACGACAGTGCTGGGGATTGGAACTTGGTAGGAAATGGGGAGTCGCTGAAAGTTTTTCAGCAAGAGAACAATAAGATTAGAGATATTGTTTTGGGAAGCTTCATGTGGCAGCCATGGTGTGTGGGTTAAGTTAGTGGGGGAGGAGCTTTGGAGATTAGACACCCCTGTAGCTCCATTACCCCCCATTACCCCAGGCAGTTTGCCTAAGATGACTCCACAGGTTTGGGACCACTGGTCACTCCCTCTGTCCATGGCTGTTTTCCTCCAGCTGGTGGGCTTTGTGGCGTTGTGCATAGCTTTCCTCCTGGGAATCACTTTGGCCTCCCCTCCCACAGTTCCTCTCTATCCTAGAGGGGCTTTGTTTCTAGGGATGATTTCAGTTCATTAACATTATGACTCTAACACCCTCTGCTTAATTTATATATACACATTGAAAGTATTATTCTTTAGTAAATACAAGTTATGGGACCATCGTTATAGTATTTGGGGTGCTTCTTATTAGAACATTGATATGAAATGTTGCTGTCATTATAACATTGTTTCTCTGGAAAAATAAGGTTTGATTCACACAATTTTAACTTACAGGGATTTTCCAGGACTGTGTCCAGCCCCAAGTTGGTACCCTTGCCTGTTTTTGAATGATACACATGTCTGCTGGTCTTCCTTCTAGATGCCCCCTTTAGCCCAGCTTTATAAGGTTCTCTGCTTTCAGGATATCTTGATCTGGATGTGCTGGTCATCCTCGATGCAAATTAAATATGGAGTGTACTCAGAGCATGCAAACTGAGTTTCATATTTGCTTAAATTAAACAGTAAGGCAGAGTGGCCTCAGCTGACCTTCCCAGCCTACAGTTCTCAATTCCTTTATTTAAAAGTACAAAGTACTAGTCAAGTTGACTCCTTCTGGCTCACTGACTTTTTCCCATCTCTAGGCTATTGGTTCATTGTTCCATCTCCATGGATTGCTGTCCCCTCTAATAACTGTTTTTAAAGACTTCTAACTCTTCAAGGTCCGTGTCTAATACGACTATCCTTCATTCAGCTATCCATCATTACTCCAACCACAAATGCAATTTATCCTCCTTTGGATTATTCTTATGGTACTTGTCATCGACAAGAGCTGAGGCATTGCAGTGGGACAAACCTGGTTACAGTGTCCACTCTTTATAATATGTGTGACCCTGGACAAGTTACATAACCACTATAAACCTCATCTGTAAAATGGGAATAATACCACTTACCTCCCAGGATTGTTTAATAGTTAAATGAGATAATGTATGCAAAAAGCTTAGCATTGGATTATCTGTCACATGAAATGTATTCAGAACACGTGAACAATTTTTATGTCTTCTGGGATTAAGCATTGTATTTTATTTATCTTTATGAGCTCTTTCCCAAAGCCTATCTCTGAAAGAGCCTATCATAGGGTTTCAAATATAATAAATTTGCATTATTATTTCTCTGAGAAAGGAACTAAATTTGGTTTTCAGTTTGCAGAATTCATCCCCAAAAAGGGAATTTATTAAAAAAGTGACAGGCTCTGATTTGCTAGGGAAAGTTCCTGTATTAAGTATTAATAGCTCCCCCTTTTGCTCTGAAAAATGCAATGGTTTGGATAATATGTTTTATGGGCACCCTATTTATGGAATACTTGCTGTTTTGAATTGTTCATGGTACTCTTCCCATTACATTGTTATTTATATTTCATATAGATATTTTGTCTCTTAAATGAGATTGTAAGCTACTTGAGAATACAAACCATTTCATATATTATTTCTCCATCTCTACTGAGCGTGGTGGGAGTACTAACAGTACATTGGGGTGAGGGCGTATCTACAGAGCAGTGACCCCGTAGGTGTTAAAGTCCTAATGGTATAATGACCATGGTATAATGGTCTAGACCATGGTCTAATGGTATAATGACCAATATAATGACCATGATATAAAAGCTGCCTTTTTAATGAGAGCATTAGTTAATGTGTAGATATATTAAACTATACACAAGTGGAGAATAGTAGTTTTAACCTGTGATGGGAGGTTTGTCCACCAGACAGAATTTCTCTAGGGCAGAGCTCATGTCTGTTTGTTTCCCTAGTGTAGACCAGGGACCAAGCACAGCACCTAAAATATGGTGTGTACTCAATGCATACTTGTTGAACAAATGAGTGAATGATGAGGATTTGGGCATCTCGCATAACTTGTGTGTCATCAATCTCTACCAAATTCCTCTTGGATGCTTTGTATAATAAAATATGTCTAGAGTCTGAAGAGCTCTAGTATGCCTGAAAATGAACTCAAAGAGTTTATGAAAGGATATAGCTAGGTTAGGAGACACCTAGCCTTCTCAGACCTTCTCTGGAAACTGTTCCCATGTAGCCTTTTTTCTGAATAAACTCCTCTTCCAGAAGTAAAGTGGAAGATTTCTTTCTGTGAAACTCTGCCCTACTTGATCAGAGAGCAAATGAAGATCAGATGGAGGCAGGGCCCCTTTTCCTCTCTGTTCCTGTCTTCCCACTAAGGAAAGAGCAAGTTCTGTGTGAGAGCTTCCTATTTTAGGTGAAGGGAGAGCTGGCTTTTTACCATTATAGTCTCTGAGGCTTGTTTGAATCTCTGAGGATGGGGAGGAGTTGGAGGGCTGCTTTAAAAGGAACATGAGAGGGCGCCTGGGTGGCTCCGTGGGTTAAAGCCTCTGCCTTGGGCTCAGGTCATGATCTCAGGGTCCTGGGATCGAGCCCTGCATCAGACTCTCTGCCCAGCAGGGAGCCTGCTTCCCTCTCTGCCTCCTTGTGATCTCTCTCTCTCTCAAATAAATAAATAAAATCTTTAAAAAAAAATTAAAAAATAAAAATAAAAGAAACATTAGCATTGCTTCTTTCCCCTTCCCTGCACGGGGAGCACAGGCCTTATCCTTTAGGCTGGGGCTGGCTAGGAGAAGTGGCACAAGGTCATGCACCACGCTTATCTTGCTTCTTTAGCTCCTCATTTCCCTAAGGATGCCTGCTGGCTCTTGCCAACCCACATAATTATTCTTCTGTTTACAGCACATCTTCCTACTCAGTTACCTGGTGTACATTTTGCATAGAGTTCATCTTAAAGGATAGATACCTTACAATCTAGCCTCATGCAAAGTGACAGTCTGTTAGTGCAGTGTTAAGGGATTTTATTGAGTATGCGTTTCTTCTTTTTGTTCTTTATTTTTTGGACAAGGGCTGAAATTTTGTAGTCAAATTTAAAGGACTGATATTCCCCATTCATCTTTCTCAAGTCTGTTCAAAATAATTTTCTAGCACTTTTCCTGCAATAATTCCTTCAGCCTTTCTCCATGCTGAGATGAAATGGCCTTATATTCAGGCAAACGTTCTTATTAGGCTGCCCTATTTTCTTAAAAGAGTGTCACCTTTTTTCCTTATCCCATTAACCATCTGTCTTTATTCAGCTTGGGCTGCTGTAACAGAAGTACCATAGACTGACGTAAACAACAGACATTCATTTCTCACAGTTCTAGAATCTGGAAGTCCCAGATCATAGTGCCACTCATGGTTGAATTCTTGGTGAAGGCCTTCCTTCTGGCTTATACATGGCCAACTTATTGTATACTCTCAGGGCTGAGAGAGAGGAAGGATGCAAGCTCTCTTGTCTTGTAAGGGCTTAATCCTAGCAGGAGGGCTCCATGCTCATGGCCTTATTACCTCCCAAAGACTCCGTCTCCCAATGGGGCTTAGGATTCCAACTTGTGAATTTTGGGAGTGGGGGAGGCACTGTAATGTAATGGTCCATCACATTAAATTCACATGAAATCTAGATGTTCATTTTTTAGTTGGTTTTTGGGTACTACTCTTCCTCATGTCTTCACCACGCCTCTCCACATATTTTCGTTATCTGCTTGGTCCCAAAAGGACTAGAATTATGTACCTTCATGTTCTAAAATTTATTCTGGTATCAAGCTAGATCAGGAGAGTGTGAACCTATTGTTATGTATAACTTCCAAAAGTCAGCCTCTGTGGGACAGTAAGTCTGGTTCAGTATTGATGCGATTTTTGAATGAGTGGCCAGGTCACCGCCATATGTAATATTCATTTATAATTATTCCCACGTCCTTTGAGCTCTTCACCACTAAGACATGATTGTTGAGGCTGTGAGCAAATCTTCCCATTAGAATTTATACATGTTGGGTAAAAATAAACTGGTATTTTGCTTCCATGTGCAATTAAAATTTAAACTGGAGTTCACTGCACACATTGTAAAATGGCTCATAAATTTCATGAAATAATCAAAGGAGATTGTGAAAACAGGTAAAAAAATAAATAGCTTTTGATATTCATGCTTAAGAGCTCTGTCTGCTTAGAAGTTGAAACCCTTAGGAGTTCATCAAAGGTTGATAAGAAAATGAGAGACTTTAGTTCCTTTTCCAGTCCTTCCAGGTTCCCATCCCTGAGGACTTGGGTTAATGAAGGGCAACATTCCCACACACAGGGCTCCAAAGAAGAGAGGTTCCTTTCCGTGATTTGGGCAGCTCTTGATTGGAAGGAAAGAATCACTTCATTGTTCTCGCTCTTGTTTTTGCTCCATCCTGATATTGGCCACCTATGGGGTGAAGGTAACTACTGAATTTATTTTCAGCGTAGGCGTCTGCACTCTTGAGTTTAGGAAGGATTTCTTCTCTTTGTGTTCCAAGTGATGTGTGTGTGTGCACACGTGTGTAGTTGGGTGTTTTCACCTCTGATGGTTTGGGTACAGCTGTGCAAGATACAGACAGCAGCCATTTCCCACTTCATCCTAAGTCTTTGTGCCCACGTAGTGTAGGTGAAGTCTTTTTTTTACCCTCTTTTTGGACTAATTATATGCCTTGCCTGTGCAACTGTTATTATTTCACCAACATCTGCGAAACCGAGGTCATTTCCCTTTTAAAATGTAGTCGGAAAAATAGCAGAAATAAGCCTATTTTGAGAGCTTGTGTGGTGAAGCAAATTCCACTAAAGAAAAGAGAGTCTCCAGATTGGAGCTGGAAGCGTCATATTTTATCACCTGAAACTTCTAGGTGATGAGGAAACACAGGTGTATGGGCTTACTTCCCAAGTAGAGTTTAAACTTATACTTGATAGATTTCTTTTAGTATGAATTAAATACACTAGCAATCTTGACTTGACCAAAAGCGAACTTCTGAAAAGTACTTTACCTACGACACAGTTTCATATGATGACTTTAAAAGACCACGCATTCGTTCTTGGTATACTTAGTGACTTTACTTACAACAAAAATTTTAAGTGTCTTTTTCATCCGTACATTTGATCAGTTTTTAAACTTAACTGATTTGAAAACCACTTAGATATCAAAGCATTAACATCAGAGTTTTATGACATAGAGTCCAACTTAGATACAGAAACATGACAAGACTTTACCTCTTAGTATTATATAAGTATAAAATCTCTAGTAAATTAAACAGCAAGTGGACTCTGTCCAGCTTTATCTCTCCTTTATGTATTACTCGTGAATTTTGTCTCTGTAATATTCCCTTACTGGGTGATTCTTTTTTTGGAAACTTAGGGTTTTGCTTATGATGCTTTTATTTTTTTCTTTTGATGATACAGTTTTTCATCCTTCATACTGGGTTTGTGTATATTAGGAAAAGGAAGGGAAGCAGTGAATTAGTGAATTTTAAGTGAATTAGTTCTAAATTCTCTGTGCTTTACATATAGTTCTTTTTTCCCCGCTTCATATCTATGTGGCCAAGACGTGGGTATACCTGAGGTTCCTTCAGGAAGTATCTTTCAAGTTTCTATTATAAGCGTGGCAGAACCTGACTGGCTGTTCACCAAACCTGCATCCTGTTCTTCTGGGGCTCATAGTTAGATTGCGTTTCACAATCTCTCCTGCTGTTAGTGAGCCATGTGGCTGAGTTTTAGTGTTTGGAATGTGAGTGGAAATGCTGTGTAACACATTAATGCCTGACTCCTTAAACCCTCCCATGGATGATCCTGCATGTCTTCCCCCTCTTGCCAGCTTGAAGCAGGGAAATTATGGTGGCGTTGGAATCCTTGTTGTAGATGGTGAGCCGTAGGTTAAAGGGGCTTGGGTTCTTGGATTGAGGGGTGCCATCCATCAGGACCTGGAAGCCACTATGCATTTTAGATATTGTCTGCTACAGCAGCTGGTAGTACATTAACAAATACAGATAGAATTCCCACCTCCGAGAGCCTCCCATTCTAGTCTGAGAGATAAGTACATCAAAACAATGGCACGTTGTGATGAGTCATTAGTAGGGGATTACGGAAAACTTGAGAGGAAGGATATACTAGACTTAAAGATGAATAACAATAAGCCAGATACCTGTCTGAGGTGAAATATTAAAATCCTAAGTTAGAACTTAAGTCAGTACACATAAGGCCTATGGCGAAGATACCTATAAAACAGTGACTGAGAAGGGCCATGAAATCAGCATTCAGACCTTCTCATGATCAAGTGATTTCATTTTAATATTATTTCTATATATATAGATTCATTCAATTCTTAACTAAGAAAGGTAGCAGGGCAGGAATTATGATGTCCATTTTACAGGTGGAGAAACCAAGGTTCACTAATTTTAAGTGATTTATCCAGGGATACATAAACAAGGGAGCTGAATTAGTGTGCTGAAGGAGAAGGGCCGTAGAGGGGAATATTGGGGTTCCCGAGTAAAAGGCAATTAGCTTAAAATCCTCTTCCTGACATTTACTCTCTGTCTATGCTTTGGCCTTATCAAACTTTCTCAGCTGGAAAAAAGTTATGTTTCAATGTTATCATGAGAATTCAATGAAATGAAGTATTTTAAAGTGTACTGATACATCTATAGCCCAGTGTTCTTATCATGTTATCCTATTACCTCTTACTTGTAGCTGTGCCTCTCTGTGCCCCTCATTCCCTCTTTCTTTGTTACTGGCCACTGTTTTACTGCATAGTTGGTGAAGCTTTGAGAAAGATCCTCTCCCTACCAATCTGCTCCGAACAGTATGGAAAGGCCGATCTGCTCTGAACACTATGAGCCATCCCACCAGGCTTGTGCGTGCCTGGGGTTCTCCCCGCCATGCAGTGAAGGTGCTCCTGCCAACCTCAGTCTGTTCAAAATGGAGAGGATTCTCCCTAATGATCGCTATGTAGCCAGTCTTTGTGAAACAATGCTGTTATTTACTCATTAACATGAAACAGCAGAGGATAAAATTATGATGCCTCTAAAGCTATTGTTTGGTAGAGAGGACAATTTCTGTTTGGATTGCCTGTAGTTAGCTCAGGGAGAGACACTCCGTACTCAATCAGAAGGATTTTTCCAGTTTGGGGATAAAGAACCAGTTCTTTAAATTCTTTCTGTAGACATTAGTACTTTCCATAAGTTTTTAGGAATTTTTCTTCCTAAATCTCCTAAATTCTCCCTTTTCTTTTGTTTATCATCTCTCAGGATGCTGCAAGGAAGCCACTTGCAAGATTTGACCGTAAGGTTTTAAATTTAATTGAAGTTTGAAAAACAAAAAATTTGCAATTGAAAAGCAAGTTGAAATCTTTCTCATCAGATAGATGCTTTAAGTAGTAGGGAAATGTGTTGTTTTCATAAAGTTTTGTATATAAATTTACTCATTATGATCAGTCATGCCTTTCTTATCTGTAAGCGTGTTGGGTATATATAAAAATGAAGGCCAAATAGACCCTTGAGGTGAGTCTTGGAAGGGACTCAAATGTTTCATAGAGAAACATAAATCAAGTGGAGCTGCCATCTGGCAGTTGGAATGCCGCCTTATTAAACTCGAATTCTTCACTTTGTATGGTAGAGGTGCTATTTAATAATGACTACTATCATATCATCAATGTTCATTGAAGGTTGATAAGTATCTAAAAATTACAGTAATGGAGACACACTTCTGCAGCTGAATGTGGTGACAATTTCTCTCCTAGGTTCCGTGCCTCAATTATTTGTGAGTGCTTAAGACAGTTTTTCACACCAAATGCAGATATTTTCCAATTTTTTTTTTCTGCCATCTAGTTGTGTTGCAACCCAGACACTCAGTCTGAAGAAAAGGGAAAATATTTGCTGCTTAATCAGACTTCTGGGAAAGTTTTCTTGGGCCACAACAAGATTTTTAACATATGGGAGGGGGGGCGGGGGTGGAGAAGGGTGGAAATTGACTTCAGCTGTTTGACCTGCATTTGAAGAGAAGCCATTATTCATTGACATTAAGTGATAGGTAGATTTTCATGTACAAGGTGAAGGTGAATAAATTTCAGACTAATCAGTGGGTCTGGGATAGGGGCTGAGTGTCAGGAGCTTGGCCTTGATATATATCATTTCTTGTTATCCTGCAAGGGGATTGTTCTCTCCCATTAACCAGATCTTAGCCCAGAGGTTTCCCCGCTTTCTGATGTCACTAGTTTGCCCCTTCACCATCCTGAACTTTAACTACAGTTTCAGCTTGCATGATAGAAGTCAGCTGACAGAGCTCTGATGTTTGGGACTTTTGATAATTTTTTTGGCAGGGTGAGGGGGTTGCTTTTAGCAAGTGTTAATTTTATAACTAATTAGTTGATTTTGAAACCAACTACTAGTGACCAGAAATTCACTAATTTTTAGTCCCTATTCAGTAGGATCAGAAGACACAATGCTCAAAAAGATAATGCCTGATGTCTTCTCTCTCTCCTTTTCCTTGGTGTTTTAGTCCCTCGTGGAAATGTACTTCACCCTGAAGTTGACAAGATTCATATTTCCATGTGCTTTTAGAGAGACTTAGGTGCTCCTCATGGGCTGCACTGGGGGCCTGGATGACTTTCTGGCTGACAAGACAAGAAATGAGCTATATTTTATGGCTAGTCATTCAACCAGTATATGTATATATATATACACACACACATGCATACATACATACATACAGAAATCCTTATGTCAATACTCTATTTAATACTTTTTACTATATAAAATATAATAAAAACAGGGTCCTGAAATTGAGCCCCAAATTGGGCTCTGTGTTCAGCCAGAAGTCTGCTTGAGGGTTCTCTTTCTCTCCCTCTGTCCCTCCCTCTTCTCACTCTTTCTCTCTTTCTCTCTCTCTAAAATAAATAAATAAATCTTTAAAAAAAAATTGTCGGGAATCATTGGCACCTTTAAAAACGCTTAAATACTCATATTTGTTTAGTGATACTTTGTCTATGAAAATGACAGGGCTCTGCCTTTAAACACACATGACACATTTACCTTAAGCTTTTTTTTTTAATATTTGACCATAGCCCTTTCCATTATTATGATCCCTTCTCTTCAAAGGTGCTAACAATACGATCCATTTTTTGTTTTGTTTTTTTTCCAGAAACTGGAGAGAAGTGAATAGGAGGGTGGTGTAACTAATAAGTTTGTGAGAAACCTTACTTCATTATCTGCTATCATGACTTGTTTCATAAAATAGATT
>CM053608.1:17802486-17895779 GCA_028646535.1 Procyon lotor
GACACCGAGGCGCCCCTCATATAATTCTTTTCATCATTCACTCAACTGACAAGTATCTATTTTCTTCCTACTCTGCCAGCTGCTGTCCCATGTCCTGTGAGACATTCAAATGGCTGTTAAACTTTCAGTATATTTCAAATGTGTTTGAAAACATGTAGTTATTTCAATAAGATAAAAAATCCATATTCCAGGTATTAACTGATAGTTTGATCATCTAAAACTCAGCAGAAGTTTTATTTATTAAAATCAATATAGGTCAGTGTTCTCGTTTACAGTATAAAAGAGCCATAGTTTTGAAAAAATATACAAATTTTTTAATATATTTTTAAAATTAATTTATTTTATTTTTTCAGTGTTCCAAGATTCGCTGTTCGTGTACCACACCCAGTGCTCCATGCAATACATACAAATTTTTTTAAATTGTCTTAAATCTACTGTTCATAAAGAGTGGCTTATAGTTCATCAACCTCAGAGTTTTATTGAAAAATATAGGATAAAAGTAATCTTTTATTGTATTACTTGATATGATAATATCATATTATTTGGATATATTTATCAACTCGGATAAATTTTGCGTAGGTGCAAAACCCTCTTTTTAAGTAGCCTAATAACAAATAGTGTTCTTCCTAAGACTGTTAAATGCATTAAGAACTCAGGACAAATGGATGTTTAAACTCATGAAGCCCTCACCAATTCTAGCTCCCTCTCCTACCTCTCACCAGATGACGGCCTTCTATTTTCTGAGCAGGTCAAACACGACTTCAGGGAATTTCTCCATTTTTTTCACCTCTCTATTTAAAGGGTTATCTTGCTTCATTATTTCTTCTGTCCTTCCATTCTAAAATTGAAAAGTTTCGGGGCACCTGGGCGGCTCAGTGGGTTAAAGCCTCTGCCTTCAGCTCAGGTCATGATCTCAGGGTCCTGGGATCGAGCCCCGCATCGGGCTCTCTGCTCAGCGGGGAGCCTGCTTCCCCCCCCCTCTCTCTGCCTGCCTCTCTGCCTGCTTGTAATCTCTCTCTGTCAAATAAATAAATAAAATCTTAAAAAAAAAAAAAGAAAGAAAAGTTTCCATTCTTTCTTCTGAAACTGATCCCTTAATCTATGCTTTTGAGTTTGCTTTTCTTTCCCACTTTTCTGAGAGTTTATTCCATTAATTATCTTACTACTTGGATCTTTCTCCCTTTGCTTCTCGTCTCCCTTGTCTTGAACTTCTCAATCTTGAATTTTTTTTCAGGCTACATATTTGCAGAAATTTGCCCAAAAAGGGATGGAAAGATAGGAGCTATAAATGTGAACTTTCTAAAGTGTCTCTGTGATTGTGGCAGTGTGCTTAGAACCTCTGCTGGCTCTCATTAGCTACCAAATAAAGTTCCTTTGTCATCTGCCACCACCTTCCCTTCTCAGTCCGACTTCCATTACCTCATTATATCAAATATGCCAGTCACGGTTTCTTCAACATCCCTTGCTCTTCTCTCTTGAACAGTTATGTTCACATTAAATGTCTTTTCTCTGAATCTCAGCTTGCCAAATCCTAACCTTTCAAGGCCCAAGATCATATTTCTTAAAGACAGCATTCTCAAGCTATCTTTTATTTCTGTGAGCCCATAATCCCATTTTATGTCTCTATTGCTTTACTAGCTTATGTATACAGTTTTCTTGCCTACTAGACATAAGCTCTTTGAAGGCAGGAATCTTGTCTTACTTATCTTTGAATTCTATACCTGAACATTATTCTTAATTCCATTTTTCATGGTAAGTTTCATTGAAGTTGTCTAAATTTAAATATATTTATGTAATATATATGATATTTAAATACATATGTATTATAAATAAATCAGTAATATCTGGATTCAAATTCAAATTAATATGAAGTTTACATTCCAATAATATATTATTTCATCTCATTAGGTTATAAAAGTTTTGGAAAAAGTGTCATTTGATTGCATGTAGGGCCCTATAGATGAAATTCTGGAATTATCTGACAGTTTACCCGAGAGGACCTTATAAGTGCCTGCTTGAAACTTGAGTATTTTTCTAGCCTTAAACTTTGTGGGCAATGATATATTCCAAGATGGGGCTGAAAACATGAATGCCATGCAGAGTTTATCAAAGAGTCAAGGGAGTACCTAAATAACCCCATAGCGTAGGTAATTTTAAAGGTTTTTCTGCTTACTTCCTTTGGGTAAAACATGGCTTCTGTTTGAACCACGTACCTCTGTTGAGACCTACTTGGTTGTTCAAGCCCTTTTTGATCATATGCTTTCTTGAACTCTGATAATAACTGAGTGGGGCTCAGGATATTTGCTGTGTGCTAACATTGTGTCCGTTTCTAAAGTCTGTGTGCCTTGCTGATCCAAGGACGATGCTAAATCAAGATGTGCTCTTTGACTTACTGAGCTTGTACACCTCTACACTGACACATGGGTCAACTTCCTCACTCTGTAAGAATTTTCAAGAGAGGAGATAGAATTGATTATTTCAGCTGCTCAGTTATTAGAGGCAGACATGGCCCATCTGGTGAGGTGTTATACATGATATGTCATACGCCTTGCCTTGATTTCTTTCTTCAGGGATCTTTATTGTGGGTAGACCTAATATAGGGAGACCAGATGATTCTTTTTCCCTCCCACCTGAGACCTGGTTGTAGCACGAGATATGAAATGCAATTCACATTTTCAGCTATGCATTAATTGCTTTTGGTATTATTTCCATTGACATGGGGGGTCTACTGTGAGAGATGGATTTTCCTTCAGGCAAGGTCAGCTTGTTTTATGCATACTTATAAAATAATGCTTATTTTATGATTTGTTTTATCCATTCTCTTTGTTTACATAATCTGAAGTTAACATTGGCCTTTATGTTAATCTTGGCACATCCAAGAGTGAAAGGAAAATTGGAGAAGGAATCATTACCTGATTTATGTTTACCTGTAGCAACCAAAGAGTAAGCATAAGCACTGGAAAAGGTAAAATTTGAGAACACAATATATTGGAATTTTGACTTTGTTGTTGTATTTCTTGTTAGAGTATAGTAGCCAAATAGTCCTCCTCTGGTTTTATCTTCCAAATATTTCATTAGAGTAAATATTTAAGATAGCTTGGCAGGAAGTGGTTATTTACCTACCATAATAACATTAAGGGATAGAATAGTGGGAATTTAAAGGAAGGGAAAAAAATAAGAATTGGAATATAAAAATAAAAATGTATCACAATCAAGAAAACAAAAAAGATATTTTTATTTTAATTCCAGTAAAATTAACATACAGCATAATATTAGTTTCAGGTGTACAATGTAGTGATTCAACAATTTCATACATTACTCAGTATTCATTGTGATAAGTGTATTCTTAATCCCCTTCATTTGCTTAACCCGTCCTCCCACTGACTTCCCTGCTCTGGTATCCATCGGTTTGTTCTCCATAGTTAAGAGTCTGGTTTTTGGTTTATTTCTTTTTTTCTTCGTTCATTTAGTTTCTTAAATTCCACATATGAGTGAAATTATATGGTATTTGTCTGTCTCTGATTTATTTTACTTAGCATTATATTCTGTAAATTCATTTATGTTGTTGCAAATGGCAAGATTTCATCCTTTTTTAGGGCTGAGTAATATCCCATTGTATGTATATATCACATCTTCTTTATCCATTCATCTGTTGATGGACACTTGGGTTGCTTCCATGTCATGGCTATTGTAAATAATGCTGCTATAAACATAGGGTAGATATATCTTTTCAAAATAGTGTTTTCCTATTCTTTGGGTAAATACCCAGTCGTGGAATTACTGGCATATATGGTAGTTCTATTTTTAATTTTTTGAGGAACCTGCATACTGTTTCCCGCAGTGACTACACCAGTTTACATTTCCACCAAAAGTGCATGGTGGTTCCTTTTTCTCTACATCCTCATCAACATTTGCTGTTTCTTGTGTTTTTGATTTTAGCCATTCTGACAGATATGAGGCAATATCTCATTGTTTTGTGTTTTCCTCATGATGAGTAATGTTGAGCATCTTTTCATGTATCTATTAGGCATCTGTAGGTCTTCTTTGGAGAAATGTCTGTTCACATCTCCTGCCCATTTTTAAATTGGATTATTTGTTTTTTTGTGTGTGCTGAGTTGTGTAAGTTCTTTCTATGTTTTAGATACTATTTATTGGATGTGTCATTTGCAAATATCTTTTTTCATTCAGGAGATTGTCTCTTAGTTTTGCTGATAGGTACCTTTGCTGTGCAGAAGCTTTTATTTTGATGCAGTCCCAGTAGTTTATTTTTGTTTTTGCTTTCCTTGCCTCAGGAGACTTATCTAGATAAATGTTGCTATGACTGATATCAGAGAAATTACTGCCTATGTTCTCTTTTAGGATTTTTATGATTTCAGGTCTCACTTAGGTGTTTAATCCATTTGGGGTTTATTTTTTGTGTATGGTGTGAGAAAAGGGTCCAGTTTCTTTTGTTTGCATGTTGCTATCCAGTTTTCCCAACACCATTTGTTGAAGAGGCTGCCTTGCCCATTGCATATTCTTGCCTCCTTTGGCAAAGATTAATTGACCATATAATCACGGGTTTATTTCTGAGCTCTCTATTCTGTTCTATTGATCTATGCATCTGTTTTTGTGCCAGTACCATACTGTTTTGATTACTATAGCTTTGTAGTATATCTTGAAATCTGGGATTGTGATACCTCCAGTTTTGTTCTTCTTTTTCAAGATTGCTTTGGCTATTTGTGATTCCATACAAATTTTAGGGTTATTTGTTCTTGTTCTGTGAAAAATGCTGTTGGTATTTTGATAAGGATTGCATTAAATCTGTGATCACTTTGGGTAATATGGACATTTTAACAATATCTGTTTTTCCAGTCCATGGGCGTGGAATACCTTTCCATTTGTTTGTGTTGTCTTCACTTTCTTTCATCAGTAGTTTATAGTTTTTAGAGTATAAGGCTTTAGCTCCTTGGTTAAGTTTATTCTTAAATATTTTGTTATTTTTTGTGTAAGAAATCAGACAAGAAAAAGAAATAAAAGGTATACAAATTGCTAAGAAAGAAGTAAAACTTTCACTATTTTCAGATGACTTGATGCTAAATATAGTATCAAATTAGAAAACCCTAAGGACTCCTCCAAAAAACTGTTAGATCTGATAAATGAATTCTGTGAAGTTGCAGCACAGTAAATCAATATATAGAAATTTGTTGCACTTCTATACACTAATAATGAAGAGGCAGAAAGAGAAAGTAAGAAAACAGTCCCATTTAAAATTGCACCAAAAATAGTAAGATTTTTAATCATACAAAACATCTAATTTGTCTTGCCCTTTTTAAAAAACAAGGCAGCATACACCATTTTTCCAGAGAAATAATAATTGTGGAGATGGGGCTACTATATCTCCTTGGTGAAATTTTGGTATTATGAACCAAAGGGCACACCTCTATTGGCTTTCAGTGAAAGAGCTATCCTTGCTTTGGGGAAGATGATTGCATAATTTGACTTAAAATCCTTAATTTAAAATTTTTTTTTATTATAAGAACATAAGAAGCTTGGTAACAGAAAATAGCTTTTGCTGGAAAATTAAACAAACTTAAAGAATTCAATAAATATTTTTGGTTTGGATGTGAAATGATGTACTTTTTGTAGAAATTGATTATTTTGACAACTAATTTTGCTACCATTTACTCATTTTAGAAAAATTTAAATTTTAATCGAATTTATTTTATTTTTTGTAAAAATTGATAGCCAGTTCAATGGGAGCATTGGTTTTTAGCTACTGTTATTTTCTGTTTCTTTGACCAGTTAGTTTTAAAGTATGGATGATAAACGTTTTCACTCATTCTAAGTTCAATGCTATTTATTCTTCAGTTTTCATACCTTTTAATCAGTTTCTGCAATAAGGCCAGATTAATAAACTTTCAATAAGAGGAAGTATTGTAGAGAGTGGGAAATAATTGACTTGAAAGTTTGCAGACCTAAACAATTGCCTGAAGCCTGTTAGGTCCTTAAGGAAATCTTTTGATTTCTCTGGTTTCACCTTTTCCTTCTGCTAGTTGATTGATGGATTGAATGATTTCTAAAATGTTCCACAGTACTTAATACTCCCTGTATGATTTAGAATAGATTCAAAAAAGTAATGATGATAGAAGCGGATAGTTATATATCTGCTCCTAAAACAAATTTGTCAGATATGACTTACTTGATGTCAAATATGTGGTAAAGAAAACAAATCTCAGTTACAACTGTGATCTTGGAAAATATGACATGTGCTTAGGAACACATGTTGGGAGAAGTTTGCATAGCCAATACCAGATGATCACAGCCCAGATGCAGAGTAAGGACTAGAGAGCACTATTCGATCCTGAATCATCAAAGAAAGATTAAATTATGTTCAGGAGACTCTAATTAACTCAAGGAGAAGCCTAATGTACTTTGGAAAATAATCAGTAGCAGATGTTAAAACAAAAATCATTTTCTCTGTAGTCTTTACCTAACCATAAGGTTGTATTAACTAGAACACCTTATTCCTTAAGCAACTCTGTGAACTAACATTTCACCACGCTAACAGTAGATACAATTAGAGCAAACCTGGAATGATAGAATCCTATATCTCCATTTCATCAGACAAAGGTATTTATTTTCCAAACTAACATTGAGAACTGTGTACTTTTGTATATTAGCCTAGTTTTCTTTAAAGACTTACTCAATATCTATAGCCTCACTAAACCTTGCCTAATTCTCTTGATAAAACTGACCATTCCCTCTTTTGTGGTCTCCCTGTACTCTATTTATATTTATGTCAAAGCACATAAAACATTTTGTTGAACTTATTTGTTCATGAATATCACTCTATTAGGCTCTGAAATCTTAAATGGAGAACGTGCCTCTCCTTTTCGGTATTTTGTAAACCTAGCCCACTTTTTGGCGCATAGTAGGCATCGATAAATGCCTAAAAAGTGCCATAAAATGGTGAAAAAAAATCAAGTTAAGGAAGCTTAAGTTATAATCCCTAAATCACATGCGCTTACTTTTTTGGTTGTTTTTAGTAATATTAATTTACACAATGTTTTATTTTTGTTTCTTGTCTGTGCTCCAGCACCAACTACCTGCTGAGAAGCAGCAACAGACCACAGGTAGCTCTGGGGTCATTTTCATAAGCAGTTTCTAGAACCAGAACCCTAAACAAAAAGACAAAATAGGTGACTTTGACTCAGTTTGCCCCATCTTCCTCTTACGGAAACTCCTTTTTCCCACACACATTTTTTGACTTTTCAGAGCCTCTGCCTTGTCCCAGTAATTAATTTTCTCATGTTCCAGAAATTACTACCTTTTCCTGTTCCTATTTGTGTTTCTTTAACCCTTTTTCTTCTTCTTTCCATTTCAAACCTAGCCCCAACCTTCACTTCGATTTACAAACTTCTTCCAAAGATCTAAGCTTATG
Organism: Procyon lotor; assembly: GCA_028646535.1. Classification (NCBI taxonomy): domain Eukaryota; kingdom Metazoa; phylum Chordata; class Mammalia; order Carnivora; family Procyonidae; genus Procyon; species Procyon lotor. The sequence continues at coordinate 17,809,910 of CM053608.1, forward strand.
GTCATCACACCAGTCAAAGTATGTGTGAGTGCACGTGTGTGTTTGTGTATTGTCATCATGTGTGCCTGCCTTCTCTACCACCTCCCAGCCACCTCTTAACCTTGCCACACCAGACACACTGAAGTGGAACAAGCAGCCCATTTAGAGCCTTTTTTTTTTCTTTTTTGGGTGGGGAGAAGATATCTCTCTTCAAAAAACTGGTGGAATTAATAAAATGTTTCAAGAGCATGCATTTCTCTTTAAGTACCCTTCTCCCATCTTTACCTACTGCTTTGGAATTTCTTTTACTACTGTAAATATAAAAGAGCAGTGTTCATTCTTTTAAACATGTCATATTTAAACACTTCTTTTAAATGAAAAACAGAGAGGTGGTATCTTATTTCCAGTCCTATTTGCCTTTTCTCATAGAGTTGATGCGAATAATAATTATTTTTAATTGTGACAACTCTCATCTAAAATGCAACTGGTTTGGGCGCCTAGGTGGCTCAGTTGTTAACATCTGCCTTGGGCTCAGGTCATGGTCCCAGAGTCCTGGGATTGAGCCCCACATCGGGCTCTCTGCTTGGCGGGAAGCCTGCTTCTCCCTCTCCCACTCCCCCTGCTTGTGTTCCCTCTCTCACTGTGTCTCCCTCTGTCAAAATAAATAAAATCTTTAAAATAAATAAATAAAATGCAACTGGTTTATCTTATCAGCTCTTCTAAAATTATGATCTAGTGTGCATTTGTTTAACCTCAGGAAAAAAACAAGAATGATGTTAGGTACTTATATTCGCACAAGAAGTTTGCCAATGAAGCTTTAACGTTTTGCAAGACTCATCAGAAAGTCATATTAAACCATTAAACCATTAAGTCATAACCTGTCTTAAAATACTTTGGAAGAAAAGATAATTGAAATAATAAAAAATCCTACCAATAATGGATATTTTAAAACATATCTATCTATCTATCCATTTACCTATTATCTATCTATCTAGCTGTCTATCTATCTATCTCTCTATCTATCTATCTATCATCTATCTATCTCATCTATCATTTACTATCATAGCTCAGTGTGTTCCTTGCTTGGCTTAGTGACAATACCTTATAAGCATCCAAGAATAAATGTCTGATGCCAGGAATTTTTAAGTGTAGAAAGGTTGAGAAACCACTGGGAAAGGAACAGTAATGATCAAATTTTCCAAGTATTTTGTTACATGTTGGAGATGGGGGAATTGGAAAATATTTTTGAGGAACTCTCCTATGAGCCTATAGGTTACAGAAAAATCAGTCTGTATTTTGTTTGTAAAATGAAAGATCATTTTCACCCCTATTTAGGAATGAATTTTAAATGATGTGGAAATATTTAACAAGATCCATTAACACTATTTCTTGAAATAAAATTGTTAGTTTTATTAAATATTAAAGTTTCATTGCTTGATGATTTCTTACGAATCTAATAACAAAGTAAAGTTAAAGAAATGAAAATCTCTTCTCTTTTATTCCATTGTTTAAGAGTATACTGTGTGAACTCTTGATTTCCAGGGAACATAAACATAAGTTGTCACACTACATTCTCAAGAGCTATTTGAGGAAAGATTTTTCTTATATTTTGATAAAGAAACAGGCCCCAAAACTCAGTTAAGATTAAGGCAGAAATTATTTCGGAGATGGTTATCCTCATGTCTTTATAGTAATACTAATAAGTGCCTCCCTTGGAGAGGCCATTATTGATTCTAATTTGCAATGAAATTATTTGTGTACAGTCACCAAAGCTGATATCATATCTTTCATGTTAATATTGCCCAGATCTTTGCCTTAAAGTCACACTAATTACCTGGAAATTTCTGTAAGGTAAAATATAAGTGTAATATCCTTGCCACTGATTTTTTTGTTCTCCAAGGGAAAACCAAACATTGAAGAGGTCATGAATTGTAAGTCATGTGAAAGAAATGTTGAATCTTCGTATTGAGTGAAAGAGGGATCTTCTCTAATCTCAAGTTCCAGATATATGTGCATGTCATGAGATAAGTGTTTCCTATTTCTAGTAGCCACAGTCCTGGAAAGTAAGCCTGGAAAAGCAGAGTCAGAACTGGGAACACTGCCCTGTCACAGCTTGTCTGAGGGATACTCTTGTGCTCTCTTTGGCTTGTGGAAGCTGTTGGCAAGAATGAGGATTTCTGGGATTGGGAATGGTTGGGTGCCTGTCTACAGTTTGCAACTCAGTAGGAAGGAGTGGGGGTCCGTGCTGGCCTTCTGAGGGTTATGTTCTCCTTTTCCCAGCTTACCTCTTAGTTTAGTGACTATGGGATTGCCAATCATAGGTAGTCACTGAATATTACATGTCATTGTTCCTTAGAAATAGCTATATCTACAGAATTTTGGCCCATGTATGTCATAGGTGAATTTTGTTCAGAGTGCAAAATAGCTCAGTGATTATTAATTTTTTTTCCTGAGGGATACCATGCTTTACTTTAGATTAAGCCATATTGCCGAAGTATAGTTTTTGTGTGTGTGTGTGTTTTTAAAGCACTTTAGCTTGTTTTTTTCTTTAAAGAGGTATTATTTGGTTTCTTAAAAATATAGATATAGTTAATTATCCTACAGAATATATGTCTTGTCTTTTCTTTTCAGTGTTTAATCAATCATGTTCTTTGGCTTTGATGAAGCTTTCAATTTGGAGAATAGTAGAGCTTGTCAAGTGTCATTTTCAGTACCAGCAAATGGTTGATTTGAGGCAAGAAGAACATAGTTTTAAAAAGAAATAAATCTAACATTTGCTTAATAATTTGCCCTTTGCAGCAACAGAATCTTATCTGACCACCCACATTCATCTGGCTGCTGACGAGTTTCTTGCTTCAGTTGCGGAAACTATTTTTGTACCTTTTGTGTCTTTTGAGGAACCAAGTGGGCCTACTTGCTTATAATGATTCACATCTCAAAGTGCACAGGGCGTCCGGAAGTTCTACTGTGGTGGTGTGGAAAGAGGGGGGAAGCTAAAGCAAACTACTTCCTTAGAGCACTTTGAATGCTCACATGAAGTGAGAACTGGATTAAGGCACATTTTGCCGTTCTTGAATCTGTAGTGTTTCCTATGAGACTCTAACTTGTCTGGAAGAAAAAGCAATATTTAAAAAAAATGAATAAATACACAATAACCATCCAAGAATAGCATAATGATATTTTTATATGGGCCTTTTGTACGGGGAGATAAACCGTCTAACGATGGTTGATTGATTAATCTATTTGGATTAAGTAGTCTGACTGACTTTCTATGCATTTCTTTGGATTAGAGTTGGGAAAATATTAATTCTAAGTATGAGAAAGTCCCTTTCTTTATTTCTCGTTAAGTCTCAGGATTTTAGTTTGGTTGGTTTTGACTTCCTATTTCAGAAATTAATTTTAACCCAGAGCATAACATTGCTGAAATAAACTATAGAAAAGAATTCGCTGTGAGGTTATCTGAGACTTCATGTGGAGTTTAGTTGCTGAGGCACCACAAGAAGTTTTATAAGACTCTCAGCTTGAAGGCGGGACCGTGTCATGCACTGCCAAGGCATAATTTCTAGTTCCAATATGTTAAGATATAACCCTACCATTATTTTCCTAATTGCCCCCACTTTTCCTAGTATAGGCAATTCTCTTTTGAATACAAGTACTTGTCCAAAAGATTTAAACTATTTAAAAGAAAGGAAATTTCTTTTTTTTCTTTGGAAAAAAAAATGTCTTCTTGAGATATCTTCTTCCAAATTTTCTTTCCTCAAGGAAAACAGTTTCTGTGAATGAAGAAAGCATGCCTCTTTAATTGACTACAAGTGCCATCATTTAAAAAATCGTCTTATTCGTTTTTTAGATTCCCCGAAGTTGTGCATGAGTTCCTGTGGAGAGAGTCAGCCTCGTGGAAGGCATCGATGGCTGTGATCCCGTCTTTTGATATGTGGATAACAGGTTAATAACTTAAATTTATTACTTTATTCTAATTGTTTTTGCATTTAACTTGAAAATCAATTTTGGCCTACCATGTACCCACACGTAAACCAACTTTGTCATTAAATCTGGGAGGAAGTAATGCATGTACCCTCTAGGGAAAAGGACTGTGAAGGTTTTGTTTTGTTTTGCAAACCAGTTTCAATGATAATTCTCTTAGTTGAGATAACTTCATTTAAGAGAATTTCTTTCTGGCAGGAAAAAAAAAATTCTACTCAGTGAATCCTGATTATTTTGGCTATACAATGGGGGAAACAAAATCATAATTGTAAAAAAGAAATGCAAAAAACTTTTAGAACAAGATATTGAAAGTAGCAGGCTACAGTCAAAATAAGCCATAAATACCTTGGCTAAATATGCAAACTATACAAACATCTGCAATCATGCCCTCAGTGTAGCCAGTGTGGAAAAATATACAGTTTAGTTTTCCATTAGGTTTCAAATATCAAATTGGATTTTAACATATGTCAAATTAGAGGGTAATCATCAAAATATTTTTACTTTTTTCTAAAAGTTCTCTCAATTGCTTGGCAGGGTTTTATATTAATATACGGTATCCTCCTCATATTGGCAACTTGCTTATTTTAGGGAGTACTAAGGTTGTTATGGGGATTTTTACTAATAAAAGAAGCATTTATAATGAATTTGGCTCTCAGGACGGGGCCTTTTTTTTTTAATCATCCTGTGGAAATAAGTCTGTATTCAGCTGGATTCTGGCAATGGTCACGGTTTTTTTGTAGATCCTTTTCCCCCTTATCCAGTCCTCCTATGTAGTAGTGATTTGTGAGACCATCATTGTGCCCTGAGATGCTCATGTGTTTCTTAAAATATTTGGTAATTGATCTCTGGCATTTTAAAAGCAAATATATGGAAACGGCCTCTAAAGTTTCATTCAGTAATTGCTATTTTAAGATGTGCATATTTGTTTACATGCATAATATCCCCCTAATTCTCAAAAGAAAGCCAAATAACCACTTTGATTTTTTAAACTGTTTTATCACTAAAATGTTGGAAGTCGAGAGGTAGTGTCTATTGCCAGTCATTTTATACCATTATTATTTAGGATGTTATTATTTGATGCACACTTGACTTTTGCTACCACTCAAGTAATGATTAATTTCCTGAAGTAAAGCTTTTTTCTAAGATAGTGTTTTTCTAAGCAAAAGATCCCAGATTGACAACCCTGGATACTGTAAGCCTTTATTCATCTGCAGAGCAAGCCTGCCTTCCTGCCAATCCCACCCAGCTGTTATCCTGAAGGGACCTCTGTTGAGGTCTATACGGGAGGCTGTTTCCCTGCCTTTCCTTTCAAGGCCTGTCTGAGGAAATTATTTAACTGGGTGCCAAATTTATTTGAGTGGGACTGTGAAGAGTGGCCAAGGGAGAGGGCACACTTTTGGAAAAATGGCAACTCTTCCATGTAATAGCCACGCAGAGGATAATATCTTTTTCAACACTGTCCCCGTCCTGAAAAATGTGCTTAAGCTGCCAGGCAGGGCCTGTCTTTACTGCCTGAAGGGCTCCTACCGGCTGGAGCACCATCCACAGGAAACCCCAGTCATATCCCCCGACGAAATATCTCACTCCTTTCGTAGCGCTCAAAGACATTGGGAAAATTTCAAATGTGAATGCAAAATTGTATTTGGAATATCTCCCCTTTGTTGGCAATGGTTGCCAAAAATGACTCTGCGTGGGTTTGCTTACCATAAAAAGAAATCTGACAGAATGAAAAAACGGCTGGGTTTTTTTTTTTTTTTTCCATATGAGGATTGCTCTAATATTACATTTTTAAAACATATCAATTGATTGGGAATACTGGAAATTTACTTTTAACTTTTAACATACATTTAGGAATATGAAAAATGAGACATAGCTCTGCAATAGAGAAGGGATAGAGCTATAATTCACCACATTACTGTGGATTTCATAGCGCCAAATAGACATCTATTGAGAAAACATATGTAAAGCTGCAGGTATATACAAGGGTACATTTGATGAGTGGTAATAACATTATTACTATTTCCCTATTAATAAGGATTTTCATTTATTTAAACAATAAAACACAAGCTCAGGAATTTGCCATTGTTGGTAGTTAGATTGCTCTGTAAAAGTATCAACTAACAAAAAAAGACGAATGTCATCATCTCATCTTGGATTCAACTTTGAAAGCCATGAGATGAAAAGTGAATTCTTCCTCTGATTGGAAGTTGAGGGCAGCAGCAAAGAGACTTTAAAACACTCCCAAATCCAGTTTGGTTTTAACAAGACAAGCATGTTATGCCCAGTAATAGATCTACAGTACACACTATTTACATGTCAGATTTTTTCCCATTTCCAAGATAAAACAACTATAGACAAGAGATTAATGAGAAGAGTCACATTTTTAATGGTTTAAGAATATGATCAGTATATTCCTTTAAGGACTCATCACTCATGTTTTCTCCCTCCTCTTTGTCTCCATATGCCTCAGAAACTGCAAGAAGGAAAGTGATTTTATGGATAGCAGTTATTTGAAGCCTCTCCAAGGCTGGTGTTGAAGAGAAATACTATATTCTCAACTATGTTTAAAATCTAACGTAAAAGGTACATGTGAAATAGGAATAGTTCCCAATTCCCTCATGATATTCTTAAGCTTTTCACTGCAGTAAAAAATTAGATGTTGAGGCTTAGAGGAAGGTAGACCAGAGGGATCCCCAGTCCTGCTGAGACCTCTAGCTCAGACACAGACAGAAGCTCTTCCTGTATGACCTGGAGTAGAGAACGTGGTTCAAGTGATCATCCAGTTTCATGATAAAATGGTAGGACATTTTAGGTAGGCTTGTCTTTAGAAATTTAAAAGGAAGTGGTTTCCCTGACAGAAGCTATTTGCATAATTGAGTCAATGTATTTTTTTAACTCAGATCAAAGTTTTGAATTTTAAAATTTTCTGGATAATAAATGCTATTGGATTATAGGATGATCCCATCTGAATATCAGCAAAATTGATTTTTTAATAAAAATAGTAGATTTGACTTTTTCTGATTAGGCTCTTTTCCTAAAATTTAAATTCCACAATTAACTAAACTTTCTAGGTAATATTTGTTCTGACCATGAAATACCGGCTTTGGAATCTTCAGTATGTCACTTTTTTTCATCCTCTGGTTCATTCTTCAATAGCAAAATAGTACTGCCTTTGTGTGATTTTAATTTGTGCATCTCTTTTTTATAGTATGTTCTTAGTGAATAAGAATTGTGTATGTGTTGTTTAGGGTATAATGGTTTTACTTTACTACTGTATACAGCAGAAATTAAATCTGATTTATAAAGGTATTACCTCATTGCTAAATAAAACATTGTACTCTAATTAATTATTAAATATATTATTCCAATCCTGTTTTTCATAAAATTTTATGTAATTGTTTAATTTGAAGTCAGTGTTTTAAGCAAAATTCTTTATTATTATGGGTAAACCAATGAATAGGAAGTGACCATGTGCCTAATTTTCACTTGTGAGCTTCTTACTGTCCTTAAAAAGGAATGCTTTTCAAAGAACTAAATAAAACAATTGTTTGTCATGACAATTTGTCATGTTCTCACAAGAAGCTGTCCTCATAAACTGTTCCTAATACTTTATATTTTTATAATATATACTTTGTACAATTTACAGATTTTGAACGTTCTTTAAATTATGGATTTGTGTGATTTCTAGGAAATGGCATTTTGAGGCCACTTTCTATGGTACAATCATGAAAAACTCATATATTCTCCCAGGACCATGAAAAATTTAAGGACTGGAAATATTGAAGTCCAAGGGACAATATTTAGGAGAAAATATTATTAAAGATGTATTATTTTAAGTTACGGTAAAAGTTTCTAGCCGAGGTGGATGGGAGAGGTGAGACTTTGCAGGCTTGGAGGTGAGCCAAACCTGGGGGGTTTGCTTCTGGTTCTGACAGTCAGCTTCACTAAGGAGATTGATCCTCCCTAAGGATCATCCTTCTGTAAAATAGGTATAATAACGCTTATCACATATGGTTGTCACGAAGAGCCAATAAGGTAACGCATATGGAGCTCTGTACCAGTATCTGGCATATGGTAAATGCACAATAAACAACAAGCATTATCATTGTTATTACTAGCAATAGAGCTGCATGTCAGTGTCATGTAAAATATTACATATGAAAAGTAACTTAGAAATTACTCAGTTCAAGCTCTGTCTCTTAGTCCAGGAAAGGCTCACAAATGTTCCTGTTGAATTTACCATACACCGTACTGTCCATTTAGAGGGTGCTGTTCACCATTAAGTCTGACAGTGGTTGTGTTTACATAAACCTTAAATATTTAGTTAATTAGAGAAAAAATTCAGTCAATTTGGGTTTGACATTGCATATTCTTGTTAGCACGGTTGCTCTGACCGAAGTAAATTTGCATTGTAGTATTATAAGACCATTACTTCTCTTTCAGTTTTTGTCTTATTACCTATAAAGGTAATTCCTTTAAAGGTATATTAAAGGAATATATACCTTTATATATTACCTCCTATAAAGGTATATTCCCTATAAAGGGATGCAGAGGAAGTTCAGCGTGGGGGAAAAATTCAATCCAATAGTAAAACTTTCCAGCAAACCAAAGTTAATATGCATATTGTTTAGTTTTTCTATCTACTGCTTTACAAATCTCTGGCTCTTAGCAGAAGGAACTTTTGATTACAGATGTCTTGTTACAAATATCGGGGGGCTACTGATTCCTTCCAAGAGACTTATTGTTCCATTGGCTCAGGTCATGATCTCACGGTTGTGAGATCAAGTCCAGAGTTGGGCTTCACTCAGCAGGGAGTCTGCTTGAAATTCTCTCCTTCTGCTCCTCCCCTGCGTCCCCCACCCCACGTTTATGCTCTCTCTCTCTTCCTAAAAAAAGAAAGAAAAAAGAAAAGAAAAATTACCAAAAATCATAAAGTACAAAGTAGAAATTTCTTTCATGTCCTTTCTTCTGAATCCTTGATTCTATTTCTGCAGTTTAATTAGAGTTAAAAGCCATTTGGCATCCCTGTAGAAATTCCCTGTTTATCACATGTTTCTCTTAAATGCATCCTAGGGTGCAATCAGGTTTTTGTTGTTTTTTGTTTTTAACATTCAATGCTACTATCTTCTGGATGAGTTCCTGTATGGATACTTATTGCTGTACTTTATTTTTTTAAATGGCTGAGTTTATGATGGAGCCATATTTTATTTAAGCTGTCCTTATATGCATATCTTTGTGCACTTACGCAGGTACATCTGTAAGGATAAGTTTCCAGCAATGGAATTTCTGGGCCAAAGGCTATGTGCTTTCCTACTTTAATAAGCACTGCCACATTGCCTAACAGGGAAACATCTCAGTTTTCATCATAATTGATAGAGTTGAGCACTGAAATTCTCAGAATCCTCCCGGTATGACAATGGCCATTCGCTTATGGAAGATGAGCATTCACTTAAAATCTAATTGTTTCTAAGTTGTCAAGTTTCCCTGAGCTGTTCACGACCATCTGGATAACTCCTTGATTTGTTGTGATGTAAATTTAAATGTGCAAACCTACAGGTTCAATAAAAACCCTCCACTATTCTCAACTTTTAATATTTAAGGAATTAGGGGCACCTGGGTGGCTCAGTCAGTTAAGTGCCTGACTTCAGCTTAGGTCATGATCTCAGAATGCAGGGATCCAGCCCCGCCTGGGGCTTCCTGCTCAGTGGGGAGTGGGCTTGTCCCTCTCCCTCTGCCTCTCCCCGCCCCCACTCATGCTGTCGGCCTCTCAGATAAATAAATAAGTAAAATCTTTAAAAAATATTTCACGAATTAGAACTAGGCTACTTGTGTCAAAATACTAAGATGTTTTGATATAATAATCTTATATATTAGAAAATACTACTAAATTTTTAATGATCTTTTTTCTCTCTCAGTTGTTTTTGGACACAGGGTCAATGTAACATTTACTGCTTTAGCATAGTATAGTCAAAACAGTCACTGGTTAATCTTTTTTTTTTCTTTAAGGTACATTACATTAAACTGACCTTTATATACAGCAATGTTGTAGTTTCATAGAACAATTTTTCCTAACTGTGTTTATTTTCTACCCAGGAAGCGTCAAGACAATCATGTCCATGAGAATGCTAAACCATTCAGGTAATCATAACGTTTTTAAACTATCCCAAAATATTTTGGTTTTCATATTATGAAGGTATTATAATCATTTACTTCCTTGCCTTTTCCTAAATACTGGGACAGTCTTTAATTCTTAAAGCCTTCGTCTAGCTCTGCTAATCACTGGTTTTAATCTATAAAATATATCTGTATTGTATGTTAATGTAAATATAGATATATGTAAAATATACTATATAATTAAGTATTTGAAATATATTTTACATATATCTGCTTTATTGTACATATAAAAATATTTATACATATATTAATCTGTAAAATGTCCATATAGAGAAATATGTAGTACACTTAAGTACGCAAGTCATACAACTTGGTTAGAAATAGCTCTAAATTTATTTTAATGAAGGCTTTTAAAAACCTTATGATTTTATAAATAATGTCTATCAAAAGCTTTCTTTTACATACTTTTCTAACCAAAATTAAGGAGTATTGAAACGGATGACCAAAATTAAAGCATTGAAGAAATTTATGCTTATGACTTAATGCCATGTTTGAAATTAATATCCTTTAATTGTGGAACTAATGTAACAGCTATAAAAAGTATTTCTTGGGAGGGTGCCTGGGTGGCATAGTCCACTGAGCCTCTGACTCTGATAAAACCTGGTTTTATCTCAGGTTACCATCTCAGGGTCCTGAGATCAAGTCCCACATCGGACTCTACACTCAACGTGGAGTCTGTTTGAGATTCTCTCTCCCTTTCCATCTGCCCCTCCTGTTCATGCACTCTGTCTCCTTAAAGTAAAGAAAGAAAATCTTTTTTTTTTTTTTTAAAGTATTCCTGGGCACCTGGGTGGCTCAGTGGGTTAAAGCCTCTGCCTTCGGCTCAGGTCATGGTCTCAGGGTCCTGGGATCAAGCCCCGAATCAGGCTTCTTGCTCAATGGGGAGCCTGCTTCCCCCTCTCTCGCTGCCTGCCGCTCTGCCTACTTGTGATCTTTCTCTGTGTCAAATAAATAAATAAAATCTTTTAAAAAAAAAGTATTCCTTAGAGTAAAAATCATTTTCAATTTATCCAATATCATCCTGGCCATTTGGGATTGATTCTGATTTCTAACTAGATAACTGTTATGACGATCTCTTTGTGTTTCTTTTTCTTTCAGATCATTTTATCTTAGTGAAACTGGCAATCGAACTTTGCTCTAGTTGATGGGCAAAATTTCTCCCAGGCTCTTCATCCCAATTTCATGCTAGTTGAAAATATTCAAATGCCATAAGAAATCTTTATAGATTTGCACTTAGCTTTTCGATGGACATTTCTACAATGGAAAGAACTGTGTTATAGCCCTGGTCCAAGGACATTACCATCGAATGCCCATAAGACTACGGGGTGGGAGTGGAAGGTTCCGAAGAGAAGGAGCACTCAGCACGTCTGCAGACACCCTGGAACATGGAAGTAAACAAGCTCTGAAAAGCACAGCTTGGAAGACACTCCATGAGTCTGCACGGCTTTCAAGCGAACTAGCACTTAAGACCTTGTAACAAAATGGACACCGGGGACACAGCTCTAGGACAAAAAGCTACCTCAAGGTCTGGAGAAACTGATAAGGCATCAGGTAGATGGAGACAGGAACAATCAGCTGTTATCAAGATGAGCACTTTTGGCAGCCAAGAAGGACAGCGGCAACCACAAATAGATCCTGAGCAAATCGGAGACACAGCATCAGCACAACTTTTTGGTTCTGGGAAACTGGCCTCACCTAGCGATGTGGCACAGCAGGTCACAGAGAAGCAATACCCACCGCACCGTCCGAGTCCTTACTCATGCCAACATTCACTCTCTTTCCCTCAGCACTCATTGCCACAGGGGGTCATGCACAGCAACAAGCCACATCAGAGCCTCGAAGGCCCTCCGTGGCTTTTCCCTGGCCCTTTGCCATCTGTTGCCTCCGAGGACTTATTTTCTTTTCCTATACATGGCCATGGTGGTGGTTACCCTAGAAAAAAGATTTCAAGTCTGAACCCTGCTTATAGCCAATACTCTCAGAAAAGTATTGAACAGTCAGAAGATGCTCACAAGAAAGAGCACAAACCCAAAAAGCCCGGCAAGTACATTTGCCCCTACTGCAGCAGGGCGTGTGCCAAACCAAGTGTACTGAAAAAACATATCAGGTCCCACACTGGTGAGCGGCCGTATCCATGTATACCTTGTGGTTTCTCGTTCAAGACAAAGAGCAATTTGTACAAGCACAGGAAGTCACATGCCCACGCAATTAAGGCAGGATTAGTCCCTTTCACAGAGTCAGCTGTATCTAAATTGGACCTAGAGGCTGGTTTTATTGATGTAGAAGCAGAAATACATTCAGACGGTGAGCAGAGTACAGACACAGATGAGGAGAGCTCTTTATTTGTTGAGGCTTCTGAGAAAATGAGTCCTGGCCCACCGATCCCATTGGATATTGCCAGCAGAGGGGGCTATCACGGGTCACTGGAAGAATCACTGGGAGGTCCAATGAAAGTGCCCATTTTGATTATCCCCAAAGGCGGGATTCCTTTACCTAATGAGAGCTCTCAGTACATAGGCTCTGATATGCTACCAAATCCGTCTCTAAATACTAAGCCTGATGATTCTCACACAGTGAAACAGAAACTTGCACTAAGACTGTCAGAGAAAAAAGGACAAGATTCTGAGCCATCTCTCAACCTCTTGAGCCCGCACAGTAAAGGAAGCACTGACTCGGGTTACTTTTCTCGCTCAGAAAGCGCAGAGCAGCAAATAAGCCCTCCAAACACAAATGCAAAGTCTTATGAAGAAATCATCTTTGGAAAATACTGTCGGCTTAGTCCCAGAAATACACTCAGTGTTACAACCGCAAGCCAGGAGCGGGCCACAATGGGGAGGAAGGGCATGATAGAGTCATTACCTCACGTAAACACCAGGTTAGATGTCAAGTTGTTTGAAGATCCTGTCTCGCAGCTGCTCCCAGGCAAGGGAGAAATTGACCCCAGTCAAACCAGCATGCTGAAATCCACAAAATTCAACAGTGAATCCAGACAATCCCAGACCATGCCATCATCAATCAGGAATGAAGGAAAGCTGTTCCCTACAAATTTCCAAGGCAGCAATCCAATTCTCTTAGAAGCTCCTGTGGACTCTTCACCTCTTATTAGAAGCAACTCGATGCCAACTTCTTCAGCAACTAATCTAAGTGTCCCTCCTTCTTTGAGAGGAAGTCACTCATTTGATGAAAGAATGACGGGTTCCGACGATGTGTTCTATCCAGGGACAGTAGGAATACCCCCCCAGCGCATGTTAAGGAGACAAGCTGCATTTGAGCTGCCTTCGGTACAAGAGGGGCACATGGAGGCAGAACACCATGGCAGAATGTCAAAGAGTATCACAGGCTTATCCTTGAAGGAGAAGAAATTGATGTCTGGGGACCGGATGGGCTATGATTATGATGTCTGCCGGAAACCCTACAAGAAATGGGAAGACTCTGAGACACCAAAGCAAGGCTACAGGGACATTTCCTGCTTAAGCTCTTTAAAACATGGGGGTGAATATTTTATGGATCCCTCGGTACCATTGCAGGGAGTGCCAACCATGTTTGGAACCACCTGTGAAAATAGAAAACGCCGGAAAGAGAAGAGTGTAGGAGATGAGGAGGACACCCCCATGATTTGCAGCAGCATCGTGAGCACTCCCATGGGCATGATGACTTCAGATTATGACCCCAAGTTGCAGATGCAGGAAGGAGTAAGAGGTGGATTCGCCATGTCTGGACATGAGAACCCTTCTCTCGGTCACTCTGAGCGCTTTGAGCCCTGTCGGCCCCAACTCCAATCTGGAAGCCCATCTCTTGGGTCCGAGGAGTCACCCTCAGCCAATGATTCCGACAAGATGTCAGACCTAGGGGGCAGGAAGCCTCCTGGAAATGTGATTTCTGTTATTCAGCACACAAACTCACTGAGCCGACCCAATTCATTCGAAAGGTCTGAGTCAGCTGAACTGGGGGCTAGCGGGCAGGATAAAGCCTCTTCGCCTTCCGAGACCTGTGACAGTGAGATTTCTGAAGCCCCGGTGAGTCCAGAGTGGGCTCCACCGGCCGATGGTGCAGAAAGTGGTGGGAAGCCTTCCCCTTCCCAGCATGCTCAGCAGCAGTCCTACCACGCACAGCCCAGGCTGGTCCGCCAGCACAACATTCAAGTTCCCGAGATTCGAGTGACCGAGGAGCCTGATAAACCAGAGAAGGAGAAAGACACCCAGAGTAAAGAGCCGGAAAAGCCTGTGGAGGAGTTTCAGTGGCCCCAGAGAAGCGAGACCCTCTCCCAGCTCCCAGCTGAGAAGTTGCCACCCAAAAAGAAGCGATTGCGCCTTGCGGATATGGAGCACTCTTCAGGGGAATCCAGCTTTGAATCCACAGGCACCGGCCTCTCCCGCAGCCCCAGTCAGGAAAGCAACTTGTCCCATAGCTCCAGTTTCTCAATGTCTTTCGAAAGAGAAGAAACCATTAAGCTTGTTGCACCTCCTAAGCAAGATGAGTTTGGGAAGCATTCCGAGTTTTTGACTGTCCCTGCCGGGTCCTACTCATTGTCTGTCCCGGGTCACCACCACCAAAAGGAGATGCGGCGCTGCTCGTCCGAGCAGATGCCTTGTCCTCACCCAACTGAAGTTCCAGAAATCCGGAGCAAATCCTTTGATTATGGGAATCTGTCCCACGCTCCGGGGGCAGGGGCGTCGGCCGCCACGTTATCCCCATCGCGGGAGAGGAAGAAATGCTTCCTGGTGCGGCAGGCGTCCTTCAGCGGTTCCCCGGAGATCGCCCAGGGTGAGGCCGGTGCAGACCTGAGCGTGAAGCAGGAACAGATGGAGCACCTGCACGCCGGCCTCAGAGCCGCCTGGCACCACGCCCCGACCTCTGTGCTGCCGCCGCTCCAGGCAGAGGACCCCGGGAAGCAGGTTGTGGGGCCCTGTGGCCAGCTGAGCTCAGGGCCGCTCCACTTGGCCCAGCAACAGATCATGCACATGGACAGTCAGGAATCTCTGAGAAATCCCTTGATGCAACCAACATCCTACATTGCGAGCAAGCACTTGTCTGAGCAGCCGCACTTATTTCCACATCAAGAGACTATTCCGTTTTCTCCAATCCAGAATGCCTTGTTTCAGTTTCAGTATCCCACGGTCTGTATGGTTCATTTACCAGCTCAGCAGCCTCCCTGGTGGCAGGCACATTTCCCACATCCCCTCGTGCAGCACCCTCAGAAGAGCTGCGGCAAGCCTTCTTTCCAGGCAGAAATCCATCCTGGCTATCCCTTAGAGCACATTGCAGAGCACACTGGAAAGAAATCTGCTGATTATGTGCACACGAAAGAGCAGACTTACCCATGTTATTCAGGAACATCAGGGCTACACTCGAAGAACATTCTTCCAAAGTTTCCATCAGACCAGAGCACCAAGTCACCTGATACTCCCTCCGAGCAGGTTCTTCAAGAAGATTTTGCCTCAGCAAATGCCGGGCCTTTGCAGTCCTTACCAGGAACGGTGGTTCCTGTTAGGATCCAGACCCATGTCCCATCCTACGGGAGTGTCATGTACACGAGCATTTCTCAGATACTTGGGCAGAACAGTCCTGCGATTGTCATATGCAAAGTGGACGAGAATACTACTCAAAGAACACTGGTGACCAATGCGGCCATGCAAGGGATAGGATTCAACATTGCCCAGATGTTGGGGCAACATGCAGGCTTAGAAAAATACCCCATCTGGAAAGTACCTCAGACCTTACCCCTTGGCTTGGAATCCTCCATCCCCTTATGTTTACCTTCCACCTCTGACAGCGTGGCAACCCTGGGAGGTAGCAAGCGTATGCTTTCTCCAGCCAGCAGCTTAGAACTCTTCATGGAAACGAAGCAGCAGAAAAGGGTCAAAGAAGAAAAGATGTACGGACAGATTGTCGAGGAACTCAGTGCCGTGGAGCTAACCAGCTCAGACATCAAGAAGGATATGTCCCGCCCACAGAAACCCCAGCTGGTTCGACAAGGTTGTGCTTCTGAGCCAAAGGATGGCTTGCAGTCGGGGTCATCTTCCTTCTCCTCACTGTCTCCTTCCTCATCTCAAGACCATCCACCCGCCAGCATGCCCTTGAGGGAGCCATTCCCGCCCAACTCCAGGGCCCCCTCTCTAGGCCAGAAGTCCAGTGGGCCTTCTGAAAGCAGAGAGTCCTCAGATGAACTTGATATTGATGAGACCGCATCTGATATGAGCATGAGCCCGCAGAGCTCCTCGCTGCCTCCGGGAGACAGTCAGCTTGAAGAGCAAGGAAAGGGCCAGAAGCTGCCTGTTGGCATGCTGGTGCACATGGCCTCAGGCCCAAGCAGGAAAATGGCAAACTCAACTCTTCTTTTCACAGATGTGGCAGATTGCCAGCAGATTCTTCAGTTCCCCAGTCTGCGGACAACAACTACTGTGAGTTGGTGCTTCTTGAATTATACAAAACCCAATTACGTGCAACAGGCCACCTTCAAATCCTCGGTTTATGCTTCATGGTGCATTAGTTCCTGTAACCCAAACCCATCAGGATTGAACACCAAGACCACTCTGGCTCTTCTGAGGTCCAAGCAAAAAATCACTGCAGAAATTTATACTCTGGCTGCTATGCACAGACCTGGAACTGGCAAGCTTACATCATCAAGTGCTTGGAAGCAGTTTGCTCAGGTAATGGATACCATTTCTAAAAGTACTGTAGTGTGGATTTGCTTGCTGAGCAGAATACATAGTGAAGGACATAAGGTCTAAAACATACAAGTGAAATGAAGGCTAGAGTTGAGGGAACCCTCCGAGACACTGATTTCCCCTCCCTCGTAAGAGAAGAAGCCACTGACCATGAACTGGGTCTTGGGGAAGTCTCTCCTTCACCCAGGTGCCAAGAAATTCTACCCCTGGGACCAATTCCTTTGGATTCTTCTCCCTTCTGGCCTATGTTAGTGACCCAGCAGATCCAATTTTCTTTTGATATGAGGAATTGAGGGGATTGTGAAGTGTGGATACGGGATGTAGAACATTGTGAATGTGGGAATGGACAGTGAAAGGAAAGGCGGGGAAGGAAGTGTGCTTGTGTCAGAACTGAACTCCCCCAACTCCAGAGGGGGTGTTCCCTTTGACAATACTTTTCACTAAAATTTATTTTCTGTATTTCTCTCCCAAAACTCATTTTCCAAGTGGTTATCTGATTTGTTCCTACATGAACAATTAATACCTCACACGTAAAATTACAAAAATACTAATAGGGACACTTGGAATTTTTGCCAAATTATTAATGAAACAAATAAAGAGTTTAAAAATCTATTTTACTAATCCAGTTACCATTTCCTTTCAACAATTTTTGCAGCTATGTCCTTAATTGATATTTTCATTGCTACTTCAGAATACAGAACGTGTTTTCTGTTTTTATTAGTGTTGCACAGAATAAGTGCCAACAGAGGAGTATTATTTTTTAACACAATGTTGGATAATTCCGTAAAAGCTGTCATTCTTCTCTGATTTTATCCCTAGCATCCCTTATTTCATGTTAACGGGCTATGACCCTTTGAGTGGAATTTAGGTTAATTTTCAGAGATCAGAGAAGAGCGGAATGTGTGAGCTTCTCCTATGTCTTAGAGAAACCATTTGAAATGATTCTCTCTTTTGTCCTACAGATGAAACCTGATGCATCCTTTTTATTTGGCAGCAAACTAGAAAGGAAACTAGTTGGAAATATCTTAAAGGAAAGAGGGAAAGGCGATATTCACGGAGATAAAGATATTGGATCCAAACAAACGGAGCCAATCCGAATTAAAATCTTTGAAGGAGGGTAAGGAAACATACATGCATGTGTGAAACATTCAGTTCTAAGTCAGAGCAAATGGTCACAAATGTACACTTGGAAAAAATAGTATCTACTCTGATTGGAAGTATAAGGTGAATTCTTTCTCTGTTCACATTTCTGAAGTCTAGCTGGCAATAGATAATGAGTTCGTGTCCTTGCTTTCAATGCCTTACTTTCAATGATAATGTCCCTGTTACATACAGTTTGAGCTTCTGCTTTAAATTTTCATACCTCTCATGCACTATGAAATCAACTAAATTGGTAGACTCTTGATGTCGTCTAAGCTTGTTCATCCTTTAATATTATTTTATGGGTATTTTTTGTATAGAATATTAATGGACATATTTTATTCTGTGCTTACAAAAATACTATCATGTACACTCATGTATAATTCTAAGAACTGGTTAATTTGATGACTCATTTTATTGCTTTTATTATTACCTAAAGTCTAGACTTTGTCGGGAATTCATCAGTTCCATCAGTATCCTGTTTCTGTCTTAAGGATCCAAGCCAGGGTACCACACTGCATTTAGTTGTCATGTTTTCCCTGTCTCTTCTGGTTTATGGCAGTCTCTTTGTCTTTGGGAATTTCTTTTTAAATGTTGAATCCTGAGTTGTAGAAACACAAGTGGTAAGGTCCAATACTTTGATATCTGTACAGTGAAGAAAAATTACACATACGTGGAACATCCAGTTTTAGATTTCAATAGAAATGTATTTTGTTTTTATTTAGTTACTTTTTTAAAGAATTTATTTATTTATTAACATATAATGTATTATTTGCCCCAGGGTACATGTCTGTGAATCGTCAGGCTTACACATTTCACAGCACTTATCATAGCACATACCCTCCCCAATGTCCACAACCCAATGTCCCTACCCCCCCCACCCCCTAGCCACCCTCAGTTCGTTTCGTGAGTTTAGGAGTCTCTTATGGTTTGTCTCCTTCCGAATCTCATCTTGTTTCATTAGAAATGTATTTCAAATCCAGTCAGTCACATGAGAAAAAAACCTCCAACTTACGCTATTAAAATTTAAAAATATTAAAGCATATTAGTCACATTTGGGAGATTATGTTGTAACAAGCCTTATCTCTACAATAGATCTATAATTTACATGTTTCCATGAGCATGAATTTTTTTTTTTTTTAAGATTTTATTTATTTATTTGACAGAGAGAGGTCACAAGTAGGTAGAGAGGCAGGCAGAGAGAGAGGGGGAAGCAGGCTCCCCGCTGAGCAGAGAGCCCGATGCGGGGCTCGATCCCAGGACCCTGAGATCATGACCTGAGCTGAAGGCAGAGGCTTTAACCCACTGAGCCACCCAGGAGCCCCCATGAGCATGAATTTATTCCAGTTACATTTGGAAGACAGAATAATGTTATCTATTTGATTATAAAACATTGAATGTTTACTGATACGAAATATCTATTTCTCATATAGATTCACCAGTTTAGAGATGAATTATTAAAGCTGTTTTCCTCTCAGTGTTGGCCCCTTTGGATGTCTTAGTATTTTCACCACTGAAACCACAGTTGTATGGAGTCTTGAAGCTTGTCTTGATATTTTTTTGACATCGCTCATCTTTTAACACAAACGAGAGAAATATAGATTTTATCTTTCCTCAGAGACTGAGAGGTCCCTGTGACTGAATCAACACCCTTATATTCAGCAATCTTCATAGCAGTGCACTTGTCCTAGATTAGCAGAGACCTTCCCATTACATGTGCTTTGGGAGAGCCCATCTCCACTAAAGAAGGACACAAGTGGAAAAGCGTATGTGAATATTTTATTGCTGTGTTTTGATGATCCACAAGGACTGTGCCCATACATCATTTCTTCCTCCTTTCATTGCCCTGCTATATGGGCTACTCCCAATCATTTCTTAACCTGTGACCTAACTTCTGCCTGGGGGTGATGAGCTGTTCATTCCCCTCAGTGTGCTACCACTTCTCATTTTGGTGATTGCAAAGGGGTAACTTTAAAAAAGAAGTGTTACCAAATTTTTAAGTGGATTTGTGCTTTATGCAATTTCTAGATTTAGTAATTTAATTAAACATATCTTTTATTTTTTCAAAATCCATTAATTCTTGTATTAAGTAGATTCATGTGTCTACAGACCTATTGAAGGGTAAATATTTTATCTGCAAAGATTTTTCTTATATGCAGCTTTATTTTATACTGAATTTTACTGTTTGTGAGTTAGTCAGGTAAGACATTAAAAATCAAATTGTTACTTAAAGATAAAATGCATTTCCCATAAATTGTGATGGTTGGCTACGCTAAGCTTAAGGTGTCCTTCTGTGACGAAAACTAGCTTTCTAGAAAATTATTTGTTTTATTCTATATTTCTTAAGTAATTTTATCTATTTAGGGGCCTAGAAGAGTGAAATTAAAAGGTGAAAAATATTTTTCAAATTGAGGTTCTTTTGTTACAAAAGACAATGTGAAATAAACCATGAAGTTTAAGAAAGTTTTGAGAACAAGTTGAAGTTGGAAATTCCTTGCAAAAGGGGAAAGATTTAAAGGATGAAAAATGTGCAAAATTAACCATTTAGTATTTTTGATACTACTTAATTCCCACCTGGAATTTTTGGTACTGACCAAAACATAAATAATGTTAAGGTTGAATACCATCCATAACAGAGTTAGTATTTAAATATGTGGATGGATTTTCTCTCCTAAAAAATCCTTCAGTGGTTTGGACAAATGAAGTTGAACTTTTATTCCTGATAACAGATTAGATACTAGGACAAAATAGAGAAGTGTGCTATTAGAATGTAAAAAACCAAAAGCCAAAACAAAAAACCTGTAAAATATAGTGCCTTTAAAGTAAATCTGTAGTGAATTAGGGCATTTTATAGGTCAGTTTACATTTTGAAGTTATAAAAAGAGCCCCTCAAAAGCAATATTTTTCCAAGAATGACATTAGACCCATAATTCTAGCCTAGCTTTGATTTAAAAGATAATGATATTCATTGACTTATTCAATAGAATGCTAACTGTACTCTATGATTGATCATGTTTCATTGCAGTCTAAACAAAATGTGATGGTTGAGCCCTGGATAGGTTTCTTTCATGAATTATCACAGTGAATACCTAAGACTTGGTGAACTGATTTGATTAAACTAGATTACCTCAGACATCCTTTCGAACCTCTCTATTAAATTCTTCTGGAAACAAATGCAAATTTGATTGAAAAATAGAATCTCTAGTTTTTATTATGTAACAGTACTTACCAGAAGCTACTTGAAATTTGGACTCCACTTTAGTGCAAATTCATGGTCCTTGGGAAGAGCGGATCAAATCTGTAGACAACAGTTGGTGAGCTGAGCTCCGCCTGTGTAAGCTTGAAATTTTGGAGACACTCTCATGCCAGGATTGTAAAAATAGAGTAAAAACTTGCAATGAAGAATTCTATTATCAGTTATACTTATTTTAGCAAATTTAGAGGGGTGTGTGTGTGTGTTATACATGCACATCTTAGACGCTGTAATGTTAACGAATGATATATGTTGATTTGAATATGTTGGTATAACTTTTTGGATATTTCTTGTGTGGAGTCTGTACTCGAATCCAAAAGTAGTAAGGCACAACTCTGCAACTCTCTGAGATTTATGGAAGCCCATTTGAACATCTATACCCCAAGTTCCTATATCTACACTTAATAGAGGGCAATAATTCCATTTTGAAGACCATGCAGAAAAATTCCATTTTGCTTTCAATGCCAAATCTATTCTCTGGTGGTTTCAGGCATTTATTGCATAAATTTCATAGGCTTCATTGAAGTAAAGTTGAATAATTGTTTGTAAAAAGACCATCATAAAAATTTTGCCCCTCAAAAAAAAAGGTACCCCTCAAAAGATCAGATTCTGGGTTGATATATAAAACACTAAAAGTATTTGAAAACACACTGCATTCCCTTTTTCTAAACAGGTATAAGTCAAATGAAGATTATGTATATGTCAGAGGACGTGGACGTGGAAAGTACATTTGTGAAGAATGTGGGATTCGCTGTAAGAAGCCAAGCATGCTCAAAAAGCATATCCGCACTCACACTGATGTCCGGCCTTACGTATGCAAGTTATGTAACTTTGCCTTCAAAACGAAAGGTACAATTCTCATCTTTTTGGAGGAAAAATACTTTTTTTTTTTTTTATGGCTACTTTGGATTCCTAATATCATTTGATAACTACTTGCATTGACAATAAGATGGTTTTGGTTTTGAAATGTATTTTCTCCCTTATGTTAGCAAAGGATGTACGCGAGACAGCAAGGCTCCTTTTATGACTTAAGTAAGAGCTATAGACTGGGGGCCAGGCTAGTTGTTTCCAAAGGAAGTGGCCGAGAATTGCCTGGATTGCTATTGCTATTACTGTTTGTTGGAAATGTTGTGTGGTCTAGATAATCTTTGCACCAGTATTGAAATACCACCGGGAGACAATCCATGCAGTGGCATTAGAAAAGCAAGGCAGCAGCTGGGAAGAAAGCATGTGCCCATGGTCAGTTTCAAGATTATAAATAATGTAGAGACCCACAGACTCCCAAGTGGGCCCCTCCATCCATGGTCGCATTAATTATGCATAGAAATTTGATAGCTTGCGTTCCGTGTATTTATCAGCACAGAGACAATTTCTTACTCTCAGGCCACAACTGTGAGTCTCATAAAACTAGGACCAGCCCTAAAATTATATTCTGTCTTTTACAGGTAGGTTTATACGAAAATATTTTATACAAAAAGCCTGCTTTGATTATATTTCCATCATTTTATAAAATCATGGAAATAAATGTGCACAAGCCCAGTGTTCCAGATTACAGGCAATAGTAACTTAGAGGTGGTTTGAGTTTTGTAGAAGTACGTTCACTGCTTGCTGTAGATGTACTTTGGATCTAATGGATTTTTACCCCCTCACTAACCTCATATAACCTCCTATGTTTTAACTTAAAATTGGCAAGTCCATTATTCTGCTCCACTACCTGTCAAGAAAAATAAATATCAGATAAAATCATCTTTGGTAGAGAAATTTGTACCTATTTTCTCCTATAATCAATATCCTAAATTGTCTTATTGGTTTGTAAGAAGTATAAATGCGTAGACTCTCAACATATCTGTTCCTTCTGTAGTAAGAAGGTATCTCTATTACTGGGAGGTCTTCTTTGAAGCCACTTAAAGGAGGAGGGAGTGTTCATTTGCATTTCAAAAGAGATAAACATAAGGTCCTTTAAATACCATCCACCTTTGCAGTCAAGCCTTTTATTTAGAACTTCACCAAGAGACTCCCTAGGACTTTGGAAAATATAAACTTTGGTTTTATAAACTGCAAATCTGCCAGTCCTTACCACTGATAGATCTTCCCCGGGCATAGGGATTTGCCATAGGTATGGCTATGTGAAACGCTGGGTGAAGAAATGTCACATTTCTAGGCTTTTTAAAATCAAATTTAAAAAAAAATAATAATAAAATAAAGACCTAGTTTCTATAACCTTAAAAAAAAATCAAATTAAATTTGGCTCCAGATCATTGTCATGGAATTTCAGCAGGAAATAATTTATTCTTGGTCATTATTGGCATTTCCTTGTCACCCTTCAGGAATGTGCAAATGTCTCGGAATCTTAAAACGAGCACAATATCCTGGGAAACCCCTCCAGTTCTCGTAGAAGTGACTGTTGTCCCAAACCATGTCATCTGAGTGCAAATCCTGAGCGCACTTGTGGAAAGAGCACCTCCTGCAAGTCTGGTGCCTTTCATTCAGGACCCTCCCTCCCTCTCCTCCTCCTTCCCCCACCCCTCAGGGGCCACTCCCTCCCCTGCTCCTTGCTGGAATCCCTTCAGAAGCTCAGGACTTCAGTCAACCAAAACCAGGGTGGAGTTATTTCAGAGCCAGATTTCTAACTAAAAACCTACCCTGAAGATGAGACCCCAAAGGCTGACTGCCTATTGAAGTGGAGAAAAAAGAGAAAGAATAAATAGAGGAGGAGAAACGTATCAAGATCTAAATAAATTATCTTGACACCTACTTACACACCCATCCATGTACACAGATAACTTGCACCTGTGCAGAAGCCAGTGACTTCCATTAATATACAGATGTATTAATTAATTTACAGATTTAGGAATTCTTGATGATCTGGCTGTAAAATTTTTCAAGATATTTAAAACATTTTTAGATAAATAAGAGCCGTAGGGCCTGGAAATATTTTTATACTTGGAGTTACCAGAATAGAGAGGGAATATTGCAGAACTTGAAAAACTGCTGTCATAAGTTTGTTAACATATATCAGACAGATAGATGGTAAACACTGAGAATAATGCTCCCTGTAAGTAGTTAGCTAAGTATGTGTATGGATCTTTGAATTTATTTACAAGATTGGCCTTCGCATATGTTGGCATAATTTTTTTCTTATGACCAGTGAGGAACTTGGGAAGTCGATCTAAATCTGATCAGTGCCAGAAGGTCTGGGGTCTCAGGAGTGTTGATGAGAATGTTTGATCTGAACTTTTTCTGAGGTGTGTGACCTCGCTTATGTCACCCTGTTTATATCCAGGCCTAAGAGGCTGGCCTGTTTGGGCCAGAGATGTTAGATCTCTTCTCAGCCAGGAAAGCCTGGGATTCCCAGTCTTGCTTGGAACATACTCTTAAAAAGGTATGATCCTATTCTACAAGTCTTCTGGAGTGAAGGAAACTTGATTTTGGGCCAAAGTTCTGAGTGGTTGATGTATTCAGGAGCCAGATCGTTCCCATTAAGTTCAAGGCAAGGGGTAGTGGGTAGCATAGACAAATCTATGTTATCTCAAGTTAGTTCATTTCTAATTTTGGAGCAATCATCATATTTTTGTAATGAATTAATTTATCCTTCTTTTGCTTGTGTTTTCTAGGAAACCTAACGAAGCATATGAAATCAAAAGCACACATGAAGAAATGCTTGGAGTTGGGGGTTTCAATGACATCAGTGGATGATACAGAAACCGAAGAAGCAGGTATTACAAAATATAGTTGACTGACCTCTTCATTCTTCACACTGGAGCTTTGTGGCCAGGGTGGCAAAACAAGTTTTGATATTTTAAAAAACTGACCACATTTCATTTTATTAAATATGAAATATAGAGAAGAAATCTGACATGTTGAATTGCTTACAACCTGCTAAGAAGAGATAAATGCATTTCAGTTCTGACTGAAGGGGAAAAAGGCCTCACTATGAAAATACTTCTATCTAGAACTGTAAAGGAAATCTAATTATTCTTGTGTCGTGACAGGAATTTAGATTTTATTAAATGTCTGGGGAAGTTTGAAAAACAATTTAATGTGTTATTATTCCTATTAAGAGGGGAAAAAAAATCCATCATTAACCTGAATAGAAAACCTGAGGGCCAGTCAGACTTCCTGAGATATATCACTTATATGTAAGTTGATACCTATAGAGACATATTGCTGCCTTCCTTTCCTTCTAGCCTCATTATTAACAGCATTATACATACCCTTTGTTGAGGGTTTTCCATGGGCCATGTAACATTGGAGTTATAAGGTTCTACTCTAGAGTTCTTTTGTTGGATGGGGAGGAATCAGATTAGTCATAAAAGGATAAGAACCAGTTTAAGCTCCCCCAGGTAAGTGCCCAGTGAGTGTTACAGGAGTTCAGAAGTAAAACTCTTATGTAGGGGCTGCAAGGTTGGAGGGGAGCTTTCGGAAACAGATGGCGTCCAAATTCGCTCCTAACCTTGATGTTTGGACCTTGATCTTCACTGTCTGTTCAATTGTTTCAGAAACAATGGAAGATTTGCACAAAGCAGCTGAGAAGCATAGCATGTCCAGCATTTCAACTGATCATCAGTTCTCAGATGCCGAAGAATCGGATGGTGAGGATGGAGATGATAATGATGAAGATGATGAAGATGATGATGACTTTGATGATCAGGGAGATCTGACACCAAAAACCAGATCGAGAAGCACCAGTCCTCAGCCTCCTAGATTCTCATCCTTGCCCGTGAATGTTGGCGCCGTGCCCCATGGGGTTCCTTCAGATGGTTCCTTGGGGCATTCTTCATTGATCAGCTATTTGGTTACTTTGCCAAGTATTCAGGTTACTCAGCTGATGACACCAAGTGACTCATGTGAAGATACTCAGATGACAGAATACCAGAGGTTATTCCAGAGCAAAAGCACAGACTCAGAACCGGACAAAGACAGGTTAGACATACCGGGTTGTGCGGATGAAGAGTACATGCTGTCTTCGGAGCCCAGCTCCTCTCCGAGGGACTTCTCACCCTCAAGCCACCATTCCTCACCAGGATATGACTCTTCACCCCGTCGAGATAATTCACCAAAGAGGTATCTGATACCCAAAGGAGATTTATCACCCAGAAGACATTTATCACCTAGGAGAGATCTGTCACCCATGAGACATCTTTCACCAAGAAAGGAAGCTGCATTGAGAAGAGAGATGTCACAAAGAGATGTTTCACCAAGAAGACATCTGTCCCCAAGGAGGCCAGTATCACCTGGGAAAGATATCACGGCACGAAGAGACCTCTCTCCCAGAAGAGAGAGAAGATACATGACCACCATAAGAGCACCATCTCCCAGAAGGGCTTTATACCATAACCCACCATTGTCCATGGGGCAGTATTTGCAAGCAGAACCAATTGTATTGGGGCCTCCTGTAAGTATGATTAGCTTTCTCTTTCTAATGTATAAGCCAAAGCATATCGGAGCCTCTTGATAACACACTTATGTGAAATTTGTTATAACATGGGTATCCCTCATGGGGAACAGTGAATTTGGTTACTGAAAATAGCAGGAGGACATTTTCTCACATGCTGTTGTTAGTAATATGGCTGTGGCATTACCCCAAGTGTAGTATTGCATCAGAGCGGTAGTGCATTTCCAGCTGGGAATGGGTGAGGCTTTTCTACATGCTTTCTAAGCTTCAGTAATTATGGACATGAGCTGAAACCTTTACAGGAGTCATAAAGGTGAAGTCTTGGAAACGACATGACCGCATAGACATACACTCTCAGGGCCATCGGGGTGCCAGTTATAGAACTTTGCCAAGGCACTAGCATTGACTTTCAGTACATTTAAAAAAAAATAAACTCATGACCTTGCCCACAGTGAGTGGACATGTGAAACCACCCCAATGGTATGTTGTGAGTCAAAGGCATGAAACTCTCTGCTTTTCTTGTCATTACTACCACCTCCTGCTTGGTGAGAGTCACTCCAAGTGCACTGCTCAGTGAGACGGTGGGCCCCAGGTTGGAAGAGCTCAGGGAGAAAGTTTCATAGGATGTGCCCTCATTTAAACATAGATAATAACAGTTAACAGTCATGGATTAAATTCATGCAGTAGGTTTAATGTAAATCTATAAAAAAGCATCTTCCCTGCCTCATTCCATGGGATGACAGACCTTGAGGTTTCTTTCAGTGTGTATAGGATTTTAAAAAATGAATGAAGCAGACACTTAGCATAGACAGATGAATGATTTTTGAGTTTCTTTGCTTTAAATGTATTTTTGTTTCCCAGTCTCTACTTTTTTTTTTTTTTTTAAGATTATTTATTTATTTGACAGAGAGAGAGAGAGAGAGAGAGATATCACAAGTAGGCAGAGAGGCAGGCAGAGAGAGGGGGGAAGCAGGTTCCCTGCCGAGCAGAGAGCCCGATGTGGGGCTCGATCCCCGGACCCTGAGATCATGACCTGAGCCAAAGGCAGAGGCTTTAACCCACTGAGCCACCCAGGTGCCCCCCCAGTCTCTACTTTTTGCACTTCTTTCTTTCTTCTGGGTTTCTGTTGTGTGACTCAATACCGTCCTTCCAGCCAAAGGCACTACCCATTTCCAGTTCCTTCTTATCACTGTCCTAGTGGCCAGGCTCCTTCCTCTCACCGCCTTTTCACTACCTTGAGTCATCAGCTTAGATTATCATTTTTAAACTTCAGGAAAGTTCCCTGCGGCAGTTCACTCCCTGGCCCCGAACATCGTCTTTTCACAAGTTGGTACCAACTTGGGCTTTGTGATACAACTACAGCAGACACATGCATGCAGTCAGGACATGATCGATTTGTCAAGATAATGAATTAGCAAGCCAAGAAAAGGAGGTACATTCCCACAGGTTTCTGTGTCTTGGTGGTGTTAAGTAGAAAAGAAAGATCTTCTGACGTTTATGCCATTACAGTGTGAATAGAGAGTTGTAGATCCGCAAATCCCTCTGATGCCAGGATACCACATCTAGGGTATCAGATGC
This sequence comes from Procyon lotor, assembly GCA_028646535.1. Classification (NCBI taxonomy): domain Eukaryota; kingdom Metazoa; phylum Chordata; class Mammalia; order Carnivora; family Procyonidae; genus Procyon; species Procyon lotor. The sequence continues at coordinate 17,838,081 of CM053608.1, forward strand.
TTTCTGTGGTATAACCCAGCAATGCTGGGGGAGCCTGTGTGCTGAGGCTCTCCTGCTCTGGCCGTGGCCGGGTGGACTGAGGCTGGGGTATTTGTGAGACATTGGGACATCCTCAGTCAACTGCAGTCACAAAAATATAAGCCTTTAGTGCCAATAGGCTATTGTTATTAAAAACTGGTAGCAACTCACAGTCAACTCGAGCAAAGGAATTGAAAGAGGGGACGAAGGAGGTTCACCCAGCTTTTGGGTTTGTGACTAGAAAGTTGTTGGAAAGAAACTGGTTTTATTAATCACTGAGCTTACATCGAGTTGTTTTTTTATACCAATTCACCTGGACACTTAATACAATGATTAAACTTTACCACTGATGAAGGCCCACTATAGAGCCATTGGTCTATTACCCAGTTAAATTATCTTTAGAGAATTTATAGCCGGCTGCTTCGTTCATGGGATAAAAGAGAATAGATCTGGGAATGCTCCCTGAAAAGGGGGCGGTTGGTCCAGAGCACTTCCTGTTTAAGGTTTTTTCACATCATTTTTGAGGGGCAGACAAGGAGTTTATCTTTCTGTGATGTGTGAAGAAGACTTTTGTGGCCAAGGCAAAACAGAATTGACAATACCACGAGAAGCATTTCTCATGATTGCTGTATTGGATGAGTGCTGCACCCTTTCTGAATAATGCATGAAAATATTAAATTAGAATAACCCTAAAAATAAACCTTTTTGGTGGAAAATCTTTTAGTAATACCTCGTCTTGTTGCTTAACATGGGTTAAGAGGTCATAGGTCGGTGACTGTGGCATGAAAGGATCTTCTAGGCTAGCATGACACACTCATTGTCCAGTTCAATCTGGAGTGGTAGTCTCCAGGGAGCAGGTTTGGAGGAGGTGACATTCAGCCACTGGGATCCTACTACTCTGCTGTTTCTGTCCTGATGCCCTCTTGTTAGTTTTAATATAGATAGATGATGATAGATGATGATAGATAGATAGATAGATAGATAGATAGATAGATAGATAGATAGATAGATAGATAGAGGGAAGGAAGAAGCAAGGAAGGGGAGGGAAGGTCTTTCACTCATCAGCATTTTTTGAGGGTCTAACACGTGTGGCTCAAGGATGGTGATGAAAAAATGTTATGATTTCTGGCTCAACTTTTTTTTTTTAAAGCTCTTGTTTATTTGACACAGAGAGAGACAGACAGAGAGAGAGGGAATACAAGTACGGCGAGTGGGAGAGGGGGATGCGGGGCTCCATCCCAGGACCCTGGAACCATGACCTGAGTCGAAGGCAGACTCTTAATGACTGAGCCACCCAAGTGCCCCTGGCCTCAACTTTTTTAAACAAAAAAACCTTCCTATTCCATTTTTAAAGTTTTAGCAGATAAATTAGCCAAGGACACAAAGAAAAATGTGCCTGGGTTTCCAGTATGTAGTGCAAAGAACATCGTGTCTAGTCAGAGTCAACATTCAGTTCTATCACTTGCTATCTGCATGATCTTGAGCAAGTCACTTAACCTCTTGGCCACAGTTTCTTAATCTGTTTGTGGCAGCCAGGGAGGTAGGCCAAGCAGATTTCTGTCCTTGCAAGAACGTCCCATTCAGTGGTGAGGAATGCTGTAAACTGACAGCCTCCCGCTGTTAGTGCCATCAGGATACGCCTCAGTTTTCAAGCTAAGGTTATACTCTCCATGCAGCCCCCAGCCAGAGACTGAGCCTGGATCCATCCCAACTGAGCACCCGCTTCCTCTGCCTCCAGAGGAAGCACTTACACTCCCACCTCCTTCTTTGCATTTGCTTCCAGAGCACCTCCTGACAATATTGAAGAGATGAGTGGGGTGATAGACCTGGTACACGGAAACATGCGCACACACACACACATATACATACACATAATACAACCCACACGAGTTCATTATTTGCATTTCCGTATCAGGGTGTTTCTTACCAAGATTTGCAATGATGTCAGAATTATAAGGCTCAAATTACAAAACAAAATAGGGTTGCCAATAGGGTAAAAAAAAAAACATAGTAGGAAAATGATGTTGAGAGTTTCTCTGGAGGATGAAGAAGGGGTGAGTGCAGGGGAAGAGGGTGTGTGGAAAGGCCTGTCAGTGTCGTACTTACATGGTATAAATCCTCCTGGCACACTTACTTCTGGGGTTGTCGTCATTTAATTGCTGGTCGGCAAAGATCTGAATATGACACTTTCATTCTTAACACGAATAGAATTCTGTTGGATTTTGAACATATTGAGTATATCCTAGTGTTAGAGGACACCCCATTCATCACTCCCTTTGTTAGCCTTGAGTCAGAGACCCCATGGAATGGGACAGCTCTCTTTGGCCCCTCACAGACACCCGTTCTGATTAGATATATGCAGTGGGTGGCACAGAATAGCAACCAAAAGCAAAATGGAAAAATGACCAAACTACATTTTATTTTAAACTTTGAAACATTGGTAATTATAATTAAAAGAGGATTCATTTAGTTATCTTCAAAGATTATCACCGTAGGTATACCAAAGGTATACCAAAGGTACCATAGGTATCTTCCACCTTACCTGATGTTTGATGTGGGAAACATGACTTCTTCTAGATTAGAGCAAAGACAAGAGGGATTTGTTGTTGTTATTATTGTTGTTTTAGCATTTATATGACTGTCATACTAAAAAATTCTCACCTTCCCTAACTTATGAGGTCCTTGTGATTATAGGATTGATGATTTCGTCACTTTCCCTGCACTTTCAGGATAATAATTTGTTTCTGCCTTGAATAAGGTGTAGCCCAAAACAGGGTAAGGGCTGAGCATGGCACAGAGTAACAGAGATAATGCATAATTTATCATTCTCAGGCTGATCTCACAGTCTAAATAGAACTGGATGAATCACTAATAGTATAGGGCATACATTGAACTTTAGAACTGAAACATCCTTGAAATGAATTAGAACTTTTTTGGGGCGTCTCTCCCTTGGATTATAACCGTACTTGACAAGTTTATATCTATCTGACTTTAAGTTCTCCCAAAAAATAAATAAATAAATAAACCTGAGTACCTTTTAAATGACAGTCCATTAAAAGAATGAAGCTCAGGAATTTAAATCTGATAATCTCATGGTCTAAGTTGTGTTTTGCTACGGAAACAATTACAGAAAATAAATTCTCTTTCAGGACTGGGACCATAAAATCTGGAATTCTGGCCCCCAGTGTTAAATGTCTTCATTCATTAGTTGCCAAGATGGTATTTAAATGAACGTGATAATATAAACAGAAGATACTAAGACATAACAATCTTGGGTTCCCAGCTGTATAGTTGAATATGAGTTAAAACTGTTTGACATATTTAATATTAACTATTTTGATGCATAGTTGCCTTACAAAAACTGGCCTCAATTTATCGTTTGATAAAGAAGCTAATCTTCCACCCAGGGTTCCTCTTGAGAGGGAATTTATTCCTTTAAACCAATGTCTTGCACATCGGACTAACCAGTTTGTCTATCACCACCATTTCGTCATCTGTTCTGTGGAAAACTTAAAAAAAAAAAAGCCAATTTTCAGGCTTGTCACTCCCAATTATACTCATCAACACTTAAGAAAAATATTAAAAAATCTTCCTGGTATATAAACAGATGGCAATTGTTTTACTTTCTTTTGAATTTAAAGACCTACTATTAGTGTTTTTTGCTCAGTGAACTTTTTCTGGTAATTATCCATTATTTTCTTTTCATTTTCTTTTATGGAAAAAAAAAACAACTGAAATGTGTCTCTGTACCTAGTGGAAAACACACTGCATATTTTCTCGTGTTGCTGTTTAAAAACAAGCCACTTTTCACAGACCAACAGCTTCATTCAAGGATTCTAAAAGACAGCTAAGAAATCTCTCGTGTCCTAAAAAGCGAAAAATCAATAAAGGGATGAGGTAGTTTTAAAGTGTTTTGAATGAATGAGTGAGTTAATGAATGAGTGACTGAGGTGGCTTGACCAACCTCGCCCGAAGAGTACCAGGTCCTAAACGTTGTTCTCTGCTTCCCCGTGCAGAATTTAAGAAGAGGATTACCTCAGGTTCCTTACTTCAGTCTCTATGGAGACCAAGAAGGTGCTTATGAACATCCAGGCTCCAGCCTTTTCCCTGAGGGTCCTAATGACTATGTCTTCAGTCATCTTCCACTCCACTCTCAGCAGCAAGTGAGAGCTCCTATCCCCATGGTGCCAGTTGGTGGGATCCAAATGGTTCACTCCATGCCTCCGGCCCTTTCCGGTTTACATCCTCCACCCACATTGCCTCTGCCAATGGAGGGCTCTGAGGAAAAGAAGGGAGCCTCTGGGCAATCCTTCCCTAAGGATCCCTATGTCCTCTCGAAGCAGCATGAGAAGCGATCGCCTCACATTTTGCAGTCATCTGGTCCACCCAGCACGCCCTCCTCTCCTCGGCTATTGATGAAACAGAGCACTTCGGAAGACAGCCTAAATTCAACAGAGAGGGAACAGGAGGAAAATATACAGACTTGTACAAAAGCCATTGCCTCTCTCCGGATTGCCACAGAAGAGGCTGCTCTGCTTGGGGCAGATCAGCCAGTGCGGGTGCAGGATGCCCACCAGAAACCCTTGGAAAGTGCACATGTTAGCATTAGACACTTTAGTGGACCTGAGCCAGGTCAGCCCTGTGCCTCAGCCACCCACCCTGACTTGCATGATGGTGAAAAGGACAATTTTGGCACATCACAGACTGCATTAGCTCACTCCACGTTTTACAGCACGAGTCGTGTGGATGATAAACCATCGGGTTTTCACAGCAGCAAAGAGTTACCTTCAAGCACAGAGGGAGGCAATGAGCCCTCAGGAGAGAAGAGTCAACTACATTGATCTAAGATGCATGGAGACTTTCATTTCCACATTTCCCCATTTTGTTTTTGTTTTTCTAGAAATAGAGGTAATCAAGTTTATAGCATGCCTGTCCTAAGTTACCGTAGTTTGCTATTATATATACTTTTGTTATATCAAAAGAATTAGGTAAATTAACAAGTCATCATGAGCCTGACCAAAACAAAATTTGAAATTAACCTATTGGGTCTGGTACTTTTAAAATTGTACAGATGTTTGTGCCTTTTCTTTACTTTGCTTATATTCTTATAAGCATTTTTTAGCAGTAATTTGTACATATTTTAGAATTTGTGTATCTGCTTTGTAATAAATGTAATTTCTTTCCTTTTTTTGGACACTTGGATCTAAATGATGTAAAGCAAAACAGCATCAATATATATGTGAGGTTGCACTAAAACATATTTTTATATGATTAAAATTGAACAGCTTTTATGTACAGCTCTGATTCTGTAATACTAATATTTATTTACTTTGTTTCATAAATTGTACATTTTTTCTTAATGTTGTGGATTGCTTTTCTATGTGAAGCATGGGATTTACTGTTGCGTAACTAGAACAAAAATGTATATTGTAAACAAGATATTTAAACTAGAGTATCTTATTCTGCACTTATGCATTAGTTAAAAAAAGATAAAGGATGTATCAGTCAGTTCTTAACTCTTGTAAATTTTTTTTGTCTCTTGTTTGCTGGATTGACTATAACTTAAGTGCTGATTGTGATTTTAAACTTATAGTACCGTAAAGCATTAAAGTAAACAATGTGCTATTGTGAGTTTTTTCAAAGCTTTATAAATCAGTTATAAATAATATTAAAAGTATTTGGTCTTATGTGAACATGTTGATCTATATACTCATCTAAAAATATGGGAAAACATTCCGCCCCATGTAAATATGTACAAGTGCATCACTGGTACAATTTTATGTAACTCAGTTGGACACTAGGTTGCCACAGACCTATGCTAGGGTGTCTTTAAAAATTAAAGTGACAAAGCACATGGGACTGTGCAGAGCTTGGTTATCGGCCGGCCCGGTGGCTTGGCAGGCAGTGCTGTGCGCTGCCCGTGGAGAAAACCTGGGCTTACAGATCTCCTTGGTTCTTGCTACACAAGATGGTGACCGGAACTAAGGCTGCGCGACAGAGGGGACGTGCTTGGACTCTGAGGGTTAGGAGTGGACGCGGGGAAGGGGCGTGGAGACCTCTTACCAGCCTTTCCTCTCAGCCAGTCCACATGGTAACAGGGTTGGCATCAGCTTTAGGGGAAGCCACTTCACCCTCTCAAAGAGGGGCAGAGTGTCAGGCTCCTGGCTATCTCAGGGGGTACAGGGGAAAAAAGCTTTCCAGGGAAAGAATTTGTGGGAGGAGGATGTCTTTTGTACGCAACATGCAGAAGGGGCTTTGGTTAGCATGGAAGGTGGGCAGAGCCTTTGTTTGTAGGTCCGGAAGAATGGAAGGAAGGGGGGGGTACAACAACACGTGTGCGCACACGCACATGTGTGTGCATGCACACACACACACACACACACAATCTGGGTTATCTTTGTGCTATATAGTGGATTATAATTCTGTGAAACCAAGTTTGTATATTGAATTACATTAAGGAGTGTTCTTTAAAAAGAGAAATAAATATACAATTACATGCTTGAGGTGTCTAGTTTTTAATGTGTTGTTTTACATTTTAATTTCTCGATTTTGTTTCTAAAGAAATTTTGATGCCACCAACATGCCATCTGTGCTTTTAATTGCCAGGCTTTGCCCATTCTGAGGTATGCTGAGCATGAACGCTTTTAACAAGTGAGAAGACAGTCAGTGGCTTCCATATGTCATTCAATTAGGAGAGAGAGTGGTCACCACCGTGTGAGCTCTAGAAATGGAGTCACCGGATCCTAAGCGTGGGCATGGGCAAAATACATTACATCTGCAAAGAGTCATGAATAAATCAAATGATCATTTCCTCTTCTGCCTCCCTCTCAGTAGGCATACATATCTGAAATTCCACTGGGGAAACCTCTTTATTTTTGCTCAGGTGACTGAAGGCAAAACCAGCTGAAATAAATATACCATGAAATATCCACAAATCACAGTTCTGTGGTACAAAAGAGTAGAACCTTTTTAATAATGAAAGTGGAGGCTCATTAAAGGTCAAAATCTATCAGTATTTCTATTATAAAAATCTCAAATTGGTGGATTTGCAATCCACCAATAGTGGATTAGTAATTTGCAACTACTTGTGTGGTTTTATGAGCCAGACCATCTTTGGAGATTATGTTTTACAGAAGTGAATTAAAGGTCAACACAAGCAGCCAGTCTAAAATCTGTCTCTCATTGAGAAGAAACCCTGAAATGTCGCATTACATAAGGGTGATTTGTGTGTCTTTTTCCTCATTGTGTTTCTGTGTATGTGTGTGTATGAACCCTTCTAAATGCTTCCTCTTCTAATTTGTCTCGTAGTCACTCATTCATAAAACAGTTTTTGAGTGCCTACTATGAACTGGCTACTATGATGGGTGGTTGGGGATGATGAAAGTATTCTTGCCGTCAAGACACTCAAGTAAAATGAAAGACATGTATGTATACGACTGTATGTAATATGATGTTAGAGCTTAAATAATGGTATATTTGGTATTTTTTGGCTGTCACCAAGGAGAGCAGTTACCCTGCTGAGAATGGAAGGAGGGGCAGGGTTCATCACAGGTGTCCTTGGAACAGATCCTTGAAATAGTAGATTGACTTATTCAAAAGAGAAATTCTCATCACCAACCTTAGGACAGTGTTCATTGTGCTATCTGTACAGTGCTGCACAAAACTAAGTTCTTGTCTTCATGGAGTTCATATTCTAATAGAGAGGCATTAAAAAAAAGTGGAGGAAGGGCATGTTGGATGATCAAGGAAGTGTAAAACAGAGAGTGGGTAAAAAGCCAGATGGAGCCCGCTCCCTGCATATGTGATAGGGTGGGATGTGCTTAAGCCAAAAAGGCACATCAAAGTCCAAATTCCTAATCCAGCCTAGGGACATCAGATCTGGCTCTGTAAGCAACAGGGAGCTGAGCCAAGGAAGGGATGAAGCAAGAAAGTGGCATTGCTGTTGCTAGTGTTGTTCTTATTTAGAAAGAAAAAAAAGAAAGAAAGAAAAGAAAATCACTGGGACAGCAATGAAAATAGTGGATTTGAGGCAGAAAGTGTGGAGGCAGAGGACCAGTTGGGAGAATTATGAAGTTGTGTCATTCCCATGGAAATAAGAGCAGCAACAATCCAAGCAGATGATGGGGAAAGAAGGGACAGTTTTGTTTCATGAAGAACTGGTAATAACTAGAGGCTGACTTGGTGTCTGGGGTGGGAGAGCAGGAGAGGGTAGAGAGACTGGAGTTCTTGACTTGGGCAGTGGAAAGAGGGTGGTTTCCTTAACTGTCAGGTGGATTTGGACCAGCTACAGGTAAGGAAATGAGCTCCTCTAAGAAGTTTAGAATGAGTTCACTCTCAAGAAAGACCTAAGCTGGAGACTGGTTTGTCACTTCTTGTCACTTACTCATAGGGTGCTGACTTGGAGGAAATCACTCAGGACATAGAAAAGGACAGAGGAAGACGTTTGAGGACTTCCCAAGGGAGGACCGGCAAACTGGGAGTGAACCAAAAAGATGCATTTTTGAGATTTTTGAAAACTTGATTTTCCTAAGTTCTCCAAGATAGTTTCTAGGAAGCAAAACCTTAAGAACATCATTTTTGAGGCCAGCTCTAGTTGTGGAATTATAAAGTGATGACATTTCCTGAGCAGCATCATGGGAGTTTTATTATTAAATAATTAATTAGAGGTTGTTCAACCAACCTGTCGTTTACAAATGTGTCTCCAAAGCCTGTGGTTCAAAGAAGTTAGGTGACATTTTCGAGGAGAAATAGGTTGTTTGCTGCACTTTCTAATACAATCACCTAGTCCTAGCTACCTGTGGCTGTTGAGCACTTAAAATGGGGTGAGTGTAACTGAAAGACTGGATTTTAAATTTTACTTAATTATACTCACTTTAAACTTCAGTAGCCACACGTGGCTAGTGGGTCCTGAATGGGACAACCCAGATTCAGCACAAGCTGTACCCCACACCTCTATCTGCATTCATCCATTTAAAAAATATAGAGCTGTCATCATGTGCCAAGCTCTGTTCTTGGTACTGGATATATAGCAGTGAACAACAAAAATAAACAAACAAGAAAACCCAAAACATCTGCCTTCATAGAACTGTGTTCAGTGCTTATTGTTAAATATCCAGTTAAGGAATTTGGTGATGCAGTCCTATCGGTTGTTTTTCTTCCTATTGAGTCTTGGACCTTGGAAGTCACCCAAAGAATAACAGCCAAAGCATCACTTTATGAAGGGGTAGACAGACCCCCTATAGGTGACTCCTCTTCCTCCTGTTGGAAATCACTGTCAAAAGCTAGGAGGCGGATACACCACATCCTCAGGACTGATGTGGAGCCTCCCACATCTTGCCTTAGTCTAAACGCCTACCCTTCCTTCAGTGGTTCAAGAGAGATGTGTCCAGGCTCCAACTCATCCTACAACTTCTACACAAGAAATAGAGGTCTGGGATGAGAGAGCGGTCCTCTCCTCTCCTAGGCCCTAGAAATTCTGCCTTCGTTTTCTGATTATCACCAGTCCCATCCATGTTAGAGCAAGCTATGACCCAGCAATTGCACTACTGGTATTTACCCCAAAGATACAGATGTAGTGAAAAGAAGAGCCACATGAACCCCTTCCTTCATAGCAGCGATGTCCACAATAGCCAAAATATAGAAAGAGCCAAGATGCCCTTCAACAGACGAATGGACAAAGAAGATGTGGTCCATATACACAATGGAATATTACTCAGCCGTCAGATAAATAGGCTTACTATTCCTACGGAACCCTCTTTGTGAAGGGGTGGACTGCGGGATGTTCCCCCAACTCCGCAAAAGCCCCATCGCATTGTCATATCTGTCTTACCAGAAGTTATGTATTGACTATCACAGGAAAGCATAAAATTCTCTTAAACTGTACTTGAAATGTGACTAGTTCAAATTGATATATGCCGTAAATGTAAATCATACACCAGATTTTGAAGACATAGCATAAGAAAGATACCAAATATCTCATTTATAATTTTTCATATTGATAATGTGTTGAAATGATTCAATTTTGGATATAGCAGGTAAAATAAAATGTTATTAAAATTTATTTCTCATTTTTCCCTCTCTAAACGTTGGCACAGAAAATTGGAAATCGTATACATGGCTCACACTGTACTTCTGGATGGTGCTGGGGAGACAACAAATCTGATGGGGTGAGGGGGACATAGCTCAGGTCAGAGGCTATAATTGATTTCCATAATCAATGTGGGAAATGATGGTAGCTTTTCCTTTTTTTCTGAAAAAAAATTTTTTTTTTTCTGTATCAGTGGTTCATAATGGTTCATAATGAGATGGCCAAACCTAGGGCCATCTTCTTTTCCTGATAGGTATTTGGCAGTGCTTCTTCAAAAAATTTCAATATAATAGCCTAACTGCATACAAGGGAGAAAAGATAAGAAAGTAATTTATGATACATTTTTACTCAATACTTCAATAGTCTTTAACTATTACAGTTAAAGTTTACAATATAAGGGGCACCTGAGTGGCTCATTAGTTTCAGTGACCAACTCTTGGTTTGGGCTCAGGTCATGGTCTCATGGGTCATGGTCTCATGAGTCATGGGATCGAGCCCCATGTCAGGCTCGCACTCAGCAAGGAGTCTGCATTAAGATTCTCTCCCTCTGTCCTTCCTCCTCACCACTCTCTCTCTCTAAAATAAGTAAATAAATCTTTATAAAAAAAAGATTACAACAGCAGATTTAATGAAGGAATTCGGTGCTTGCTTCTCTACCTAGATCACCAGGTGCCTGACAGCTATGGCAAGCTCATACCAGCATGCTGGACTGGGGACTCATGCGCCACAAGTGACATTTGCCTCCAGGACATGATTTTCTGAAATGGAGAACAAATCTTGGAAAGTTCCCAACAGAACAAAATATAATTTTTTCTAGATTTACATGCTTGCTGCTCTTCTAGGAGAAAAAAAATCAGTCTATAGTTCATTCTGCTATAAAATTTGTTTTAAGATTTGTTCCAATGCAATTGATATGTTAGGGAACAATTCAAACACAACGCGTTTGCTTATGCATGACTTTTTCAGCAAGAAACACTAGGTGAACCTGGAAACCAGCACTTAGTTGGGTGAGCCCTGTAGGAAGACACACATGTGCGCACTCACACATTTCGAATACCTACTAGTCGTCTCATTTCACTACCTGTGTCCCGAGCCGCATGCACACACAGAGTTTATGTTGTGGTGACTTCTTGTCCGATTTCTGGAAACCCTCCTCTCACCACTTGACAATAACACAAACTGCAGGTCTTTCATTGCTCACAATCACTAGCTAGCTTCAGGACTTTTTCCAATAAAGTATTGCACTTATTGTAGTACTTGTGTATTTCTTAGCCATTTAATGTGTGTAAAACTGTGCTACTATTCTTCCGGGGGCCAGAGCTTTTTCTTTGTGAGTCGCTGATGAGTCCTTTTCCTAACCCCATTTTTCTAATATGTGCCATGGTTTTTACTGCACAATTTTGCATAGCACAGTCATTTTTAGGAACACACATGTCTTCTTATAGTAGAAATGACTTCTTAAACATCATCCCTCCCTTAAAATTTTGTCTTATTTGTCTTTAGAATAAAACGGAGTTCGGTTTAACATTCACACAAATCTAAATAGATGTTGTACTTTCATGAGTGTCTGGAGAGATATTAGAAACTTGTGCAAAACCGTCTTGTGCCTTGTTGGGACTCCAGCATCCCAGAACCCTGTCTACTGAATGCCAGCTGTACTTTGCCATCACAACACTGATCCAAAAACCTCCATAAATTTCCAAATGACCCTGAAGAGGTGTGTGTTACACTGCCCTGTTTGAAGCTGGGGGAAGCAGATAAAGAGGATTAGAAATTCATCAGATAGAAATGTATTTATCCTTAGAAGCTCATCCTCAATAATTCGGAGTCAAACATTGTGGGTTTTATGCCTGGGAAAATATTTCAAAGCATCTTACAGCTTCTGTAAGTCTGTCCTGAATATAGTTGCCGACACATGAGTATACCCATACTGTGTTAAGTAGACTCCCACTGTTTTAGTCAATTTAAAAATAATGATGGCAAGGACTGCTTTTATGCTATGGTGTCTTGCTGGTATTACAAAGATGATCAAGTTCAAACTGAAGTAAGCCAGACACCAAGATTTCTACTATTTCTATTATACTATCCTAGTCTGTGTGGTGTCACTATCAACATGTTTATTTCATGTATTAACAAAGAAGATTTGGAAAACCTACACACATGAAAACATCACTTTACACACACGTTCCAGGATCTTCAAACTGAACTCTATCAATGGACTCATGTAAGAGTAACTGCGTTTCTTCATCCTTTCCACCAACCCAGCTGAATGCTCAAAGTGGCTCTCCATACATCCGTGCATTTTTGCTGTCGTCAGTTGAATTGTATGTGGCCGAACTGAATCCCAAACCAGTTTATACAAGTTTTGTGGATTATTGAAGTTACATAATTTAAATCTACTATAAATCTATGAAGTATCAGTGCAAAAGGAGAGACCACTTGCACCCATAACTGCTAATAGGGTAAGCACTTTTGAACTAAATAAAGGTGACTCACTAAAAATTTCCACTGCATTTTGTGTGGGTGACACAATTATAAAAAATAGAAAGTAAAACATAAAAACAAATAATAATTTCACTTTCTGATTGATTCTTGAATGTCTTTAAATTCTCCCTCCTCTTTAAATTAAGTGAAATTGGGATTTAGACAGTATGTTATCATTGGGTTTTACTTAAGCTACCTGACTAGGTCTCTAAGCACAGACTCATGCTCAAAGGCAAGGGGGTGCACCACACTACACTAAAAAATGGTAAATGTAGGCGCATTTTAGACTTTTAAATTAAAAGAAAACATTTAAAGATGTATGTTTCAAGTTTTTATGATCCTTGACTTTTTAAAATCAACCAACAAACTACTAGTTCTGGTTGCATGGTGTAAGGTGACTTTTACTGTACATTGCATTTCCAGAATTTGGCACAATAGAACCAAACCACAACAGCCAATAATGGAATATGTACAAGTAGCTGAAATTATATAGACATAGGTCATCATTTGTTTGTCCTTATAACATTAGGTACAATACAAATAAAAATAATTTCTCTCATCTACTTTCCTGAACCAAAAAAAAAAAGTCTAAGGAAAATTCCAAAATAAATATTTATTAACTGGTTTCTTTTCTGACAGCCTCTGTTTTCCTATTAATCATCTTCACTTTCCTGAGATGGAGAGGGGAGATTAATTAGCTGCACCCTTAATTTAAAAGTGCAAACATCAGCACAGAAAACTTTTCACATTCTTTATCCATGAGTGAGATCTCAGAATTAAAATAGCTATTTTGAGTCCAACTGGTAACTACAAACACCAATGTAAACAAATCCTGCATGGTAGCGCAAGAAACAGCAGGAGTGGTATTTAGAAGATCGATTTATTTTTTTGTAAATTTATCCCAGGAAAGGCTGTTTTTCAGGTACACTACACCATCCAGCATTTGGGATGCGTACATGTTCAGGGTAATCTACAGAACTCCCTCCTTTCATTTTTATTTTCTGTAAAGTTCCAGAAACAAATCCTTTGTCTGTTTCCTTAGTCATTCTAAATAAGGTGTCAAAAACCTCTAAGGGGAATAGACCTTAGAAAGTATGGGATGGTCCCAGAGCCAGGCCTACACATTTTTCTATTCTCCCTCCTTCTAGCAGAAGGGCAATATGTTTCCAGATTTTGGGAGCTTCTGGAACTGGAGACACTCCTTAGAAGGTGGGAGGCAGAGGTGGAGTTGGAAGAAATGGCACTTAGGGGTATTTATAAAATGAAAAACATTGGTGCTCCTTGAAGGAACAGTAACAGGCCTCTCTCCTTGACAGGACCAAATGAGATCTCTTTTTATGAAAAATGGTCCACCAGTGGGTTTTCAAGGCACAATTATACAAAGTAGAACTCTTACTGCTCGTCTTTGTGCATTCCTTCTAACTCAAGATTTAGAATGGGAGGAGAGGCAATGAGAAGCACATGAGCCTCCTCAGCCCCTTCCCACACTTTGGTAGATGTTAATCAAACTGATCCTTCTTCTCAAGAGACAGCTTTGTGAGCATCAGTGCGCGGAGGCTTGAAAACCAGGATTCAAATCTGCACTTTGTGACTTCCTAGCTAAGTGGCCTTGGATAAGTTATGGAAGGCTAACTCTGGATCAGATGGCCCCAAATTACAGTGGTTTGATAAACAAACAGTGTATTAATCGCTCCTGGAAAGTTTTCCAGATCATCAGGTGACATTTCTTTACATGATGATGTAGGTCAGGGCTCAGTAAACCATCAACTGTGGGCTGGATTTAGCCTGTGGCATGTTCAATGAGCTAAGAACAGGTTTTACACTTTTAAATGGCCAGAACTTAGATGGTTATAGAAGTATTTGCATAATATTTTGAATTATTAATTATTATATTTTAATAATTCATTATTATAATTATATATTTTATAATATATATTTTATATATATTATAAAAATATATAATATGTTTTATATAATATATATAAAATATATAATTATAATAATTATTATAATAATTATTAATTATTTAATTCTTGATCCTCAAAGGCTAAAATATTTATTCTTTGGCATTTTACAGAAAAGATCCGCTGTTCCTCGGTTTAGGGACCCAAGCTCTGCCTACCTTATGGCTCCACCGTCATGAACAGGTTTCCAGAGACCATTCATTGATCTAGAAGGAACAAGAGCACACAGGATGGATGGTACATAAGAGAGTTTTGTGAATCAGGCCCCGAAGGCTGCATATTGTTTCCCCAACTCCTCCAGATTCTAACAGCCAGAAATTGGTCACTTGGCCACATGTAGCTTCAAAGGAGGCTGGAATATACAAGCCTAACTGCTTTCCCAGGAAGTAAAAGAGGGGATAGATGAAAGTCAGTTAATCTCTGCCACAGCATATCACTCAACTTCTCTGTGTCTCCTCTTCAACCTGTGTGAAATGGGAATAATAAACAAGATTTTAGAGAATTGAATGAGTTAATACAAATAAATTGCCTAGAACAAAGCCTGGAACATTGTTTCTCTTTGCCTGCAGGTTAGAAATCTAAATATCCTTCTTGACCTCTACTCTCCCCCACGGCCCCAAATTCAATCCTACTGACCTCTGATGTCCTATCACCATGTCCTACTGACCTCTAATATCTCTCAGATATACCCTCTTCTCCATTGTGCCACTGTTTTAAAATGTAGGTCTCACTATTATTCAGTATGGGGAGGCCAACAGATCTGGAGATGGCTGCCATTGAAAAGATCATTAAGTTCACAGATCCATGAGGGGGCCACACAGGGAAGCACCCGGGTTGGTAAAGAGGCAGAGGGAGAGAGGAAACGGGCCAAGCAGGGCAAGCAGGTTTTGGATTGGTTAGTTTGAATAATTTCAGTGGGCTAGGGGCTGCTCCTAGTTGTCTGACACTTATCCCTGGGGTGATTAAGTCTGGTGGATAGTGACCCAGAATGTAAGAGTTGGATGGAGGAGACAGTGGGGGGGTAGAGGTCTAAATCGGTTGGCCTACTTATGAAGCAGGCCAGTTGTTGATAATCCCTAGGAATGAGCTAACACTGGGAAGGGCGGTCCCTCTAGATCAGCCAAGGCCCAGATGTCAAGCATCACAATACAGAAAGTAAAAAGACCTGGTTAACACTGTCACTACCCCTTAAGCGGATTGCTTGCAATGCTTTTTCCACCACCCTTACCCTTGTGAAAAAAGCCTTACTCCTTGCAGGCCAAGTGACCTTTTGAGAGCCTACATTTGATCCGATCCGTCACCAGCCAGCTTACAACTATGCAGGAGCTTCCCGATGCCCTTAAGAGAAAGATCAAAGTCGCTCACAGGGCTGTAGTGTAGCTCTCCCTCCGCCCTCTTCCTGCGCTGCTCTCCCCCTGGGCTTCTGTGCTTCAGGCAACCTGGCCTGTCAATTCTTCCAACATGTCTTGTTCCTCCACCTACTGGGCCTTTGCACCTGCTCTGCCTTCTGTCAGAAAAGCGCTTCTTGCTCTGCACCCTCTCCTCCTTCCCTGTTTAACACATGCTTCCGATTTCGATTTCAGCTCGGATTCACTTCCTCAGAAAAATTTGCATGCCCCCCCCACCCCCATTGTGTGATTACTTGCTTGGGTGCACAGTGGTAAAGCTGTGCCGGCCTGGCTGAGTGGGTTCAAATCGCAGCTTTATGACTTCTACCCTATTTGACCTTGAATGAGTTATTTAATTTTTTGAAAACTCAATTTCTTCCTCTCATAACATAGGGCTAACAATGGGAACATTCTCTTGGGTTTCTGTTACGATTACATAAGATAATCCACATGTAATGCTTAATAATTTCTAAAACTTAAATGTTTCATATTAATCTTTTTCTATTCAGCCTCAGAATTCTTTGTAACCCAGAACTCTTGGCAGCTACTAGCAATTAGTCAGGATTCAAATTGAGACCATTTTTACATTCCTGATTAGGAGAACGGTGTGTTAATTATTATCAATCACTTCAGAAGGTTAATAGAAGCTAATTAATAATTTAGATACTGTTAGGGAACTGACATTTGCTCACCATGGGCACCAAAATGATTTTTTTGCTTATCTGCCATGACTTATACCATCAGTCTTTTTTTTGTCAATGGAGACTTCTACATATAATTATCATAATACAGAGAAAATAGAAATAAGAAACTATGAGGGGCACCTGAGTGGCTCAGTTGGTTAAAGCCTCTGCCTTCGGCTCAGGTCATGATCTCAGGGTCCTGGGATCGAGCCCCACGTTGGGCTTTCTGCTCAACAGGGAGCCTGCTTCCCCCTCTCTCTCTCTGCCTGCCTCTCTGCCTACTTGTGATCTCTCTCCTCTGTCAAATAAATAAAATATTTAAAAAAAAAAAAAAAGAAAAAAAAAAAAAGAAATAAGAAACTATGAAAGCAAATGTAAGGGCATTATTAACTGGCTTTTTCTCAATTTCTGCAGGTAAAATTTCATTTTGATTTCTGAATCCCTTCTGATAAGGTCTTACTTTTATTAGGGTAAAAGAAGGAAGTATGATGACCATGTTCATATACAAAGATTGGCTTGATCAATGGTTAGCAGGGGCTGGGAGTGGAGGGAAGGAGTGACTACAATGGGCCATGAGGCAGTTTTGGTGGGTGAGGGAACCGTTCTGTATCTTGATTGTGGCGGTGGTTATACAACAACATGCATTTGTCAAAACTAATGGAGTTGACATTTAAAATGTGAATTTGACTCTATGCAAATTATATCTCGCTTAAAAAAAAAGATTACGTTGATTATTTGATTTTCTCCTAACCTTAGGAACTGTTAGTAATGACACTGCTTTTCCATTACATATTGAAGAGGCCAGGAAGAATGCATTTGCGTATTCACAAGACCATGAACCAGTGATAATGCCAAACCTTAAAACTAATCATAAGTGTTGGGGCGCCTGGGTGGCTCAGTCGTTGAGCGTCTGCCTTCGGCCCAGGTCGTGATCCCAGGACCCTGGGATCGAGCCCCGCGTCGGGCTCCTTGCTTGGCGGGAAGCCTGCTTCTCCCACTACCATTCCCTCTGCTTGTGTTCCCTCTCTCGCTGTGTTTCTCTCTGTCAAATAAATAAAATCTTTTAAAAAAAAACTAATCATAAGTGTAGTTCTACTTAAGTAATTGTTCTTACTATGAAGGTAGAGTATTGCAATGTAGAAAGTAGGAAATGGGAGGTGAATATGCAAGACACAGCATCCAAAGAAGACTTCTAAGAGGTTGCAGTTTTACCTAAATACATGGAATTTAGAAAATTCTAGATTTAAAAAAAAAAAATGGCAAGAATGCCTTTACACGGTATAACTACTGTGCGTAATGTTACAATGGAGTGTGAAGGTACAGACTGAGCACTCTAGAGTTCATGCTTTTTTTTTTTTTTAAGTTTATTTATCTGAGAGAGAGAGAGAGCACGAAAGAGAGAAGCAGGGAGAGGCAGAGGCAGAGGAGATGGAATCTCAAGCAGACTTTGCGCTGAACACAGAGCCCAATGCCAAATTCAATCTTATGACCCTGGGATCATACATGATCTGAGCCAAAAGCAAGAGTGTGAGGTTTAACTGACTGTGTTACGCAGGCGCCCCTAGAGTACATGCTTTCATTACTAAAATGACTTATGCCTGCTAATTTAACCTTGCTGCAAATAGAATTGCATTCTTAGTTTTGATGGGTAAAAAGAGATTTTATTTCATTTGCTTGGCCCTCATTCCTAGTCAACACAGAGGTTGAATGCTTTGTGCAGAAACATATGACTTCTTGGGAATTATGAGTCATGTCATCAATTGAACCAGAGGTGCAAAAAAAAAAAAAAAACAAAAAACCCTAAATGAGCAACAACAAACCCAAAACCAAACCAAACCAAAAGTGTTGAGAAGTTGGTAACTATCCAGAGGTAAATGCTGTTATTGTAATTTCTTTTTCTTTTTAAATTTCTAAAAGATTTATTAATTTATTTTAGAGATTGAGAGAGAGAGAGGGAGAAAGGGCAAGAGAGAATCCCAAGCAGACTCTCTGCTGAGCTGAGCTGAGCTCCAAAGAGGAGCCTTCCCTCTGTGTAACCATCAATTTGTTCCTTATAGTTAAGAGCCGGTTCTTGGTTTGTATCTTTTTTCTTTGTTCATTTGTTTCTTAAATCACACATATAAGTGAAATCATATGGTATTGTCTTTTCTGGCAAACTTATTTCACTTAGCCTTATATTGTTTAGATCCACCCATGTTGTTGCAAATGACAAGATTTCATTCTTTTTTATGACTGAGTAATATTCCATTGTATGTGTATACCACATCTTTAGCCATTCATTTATCAATAGATACTGGGCTGCTTCCATAATTTGGCTATTGTAAATAATGCTGCTATAAACATAGGGGTGCATACATCTTTTCAAATTACTGTTTCAGGGGCGCCTGGGTGGCTCAGAGGGTTAAAGCCTCTGCCTTCGGCTCAGGTCATGGTCTCAGGGTCCTGGGATCGAGCCCCGCATCAGGCTCTCTGCTCAGCAGGGAGCCTGTTGCTTCCCCCTCTCTCTGCCTGCCTCTCTGCCTACTTGTGATCTTTCTCTCTCTCTGTCAAATTAAAAAAAAAATCAAATTAGTGTTTCATATTCTTTGGGTAAATATCCAGTAGTGGAACTACTGGATCATACGGTAATTCTAATTTTAATTTTTTGAGGAAACTCCATACTGTTTTCCACTGTGGCTGCACAAGTTTGTGTTCCCACCAACAGGGCACAAGGGTGTTTTTTCTCCACATCCTCACCAATGTTTTTCATTTCTGGTGTTTTTGATTTTAGCCATTCTGACAGATGTGAGGTGATATCTCAATGTGGTATTGATATGTATTTCCCTGATTATTAGTGATATTGAGCAACTTTTATTGTGTCTGTTGGCTATCTATCTGTCTTCTTTGGAGAAATATCTGTTCATGTCTTCTCTCCACTTTTAATTGGATTATTGGGTTTTTTGGTGTGTTTTTTAAATCCCCTCTATATTTTAGATATTAACCCTTTATTGAATATGACATTTGCAAGTTTCTTCTCCCATTCAGTAGGTTGTCTTTTAGTTTTGTTGGTAGTTCCCTTTGCTGTACAGATGCTCTTTATTTTGATGTGGTTCCAGTTTTTGCTTTCATTTCCCTTGACTCAGGAAACATCTAGAAAAATGTTGCTCTGGCTGATGTCAGAGAAATTATTACCTGTGCTCTCTTCCAGGATTTTTATGGTTTCAGATTTCACATTTGGGTCTTTAATCCATTTTGAGTTTATTTTTGTGTGTGGTGTAAGAAAGTGGTTTGGTTTCTTTCTTTTGCATGTAGCTGTCCAGTTTTCTCAACACCATTTGTTGAAGAGACTGTCTTTTGCCCTTTGCATATTCTTGCCTCTTTTGTTGAGAATTAATTGGCCAGATAATTGTGGGGGTTTTGGGGGGTCTTTATTCTGTTCCATTGATCTATGTGTCTATTTTTGTGATAGTTGCTATACTGGTTTGATTACTATAGCTCTGTGGTATGTCTTAATCTGGTATTATGATACTTCCAGTTTTATTCTTCCTTTCAAGATTGCTTTGGCTATTTGGGGTTTTCTGTGGTTCCATAGAAATTTTAGGGTTGTTTGTTCTAGCTTTGTGAAAATGTTATTGGCATTTTGATAGGGATTGCATTTAATGTATATTGCTTTGGGTAGTATTGGCAATATTTAACAATATTTGTTCTTTCAATCCATGAGCATGGAATATCTTTCCACTTGTTTGTGTCATTTCCTTTATCAATGTTTTATCAATGTTTTATAGTTTTCAGAGTACAGGTCTTTCACTTCTTTGGTTAAATTTATTCCTAAGTATTTTATTTCTTTTGGTGTAGTTGTAAATGGGATTGCTTTTTTAGTTTCTCTTTCTTCTGCTTTGTTATTCGTGTATAGAATTGCAACAGATTTCTGTATATTAATTTTGTCTCCTGGGACCTTACTGAATTCATTTATCGGTTCTGGCAAGTTTTTTTTGGTCGAGTCTTTGGGGTTTTCTGTATAGAGTATCATGACATCTGCAAATAGTGAAAATTTTATTTCTTCCTTACCAATTTGGATGCCTTTTATTTCTTTTTCTTGTCTGATTGCTGTGGCTAGGACTTCCAGAACTATGTTGAATAAAAGTGAGAGTGGACATTTTTGTCTTTCCTGATCTTAGGAGAAAACCTCTCAGTTTTTCACCCATTGAGTATATGCTGGCTATGGGTTTTTCATGTATGGTCTTTATTATGTTGAAGTATGTTCCCTCTAAAACTAGTCAAGTGAGAGTTTTTATCAAGAATGGATGTCGTACTTGTCAAATGGTTTTTCTGCATCTATTGATATGGCTTTTATTCTTTCTCTTTTGATATGATGTATCTATCCTGTTGATTCATTTGCAAATATTGAACCACTCATGCTTCCCAGGAATAAATCCCAATGAGTGTGGTGAATGATTTTTTCAATGTATTTGTGGTTTCTACTTGCTAGTATTTTGTGGAAGATTTCTGGTTATCTACTTTCATCAAAGCTATTGACCTACAGTTCTCTCTCTCTCTCTTTTTTTTTGGTAGTGTTTTTATCTGGTTTTGGTATCAGGGTAATGCTGGCCTCATAGAATTATTTTACAAGCTTTTCTTCCTCTTCTATTTTTTGGATAGTTTGAGAAGAATAGGTATTTCTCTTCTTTAAATGTTTGTTAGAATTCATCTGTGATGCCATCTAGTCCTGGACTTTTGTTTGTCGGAAGTTTTTTGATTATTGATTTAATTTCATTCCTGGCAGTCCAACTGTTCAAATTTTCTATTTCTTCCTGATTCAGTTTTGGGAGGTTATATGTTTTTAGGATGTCCAATTTTTTTGGCATATAATTTTTCACAATATTCTCTTATAATCCTTTGTATTTCTGTGTTGTCAATTTTTATTTCTCCCTCTTATTTCTGATTTTGCTTGAGTACTCTCCCTTTCTCTCGTTTTTCTGGGGATAAGTCTGCCTAAAGGTTTACCAATTTTGTTGATCTCTTCAAAGAACCAGTTCCTGGTTTCATTGATCTGTTCTATTGTTGTTATAGTTGTTGTTGTTTTAGTTGCTCTTTCATTTATCTCTAATCTTTATTATTTCCTTTCTTCAACTGTTTTTTTTTTTAAGAGCTCCCTGAGGTGTAAGATTAGGTTGTTTATTTGAGATTTTTTTCTTTCTTCTTAAGGTAGGCCTGTATTGTTTCCCTCTTAGAACAAGTTTTGTTGCATCACAAAGATTTTGGACCATTGAGTTTTTATTTTCATTTGCCTCCATATATTTTTTTATTTTCTCTTTGATGTTTTGGTTGACACATTCATTGTTTAAAAGCATATTATTTAACTTCCATATATTTCTTTTCCCTAGATTTTTTTCTTATAGTTGATTTCTGCTTTCATAGTTTTATGTTTAGAAAAGATGTGTGGTATGACTTCAACATTTTTGAGTTTGTTAAAAACTTGTTTTGTGGCCTAATATGTGACCTATTTTAGAGAATGATCCATGTGTACTTCAGAAGAATGTGTATTCCGCTGTTTAAGGTTGGAATGTTCTGAATATATCTGTTAGATCCATCTTGTCCAATGTGTCATTCAAAGCCACTGTTTCTTTGTTGATTTTCTGTTTGGATGGTCTATCCATTGATGTGATTAAGGTGTTAAAGTCTTCTATTACTATCCTATTACTATAAGTTACTTCTTTATGTTTGTATTAGGTGCTTTATGCATTTGGGTCCTCTCATGTTGGATGCATAAATATTTATAATTCCTATATTTTCTTGTTGGATTGATCCCTTCATGATTATAGACTGTCCTTGCTATAGTTGTGGTTTTAAAGTCTAATTGGTGGGGCGCCTGGGTGGCTCAGTGGGTTAAAGCCTCTGCCTTTGGCTCCGGTCATGATCTCAGGGTCCTGGGATCGAGCCCCACATTGGGCTCTCTGCTCAGCAAGGAGCCTGCTCCCCTCCAACCCCCCGCCTGGCTCTCTACCTACTTGTGATCTCTCTCTGTCAAATAAATAAATAAATAAATAAGTCTATTTTGTCTCATATAGGTATTGCTACCATAGCTTCCTTTCCACTTCCATTTGTATGATAAATGCTTTACCATCATTTCACTTTCAATCTTCACTTTAGGTCTGAAATGAGCCTCTTGTAGACAGCATAGAGATGAGTATTTCTTTTTTTATCCATTCTGTGGATCTCTATGTCTTTTGATTGAAGTGTTTGATCCATTTATAGTCAAATTAATTATTATAGGTATGTACTCTTTGCCATTTTGTTACTTGTTTATGGTTGTTTTTATAGTTCTTTGTTCCTTTTTTCTTTTGTTCTTTTCTTTCATTGTTTGTTGGCTTTATTTAGTGGTATATTTGGATTCATTTTTCTTTATCTTTTGCATATCTATTACTGGTTTTTGACTTGTAGTTACCATTAGGTTTGTATATAACATCTTATACATCTAGCAGTCTGTATTAAGTTGATGGCCACTTAAACTTGAATCCATTCTTTACTCCTTCCCCCACCATGTTTCAGGTATCTATGTTATATTCCACACCATTTTATTTTGTGAATTCTTTGACTGATTTCTATAGAGATGCTTGTTTTTTGTATCCTTGCTAGATAGCGTATTCTTGGCTGCAGTTTTTTCTTTCTTTCTTTCTTTCTTTCTTTCTTTCTTTCTTTCTTTCTTTCTTTCTTCCTTTCTTTCAGCACTTTGAATATATCATGTCACTATCTTCTAACCTACAGTGTTTCTGCTGAAAAGTCAGTTGTTAATGTTATGGGGTTTCCTTTGTATGTAACTGCTTTCATTCCTTTCGTTGCTTTTAAAATTCTGTCCTCATCATACTTTATGCCATTTTACTTACTATGTGTCCTGGTGAGGGCCTCCATGGGTTGATTTTTTGGGGGTCCTCTCTGTGTTATTGTTATTTCTAATAGTCCTATTCCACTAGGAAGACCTTACCTCTGGCTATCATGAGTTCTTTTTTTAGTAAAAAAGAAAGAAAGAAAGAAAGAAAGAAAGAAAGAAAGAAAGAAAGAAAGAAAGAAAGAAAGAAAGAAAGAAAAAGTCTGTTTTGTGTTTGAAGGTGCAAAACTAGCCATGTCTCTTCATTTTATTTTCCCTGGAGTGACCCACTTATAAACTATTAACAGATTATTTCTTGCATTTTTTGAATTTATGAATCCTTTACTATATTTTGGGCATTGTGCTGGCATTGTGCTGGCATTCTGGGCATTGTACGAATCCTTTACTATATTCTGGGCATATTTAGAATTCAAGTACCCATTACCAAGAGATTTTCTTATTAAAGAAAGAAATGTTTATTAGATTTTCACATTGACTAGATCAGCCTACTTCAATTTTCAGATCATCAAAATTACATTATTTTTAAAGATTTCTTTATTTATTCTTGAGAGAGAGTGTATGGTGAGGAGTAGAGGGAGAGGGAAAGAGAGAATCCCTAGGAGTCTCCTGCAGAGCACAAAACTCAACATCGGGCTCGATTTCACGACCCTGAGATCATGACCTGAGCTGAAACCAAGAGTTAGTTGCTTAGCTAACCGAGCCACCCAGGTGCCTCTAGAATTACAATTTTTTAAAAAAAATTTCTCTTCATCCACTAGTATTTCTCTTTAACTTCTCTGTGATAACACTGTTGGTGCTCACGTATTATCATAATGTATATTACTAAAATTCCTGTCACAGACTCA
This sequence comes from Procyon lotor, assembly GCA_028646535.1. Classification (NCBI taxonomy): domain Eukaryota; kingdom Metazoa; phylum Chordata; class Mammalia; order Carnivora; family Procyonidae; genus Procyon; species Procyon lotor. The sequence continues at coordinate 17,862,415 of CM053608.1, forward strand.
TAAAGCCTATATATATGAATGAAGAATAAATAGTAATGGATTAAATATTTTAATTTCAAAGGTTTGGACACAGGAGCACTTAACCTTTTATCTATTTATCAAAAATATTTCTTTAGGACTTACCACATGACCAGCAATGTTTTAGATATTGGAGATACAGCCAGTAAACTGTATGGCTAGTGAAAGATATGGCTAGTAAACAGGATGGATAAGGCAACTGCCCTTCTGAAGTTTATATCCTAGTGAGGTATAATAAACAAGTAAAAGAGTGAGTAAACATGGTAAGTTCAGAGAGTAAGGTGAATAGAGCAACATGACTGAAGACAGGCTCCTTCAGTCAGAGGCACTCTCTAAGGAAGTGACATTTGACAAAACACCTGAGCAATGAGAAGGGGTGGTATTCAAAGAGGAGGAAAGAGCTTTCAGATGGAGAGAACGTAGGTGTAAAAGTTCTGTAGGGAGAATGCTCCTGTTCTAGGAGCAGAAAGCACACAGGGCAAGCAGGGGTCTATGTGGGAGGTGAGTAGGATTAGCTGAGGTGAGGAGTCAGCAGAGGCTGGGCCACTTACAGCTCAGCTCTGTAGACCAAGTGACAAAAGTTGGATTTATCTATAGTGCATAAAGAAATAGCTGGAGTATTTTTAGCAGAACATTGAAAGGCTTTTAAGAAAACTTTATTTGGAAATAATTTCAGATTTACAGAAAATTTAAAAAGCACCAAGAATATCTCTATATTCTTTACTCAGATTTACTTATTATTAAGATTTTGCTCAATTTCTTTCATCATTTTCTATCTCTATGTCTCTCAAAATCTTTATCTGAACCATTTGAGAGTAAATGGCATATATTACAGCCCTTAAACTCTAAACACTTCAATGTGTACTTCCTAAAAAAAAAAACAACAATACATTTATATGAGGGTCAATTTGATGTGTCAACTTAACTGGGTCATGTGGGTACCCAGATATTTTGTCAAACGTTATTTTAGGTGTGTCTGTGAGGGTGCTTTTGGGTGAGATTAACATCTAAATCTGTAGACCCAGGAAAGCAGGTTGCCTTCCCCATTGTAGGTGGGCTTCATCCAGTCAGTTAAAAGTATGTATAAAATAAAAACTCTGACCTTCTCCAAATAAGAGCATTATTCCTGCCTGACAGCTTTTGAATGGAAACATCAGTGTTTTTCCTGCTTCAGATTCAAACTGAAACATTGCTTCTCCCTGGGTCGTAAGCCTGCTGACCTTGGGATTGGGACTACACATTAGCTCTCCGGTTCTCCAGCTTGCTGACTCACCCTGCAGATTTTGGGACTTGTGGTCTCCGTAATTATGTGAACCAACTCTTTACTGTCTCTTCATTCATCTGTCTGTCTATCGTCTATGTATGTTGTGTGCATCTATCTATCCATCCATCCATCTATGTCCTATTAATTCTGCTTCTCTGGAGAACCTTGACTAATACGTCTTACATAATGACAGAGAAGTTATCAACCTAAGTAAAGTTTATTATAATTATAGTAGTTTTATCGAGAATACCATCTGTTTTCCAATTATATAAATTGAGTCAGTAATGTCCTTTATAGCATTTTTTTTTCTCTTCCAGTACAGGATCCAGTCTAGGATCGCATATTGCATTTGATTTTCAAGTTTTAACTCTTTTAATCTGGAACAATTTCCCAGGTTTTTTTTTTTTTTTTCTTTTATGATCATTGACAGTTTTGAAGCATTCAGTCTCAGACCTCTCAACCAGCCCTGCCCTGACCACCCCATTTCAATTTCCATTTTGGGTCTGTTGTAACATTTTCTCATGATTAGATTCAGGTTATGCCTTCTTGGCAGAAATAATATAGAACTGATGTTTGTCTTTCTCAGGATATCCCATCTGGAGACATGCAATGTCCATCTGCCCATCCTTTGTGATAATAATTTTAATCACTCAGTCATTGTGTTATCCAGTGTGTCCACAGTGTTTTCCCCTTGCTGCTAACAAACAATTATGCAGATACCCTGGTTCTTACCAAAAATTACTCTCTAGATTTAACATTTCTTGATGATCTTTGCCTGAATTTTTCTTTACTGTGATGCTTACAAAATGATGATTTTCCATATTCAATATTCACCCCACATTTACAGCACGCTACCATAAGGAAGAGCCTTCTCTTCTTCTTCACCCTTCATTTCATTTTATTATCTGTGTGGAATTGTAGATTTCTATTTTTTAATGATTTATGATTAATTATTGCCTCTAATTATTTTATTTCTCAAATTGTCCCAGTGGGAGCTCCTTCCAACTATTCTCTGTGTCCTTGTGACAAGTCCTCCTCTTTTGGGGACGGGGCATTTCCTTAAGTTTTTAACAAAAATATACGTTCACAACCCTTTTAACATAATCTTCTCGGGTGCTTTCCTGATGTAATCTGAATCCAGCCTGCATATGCAGAGGGCTGGTAGAGACCGAAGAAAGAGGCAGGCCACTCCAAATTGGTAGGTGACAATTTTAATAATAGCCAAGAGAGCTGACATATGAGGCTTGTCTTGGGCAGCAGCGAAATTAATGTATTCCCACACCTGCCCTTCAAGTCTTGAGAGGCCCTAATGCCTCAGTCACGTAGACCATGCAGGTATTTTCAACATCATATCATCATCTCCAGGCTGTGTCCTTGGAGCAGACTCTGGGAGTGGGAAAGGCAAGCTGAACTCACATTCCAAGGACAGCGGAAGGGATGAGGAGACTTGGGGTGTCCAGATCTAGCTCATGGGTCAATTGGTGGTCATATCTTTTTGACAATGTTCCTCAACAAAAACAATTTTTCAGTATCTTATTGTACTTAGCTTACCCAGCCTAGAAAACTATCATTTCTTTGAGAGTCTCTGATTCCTTTTAGTGGAGATGGTGTCAGAAGTCAAGATCTGGGGGCTGCATTCATTTTGTTACTGGGAGTGTCACTGTTCCAAGTCTCTTTCAGCAGACAGAGCCAGGAAGTGTGCATCTTTGCATATGTGTGTCTATACTATAGCTGCATGTTGATACATACATATACTGAACTATTTACACATTTTAGAAGTCGTGAGTCCACATAAATACCTCCAATTCCAATCCATCCTCTGAGGGTACTCTCTTGCCTTCCCCAGTGCGATAATAGGATGTTGGAGGAGCTTTCTGACTACTCTATGGACAATGTGCTCTAGGGTGGGCAAGTGTGGTAGCAGGGATGCCAGCTGGGAGATATTGCAGTAGTTCAAGGAACAACTTATGGTGACTTAGACAAGAGTGACAGTGGTAGAAGTCATGAGGAATGGTCACACTTTTATTTTTAAGATTTAGATTATATAGTAAGGACAGGATATGCTGTGTGAGAAAAGGAGAGAAACCATATATTACTCCTAGAGATTTAATCTGAGCACTGGGTCTGACTCAATTGGCAGAATTTTCAGTGGAATTGATTTGACACTTAAAAAAAGAGCTCCTTTTCAGTAGGATCCATTTAAGATGTGGAAGTGAGCACATATTCAAGATGACCGATGAAGTCTCCACAAACCCAGATTCTTTCATTAGGAAAATATTTAAAAGTCAAACACTTACATATTCCCTTTACCCACCTCAGGGAGGTGTTTGGGATACACAAATCCCAGAGGGGAAGCTGTGTGGCCGAAGAAAATATAAGGAAGTGCTTAATATGAACAAGTTCTGGGAGCAAAGTAAGAAAATGAGGCTGCTTTTCAGGTATTCCTTTATTTTATTTTATTCTTTAAAATTTATTTTATTGCAGTAAGAACATTTAATGTGAGATCTACTCCACCCTCTTAACAAATTTAAGTGTACAGTACAGTACAGTTGCGTAGAGGTACAAGGCTGTACAGTAGATCTCTGAATAATTCCCTAACATTGGAACACATTCAATGTACATTCTGAAGATATTGCAAAGAAAGCAGGAATTACGTTGCCCACTGTTTCAATCATTATTCACTGTATGTATCACAATCACAAAGGAATAAAAAGACCCACTGTCAGTCAAGAATATAACTACTTTCCCCTTCCAGCAGTGAAGTCTGGAGAAGATGTGCAGAAAATGAACCTTGCAAGGGGGAAGGAAAGAAGGAAGAACAGGCCATCGGTCTTGAACCTCACAGTTTTCCTCATTGAAGGAAAAAATGTGTCTGGTGCCTGCCACATCTTTGCATCCTCCGATGACACTTTTGTCCATGTCATCTACCTTTCTGACAAGGAAAGCATCTGCTGTGGGACTGGAGGATGATGGTGAAGGATGAGCAAGATGAGTCCTCTTTCTACGCTGCCATGTTGACTGCACAGGATGTAGCCCAGAGGTGCAAGGAGCTGGGCATCGCTGCTCTCCACATCAAACTCTGGGCCACAAGAGGAAATAGAACCAAGATCCCTGGACCTGGAGCCCCGTCATCCCTCAGAGCCCTTGCCCACTCAGGAATGAAGATCAGGTGGATGGAGGATGTCAACTTCATCCCCTCTGTTAGTACATGCAGGAAAGAGGGTCGACCTGGTAGCCATCTTTGAACAGGATTCCTCAAATTATTGTTTTCTCTGAATAAATTGCCTTTGTGTAAGAATATGAGTAAAAAAAAGAATATGACTACATTCTTTTCTTTATGTTTCCCTCAGCCATGTTAACAGACACACAATTTCTATAAAGCCATTATGCACACTTTATGATGTATTTAACTTTTATTTCCTGCCTTATTTCTATTGAGCATTATAAGAGAAGCATTTAAATGTTTCTGAGTATTCCCTGTTTGGGATTACTCCTGTCATCTTTTTATAACGTAGATAATCTCTTTTGTTCCCCCCACCCCCAGAAACTTCCACACATAAAAGCTTCCAGAATGCAAACTTTACAGCTCTCATTATTATGCTTTACCTTATGGCTTACATCCTAACTTACTTCAGGATGGGAATGTGTTTCAAGTCGCATAAAGAAAAACAATTCATGATTTATCTACTGATTCATTTGATCCTTTAACCAGACCCCAGGATGTCAAATCTAAGCCCGCTTTCATATGCAGACCTATGGACATTGCTATGGACATTGCTCTCATGAATGAAATTCCACGGCAATGGCTGCATAAGCACTTGGATATGTTTAACCAAACATACACACGATCTCAGACCCGGAGGGGAATCTCAGCTATCCCTGTTTTCCAGGTCCGGACAGACAGTTCCAGTGGGTGATGACACCTGAAGAACAGCTTCCTCTCTGTTCAGTCTAGGACCGCATACTCCATATCTCGTGCAGAATTCCAAAGCTCTATCTGAAAATTCGGAACCCTGCCGAGCTTTCCTTATCTCTGAGAGCCCAGGGGCTGGTGGAACCAGCACTTCCTGCCCTACAGGAACAGGAAGCACAGCGAATTCGATTTACCGCAGATGTTGCATGCTGTGCTTGTGCATCACCAAACCCCACACTGCTTGAATGTTCACCTCCTCTGCTTCTGGCGATATTAAAGTCTGACATGTACTCGCCCAGAAAATGTAGAGGAAGACTTTTTAGGTGTGGAACAGACGGTCATATGTTGACCTTCAATCCCTTGAGAAACCTGATTGGGCTAGACTGATAGGAGGAGGAAGTTGAAGCGAAGGAAACGACACAGAACTTAAAGCCAATTGTTTTAAAACTGCAAAGTCTGTGGGAATGTGATTGCATACTCACTTTACCATTACAGCTTTGCTTGCTGGATACTCCCCTCCTTGCCCTCCCCAGGAGATGATATGTTTACAACTTTATGCACCTAGACATTTTAACATTTATTTTAAAGGAATGCTATTAAACAGATCAAAATTGGAACCCCTAAGTCCAAAATATCACAAACATATGGGAATTAAAAAAATACAGTTCTTACACTGGAGAAAGGGTCTGCATCTTGTGCCTCAAAGCCACTTTTCTTGGCATTTTGTTAGCAATTTCCTGGTAACAATTCTCAGTGAGGGGTTACCTGGAATTCTGCCAAATCAGTGTTACACGATTTGTTACAATGACTATAGGTCACAATCTTTAACTGTTGGCAGGTGTTCTGGGCTTGCCCTCACTTGAGGAGCCCCAGTTAATCCAGTTTGGTACAATTCTTTTCTGTTTAGTTCTTGAAGATCCTTTTTCACCTCTCTGAACCAGAAAAATTAGCGAGCATGAGCTCACACACTCAAATCTCTATGCTGTTTAGAGGGTCGATTTTCAAGAGCTGAGGAACTCTTTTGAGAGTTCTTCACATATCTCTATCTATTCTCAAAAGATTTTTCAGTGTATTTTTAAAATAAAAGGAATGTCATAGATAGCAACATACTATCAAGGGTTCCCTGACTGCTCTGCAAATGTATGTATTAGTCAGCTTGGGTTGCTATAACAAATATCATAGACTGAGCGACTTAAACAACAGATGTTTATTTCTCATACTTGTAGAGGCTGCAAAGTCCAAGATCAAGGTGCTGGCCGATTCCATTCCCAGTGATCCCTCTTCCTGGCCTACAGAAGGCCACCTTGACAGAAGAATTTCTGTCATCTGGGAAGATAACCACCTTAAGCAATTATGATTTCAAGAAGTTCAAGAGAAACAGTTTGTTGCTCTTGGCTGCAAAGGTGTTGGGTATTTCCTGGACACGCAGGGTATTCATTCAAAGCCCTATGTCAAAAGATAGCTTATACTGCAAAAGCTGTTTGTGATGCAAACACTAGGGACAGATTGGCCCTTCAGGCACCTTTCAGAGCTGTGTCTGCCCAAGTTTTAAGAGTGGAGAACCAGAGGAAAGGAATGATTTTTCTGGTCATCTGGGGCTTCTGGTTCTCCCTTCTGTTCATCTATCCCTGTCCACTGAAGTGACTATGCATTCTTGAGTTCTCTCACAGCCTCACCCTTTGGTGACAGGCTTGCCTCCTGGCTATCACGTCACCTCTCACTCCTCAGCTGCCTCTTCACTCCAGAGAGGATGTCCCTCCAGGCTCCAACAGCTGTATTGGAGTCAACAGCTGTATACAGTCACCACAAACTGTATTTGGAGATTAAGAATAGAAATGAAACACACACACACACACACACACACACACACACACACACACACACACAAAGATATATTACTTGTCCAGTGTTCCCAATACCCCCGAGGTGGTTGTATTGTGATATCCCAGTTCCTTTAGGTTTTCATCATAACTGAGCCCACATTTTCCTCCAGTCACCAAATAAACACTAAGTGGGCAGTCCCACTTTCTTCTAGTTTTATTGGACTGCCAGCCCCACTCTTCCATGCTAATACTAACTGTGGCAAGTGACTAGATTATCTGTTCTTTTGTACTTGTTCGTCTTTTATGATTAACATTTATCTTAAGCAAGTGCTAACTTTTCTGTAAGATCGTTGTGTATTGGGGAGAAATAAAGAAGTTATATTGCATTTTCTTTTCAAAAGGTTTTAATTTTTATTAATATCCAGATAATGTAACCAGTTCACTTCTCCAGGTCCCTGTCCTTCTGACTGGAGGACTGTTGAATTCAAGTGGTAATATATGAAAGAAAGAATGGCTATGGCCAGGTTCACAAAAACACTTGATTACCTGGAATAACCTAGAAATGCTCAGTAAACTCCCCTGCACTATGTTCATGATACAGCAGAATTTATTACTCAAAACTCATTTCCGTCTTGAAGTCTAACCAGAGTCCCTTAAAATTCACCTACAGGAATGTCTTTTTCATGATAAAAAAAATCATAGATCTATAATAGAGAAATGTTGACTGAGAAAATATTGGAAATATTTAAAAATATCATAACATCAATTCAACATTTTAAGACACAATTGGATTTTATCAGTGGTCAAATCATCTAGATATATTTGAATAATGATAGCACATATGCATGAGAAACTTATTTAAGCTACAGGCAAAGCTTTTGTGGCACACATAGTAGGCAACTGAAAAATATTGAAGAGATTTATCTTTATTCTCTTTCCATTTTTGTCTTATTCAGACAAATTATTTACCATTAATTTGAAAAATAATAAAGTACATAAACATATGTAAGTTACACACAAATATTCTGAGGTTTATGCCCCCTTTTATCTTTATATTTATCTCAATATTTATCTGATTTCCTGTAGTATAATTGCATGGCTTCAATGTCCCCTGGAGTATTTAACAAAAGGATCCAAAATCAGGGAAACTTTCGAATTTGCTTTCTAGAAGTTGTTCAATCAATGATAAGTGTTTGAGATGCAAAAAGGTTTAAAATAGTTGTTCTCAAATATACTTTTTGCCCTAGAGCCTGTCCTACAAAACCAGTCTTAATTAGAAGCCCAAATGTAAACCATATTGTTGTGGAGATGTGCTCATTGAAGTATGTCTAGAAGTTTCCCTGCTCTCCGTCTCCTGTAGAAGTCTCTGGAGAATATCAGAGAAACCCTGGTGTCCTGAGGTACGTAAGTTGAAAACATCAACCCTTCCACCGAGAGTCGGGCTCTTCTAGTTCTGCTAACCCCGGCGAAGTGATGGCTGGCAAACAAATCTCCTTTCTAGTTTTTAATGTTTTCATCTGTTGAGAGAGGAGTTAGAGCCAGATCTGTTAAGAACTTTTCTGTTCTAAATTATAAACTCCCTCACTTATGTCCTAATACTTCTCCTTTCTTTCAGCTTTCTTTCCATTTTCTAAGAAGCTGAGCTTCTCTTCAAAACAGGGCCTGTCCCCAGTGAGACGCATCTCTGTGTGTTCCCAGGAGAGGTGGGCACTGAGGAGGCTGAGTGGCTGTGTCACTCAGTGGTAGTTGTAGAAGGAGGTCACGGAGAATGAGCTTACTTCTGGAGAACCTACTCCATGAAAGCCAGAAGCCATGCTGAATTCCTGGGAAAGAAGGAAGCCACATTACAGATGTACTTCAAGGTCATGAATGGCAAGCCAATCATGGAGAGCTTGGGTCTCAGCTAGAATGAGCCTTCGATTTCTCAATTCTTCCTATATTCAATCTTTCCCTAACCAAGGAGAAACTGTTCTGGTACCTGTGAACAACTAACCAGGTACAAAAACATAAAGCTCTGTCCTTTGAGGAGCTGCCTGGTAGCTGAATTCTTACCTATGGCAATAGTAATAGTAATTGTAATATATTATATGTGCCAACCACTACCCATAGGTTCTTCACATGTATTCGCTCTTTATACCTCCCTGCAAGACTTTGCAGTACACGTGATTTTTATTCTCAGTTTATAAATGAAGAAACAGATTTGCAGAGGCTAAGTGGCTCCCTAACATCACAAGGTTAGTAAGCGTAGAGCTTTAATTCAAACCCAGGCCTGTCTCATTTGCTTCTTCTCTCTCTTCTGATCCGGGAAACTGACATTGTCTCTTTACCCCACATCTACACATGGGGTTCTCTGTTGCTTTTGCTAGACTCTAATCAGTTATAAGTCCCTCCTATTCTTAATCTTTAATATGCACTGTTGGAGACAATAAACCATGACTAAAAAGGGGAACTCTGAAGCCATAGGGCCTGGGTTAAAATCTGTGTAATTTTGGACAAACTATTTAATCCTCTCTGCCTTAGTTTTCTCATCAGTAAAAGGAGGTTAAGAATGAGACTTGACCTTTAATGGTTATTTGACTTTGAAATTGAATAAGACAAAATATGAGAATCTGTTACAATAGTGTTTGAGTCATGTGTACTCAATGAATATTAAGTATTCTTACTTTCCCTGCTTATAAGAAACATATACTGTACTGCCTGTGTTGTTGAGCTATATTTATAATGTCTGTACCTATGGTTACCTGTACCAGTAGGGACTGGCAAAGTCAGGGTCACTCTGTCAGCATCACTCATCACATTGACACGTGAAACCAGTTACTCATTAAAATGGTGTGTGGGTGGTTGTCTTAGTCTGTTCGTGATGCTATAACAAAAATACTATAGACTGGATGGCTTAAACAGCACACATTTATTTCTCATAGGTCTGGTCACTGAGAATTCTAAGATCATGGTGCTGACAGATTTGGTGTCTGGTGAGAGCCTGCCTCCTGGTTCATAGATGGCTGTCTTTGCACTGTGTCCTCACATGGCAGAAGGGGCAAGGGAGATCCTGGGGTCCCTTTTATGAGGGCATAGATTCCATTCTTGAAGTATCTAACCCTGATGACCTATTTACCTCCCAAAGACTCTGCCTCCACATGTATCACACTGGGGATTGGGTTTTAACATATGAATTTGGTGGTTGGGGGAGACACAAACATTCAGTCTATGACAATGATGACAGTGATTATGATACACTATTTTGGGAGTTTATGGCCTGAATTTGTCCCTCCAAGACCATAAGGGAGGTGGTCATAGAATGGGACTCCTCATGCCACAACTAGTCTTCACTTGTCTCCCTATGAAAGAGGGAAATAAAAATTTCTGAAAACACTGCATTACAGTAACCCATCCTGCACTCCTAGGAAAAATGGAATTGTTGTACTGAATTCAACAGATTCCTTCTTATCAAGAAAAAACTTTGTTTTCCTGCTAAAAGTGAGTTTGGAGGCCCTTTTCTTTCCATAGCAGAACCCAATATGTTCAATTTCAGCAGCTACAAATGGTTTACTTGAAACTTGTGGAAGAATTATTTTCTAAAGCAAAACTCATTTCAGATTTTGTTTTCATTTCACTTCCAGGCTTTCACAAAGAAAAAAAAAAGCACCTTTAAATAGCCTTATTATTATTGCTCTTTTTGTTAATAGAAATAACAAGAACACCACACAACAAACAAAATATTTTTCACATTCACTTTTCTTGATATTCATGACAACCCTGTGGGGAAAGTAAAACAAATCCATTTGAAAACTCACTTTGTTTTCTCAGCACTCCAAGGTATTGTATCTTTATTGTAAGTTCTTTGCAGTAATGTGCAATGTGAGACCATCAATGACATTTTGCTAGATCTTCCTGTTTTTGGACATTTGACCTTTGAATCTCTCTGTCCTCTCACTCCCACTGGAATTATCTTAATTAAAACTGTCTTCTGTCTTGTGTGTTACGACAGCCTCAAATAGACCTTTTTAGCATAAGTCAAAACCAATCGTCACTCATTGCTGTCAAAATCCTGCTCAGCCTTCCAAGATTGAGATTTGATCTTATGTCCTCCTAGTTTATAAAATTCCACCATCAGAATTAATGTCCTTGTCACCAAACTCTCATTGCCTTTTACTTACAGGTTTTCCCATGATAATATGCAGTACATTTTACTTGAATAGTATCTGTGAATATACTTGCTTCCTCAATTGTCAGTAAGAACTTCGAGGGCAAAAATTAGTTTATGCAGGTGTGCTGTTGCTCAGCCTCAGCGTGGACCTTCCTCTTGGTAGCACTGTACTATTGAAAGAATGAAAATTTCATAGCACTAAAGTGCTCCGAGACAGTCTATTAAATTTATCAATAAGAGCTACTCTTATTGTATAAGGTTAGCAACATTTGTTCAATGTTAGTTCTTCAGAAAATACGGTTTTTATTTATTTGTGTGTTTTGTACTAAGGTCACTTTAATTAATCATGTAACAGAAACTCTTCCTTGCCTATAATTTCAGCTTGAGTCCTACGGAAACCTGCTTGTAGAACAAATATAGAATTCAAACTGTCCCTGACATTCAGACAGATGTTTATAAGAAAACAGGGAAGTTGAATCTGAATTGGGACAATTTTATTCACGGACCTCCTTGAATTAAGCAAGCTGTGGTTAACTTGCAGAGTTCTGAAAGGTCATACTTCAAAACATAATTGAGTTTTGAAAAATGGGGTGAATGATAAGAGGTTAATGTAATTCAAGTTTGTCAGGATAAAGAGAAGTCTGTCTTTTAAAACTGTGCTTTGGAGAACATCAGTTTTGTCTTAAAGTTATATACAGGAAACTTCAAGAGAAATTGACTTTAACAAAACCAAAATTAAATATTGCTTGATAACTGGCAAGGTAAATATTATGTGATATTTGGTAGAGAAACTTATCAGGAAGAAAACTTAAGGATCTATTTGATATCTATAACCGGATGCTTATGAGACATCGTAAATGTAGTGTGCCCTTGTTAAGTGAAAAAAGAAAAAGAATATATATAGTGATTTTTCTTTTGTACATGACAAAAGAGGAAAGAGTAATGAAAGAAGAATATATATACTCTCTCATATATGTGTACTTGCTCATTTATAAAAAAATAACGTATTGCATGGAGCACTGGGTGTGGTGCATGAACAAGTAATCTTGTAATACTGAAAAAATAAAAAAACATATTTGGGGAAAAAATTTAAATATTATATTTTTATCTCTAGAATAGAAAAAAATAACCACTAATTATAATGGTTAACTCCAAGTGTTCATGAGAATGAAGTAGAGGGGACTGGAATAGGAGTGAGATTTCTCTGTTGGTTTTGATCCTGGTACTATGTAAATATTATACATGATCAAAAAATAAAATTGAATTAAAAATGGTGAAGTAAAAACAAATTCTAAAATGAAATAAAAACAACGCAAAAATAAAGTTAACTCTATATCAAATTTATAACAAAAATCACACAGAAAAAATTTATCTAAAAAATTTCGAACACAGTACTCTGGTTGTATAACTTGCATGGGAGGTATTTTAAAGAGAAGAATAATTGCAAAAAAATCCTAAATTTTACTTAATAAGTTTGTTATGATAGTGGTGTTGTTAGAATAATTATGAAATTATTTCTATGTGTACTGGGCAAAGGACTAAATATATGGTGTTTTGAGAACTAGAAAAAAAGAGATATATGACATGAGGGGAGGTGAGGAGAATATTGTTAGGCTTGAATTCAAGATATCAGTATGACGTAATGATTTAAAAAGTTACAGATCAAATGACACCACAGTATAAATGAACAAATATAGCACTCATATTTCATTTTCTAAACACTATTGTGTACTAAAGAGCCAGAGCTCCTTGCAGAAATGACTGATTCTTAGTTCAGGACTGGAAAAGCACAAGATGAGCATAGAATATCTAGTTGTGTTAGAAAGCAAATACTGACAAGAATTTGGCAAGAAGATAAAGAGGACTTTTCCTTTCATCAGTGATAGAGTAACAGATACGTAATTTACATTCTTATCCTAGACAGCTAGAAAGCTGGGATATACATATATCCTGAGATATACTTTTGTGAAAAGGAAACAAAGTTAGACCTACAAATGAACTGGCCTAATGCTTGAAGGAAATTTCTAGGCTGTAGCATAGGAAGGAAGAACCCAACAGGGGTTGGGAGTCTCATTAAATTAAGGAGAAAAAAATTAGAATTGAGGGGGGTCAAGGCAGCCAAAATTTTCGTGACAAATTACTGGAAAGGAGGCAACTGAGTTCTAAAGATCTGGAGAGGCTGCAGCAGAGTACCGTTTTGTATGTGCTTTGGAAGACAGTACTCCAGACCAAAGAAAGGACTACTGGTAAGCAGCAGGCTGAAGAATTCCTAGAGCTCAAATGGGGCTAAAAATAATTTGTGTTTCCACCAGACAAGGGAGAAAGACCTCATAAAACGGGACATTGGATAAAATTCTCAGAAAGATATCATCTTTGTAGTGGGGATAAATTTGCACGAGACAAAAAATTGTTCTTGCTCTATACCAGCAAAACTTAATCCGAATAGTGTGATGAATAAAATTAATTCCAAGTGCAAGGCAGAACAAGTTCTAACAACAGTTACAGGAATACAGCAACATACAGCAATGACAACCTAAAAATCTCAAAGTCCAGCATCAAGTAAGAAATGACTAACCGTGCAAAGAAGTAGTGCAATATAACCATGTCTATGAAAAAAGTCAGTCAATAAAAATTGACTCTAGGGGTGCCTGGGTGGCTCAGTGGTCTCAGGGTCCTGGGATCGAGCCCCGCATTGGGCTCTCCACTCAGTGAGGAGCCTGCTTCCCTCTCTTTCTGCCTGCCTCTCTGCCTACTTGTGATCTCTCTCTTTCTGTCAAATAAATAAATAAATAGATAATCTTTTTAAAACAAACAAATAAATAAATAATAAAAATTGACTCCAGATGACTGAGATGTTCAAATTGGCAAAAACATTAAAATTGCTATTATAAACATGCCTGATATGCATCAGAAGATAAGGGAAAACATGAAGATAATGAGCAGAAATCCCAGAGATGAAAAATATAATATCTGAAATGAAAAATATACTTCATGGTATTAACAGGAGATTAACTGAAGAAGAAAATGTCAGTGAACTTGAAGACATAGAAATAGGTGCTAATAAATGAACCACAGAGGGAAAAAAAAAACAACTAAGGAAGGAAGAGAAGACGAAAATGAAAGATGAGAAAGGGGGAGAAGGAAGGAGGTGGGAGAAGAGGAAGAAGAGGAAGAAGAAGAACAACAACAACAACAAAACAAACAAATAGAACAAAAAAGCTCCAAGAGCTATTTAACAATAGCAAGCAATATATATACATGGAATTAAACTCTGAGGAAGAAGAAAAAACATTTGAAAAAATCATGGTCAAATGTCCCAAAATTTATTTATATATTAAATTATATTATAATTTATAATATATGTTATAAATTATATATAAATTATATGTATAATTGTATGTGTTATAAACTATAATTATATATATTTATATACCTAAATCCACAGATCGTGAGGCTCAGGGAACCCCAAACATGATAAACCTAAAAGAAAACCACACTGAATCACATCATAATATCATTTTTGAAACTAGTGCTAAAAAAAATTAAAGCAACTAAAAATAAACTGAAACATTATCAATAAACAAACATAAGGGACGCCTGGGAGGCTTAGTTGGTTAAGTGGCTGCCTTCAGCTCAGGTCATGACCCCAGGATCCCGGGATCGAGTCCCACATTGGGCTCCTTGCTGGGCAGGGAGCCTGCTTCTCGCTCTGCCTCTGCCCGCCACTCTGCCTGCTTATGCTCTCTCTTTCTCTCTCTGACAAATAAATAAAATCTTTAAAAAAAATAAAAATAAACAAACATAAGAACTACAGCAGTTTCCTTGTCAGAAACTATGCAAGTTAAAAGACAAAGGAATGATATCTTTAAAGGAATGAAAGGAAAAAAAAATCTAAAATTCTATAGCCAGAAATATATCTTTCAAAAATGAAGATATAAAGATGTTGACAATGAAAATCCAAGCAGACCTGTTTAGAAAAATAAAGAAAATTCTTTAAGTAGATGCAAAGTACCAGACATATGTTTAGACCTACACAAAGGAATGGAAAGGACTAGAAAATGATGGATATGTGGGTAAATAAAAGAAAAGCTTTCTCATTTTTAATTGCTTTAGACATAATTGACTTGTTAAAGCAAACACAGCAATTGCTGTTTAATAATACACACAGAAGTAAATTGTAGGATAACAATAGCACAAAGGACTGGAGGAGAGATGTGGAAGCATATTGTTGTAAAGTTCTTAAACTATTTGTGAAGCAATATAATATTTGAAAGTAGATGGGATCAGTTAGATATGCACACTGTAAACTCTATGCAACCACTAAAAACAAAAAAAGAAGAAAGAAATAAAATTTTATAGGAGCCCCTTTGAGGGAGCTCCCACTGATCACATTCGTGAAATCCGAACCTTAATAGAATAATGACTAACACATTGATTAAAGAAAAAAATCCATCAGTTCAAACTGATGTTCAAAAAGGGAGAAAAAGAAATAGAGAAGAAGAAAGAAAAGTTGTTTTTATAAAAGAAGGCTAATGAAGTACATGCAGAAGAAATGATAGACTTAAAAAAATTGCTGTTTCACAAACCTAAATAAATAAATGATAAATGAATACATTTTTCATGGAAGAATAATTAATGGATTGCAAAACCACCAGATGAAATTTTTTTAGGAACTAAATATTGATACAGTTATGAATTTTTACCCCACCAAATATTATTTATTAATTACAAAGAGAAGTTCCTTTGGAATAAAGAGCTCTGACAGAAATTACCTTAAACAAGTAATCAAATTTGGTATTACCTACTAATGGGACTATTACGTGTCATTTGTCGAGATGCAGTGAGAAATATATATCAACTCTGAAGTGTTCCTGCCAGTTTAAATATGAATCTAATCATGAGGAAATAGTAGAACAAATTCAGAATGTAGAATGTTCTCCAAAACAATTGTCCTGAATTACTGAAAAAATGTTAATGTCAAGAGACACAGCAAAAATGAAGTTTTTAAAAATCCAAAGGAGTTGTCCTATATGAAAGGGGACTAAAAAGACATGACGCTCAAATGCAATGTGGGAACCCTGACTGGGAGACTGAGACTTTCTAAGTATAAACAAGAGTCATGAGGTAGTGAGAGGCAGAAACAGGAGACCGAGCTGGTTGTGTTCATTTCCAAAGCCTGGGCTCAACGTTTTGTCAGTATTCATGGGTTTTCGCAAGCCCCCACTTTCAGCTTATTAAAAGTTAGAGAAGAATTTTAAACATTAGTTTTCCAGAAGTGCCATTTTCACAATTCATCCTTCATCTCCTCAGTTGGCCACAAAAAAAAACAAAAAAAACAGCACACACACACACACATACACACACACACACACATACACACACACACACCACAACAGGTGTCCCAAATTTCAAGGAGCATGTTTATCTTAGACCACGAAAGTGACAGGTGATTTACTCCATCCTAAAAAGAAATTACAAATAAATGGAGACACTCTTTAGACCTAAAGATAGATCTAGAATATGGAGTCTAGCTCTTCACTTCCAGGAGTCCAATCATAGGCACCTACTTTTTGGATACCAGGAAGGAAGTGAGTTAATGTGAAGCCAAGAAGGATAATGACACAGAAGTAGAACATTTAATAGGAACAAAATGTGTCTGTAACCCCTGTCTCCATATTTAGCTCAGCTACCATCCATCATTCGCAAAGGAAAGCATGAAAAGCATCATGTTTGTGTTGAAAGGAGGAAAATGTGAGCGGCGTACTTGGTAGCAAGGCTTGGAAGTGGGAGGCAGCGAGGAGCTATATATGATACCTGGAACGCAGGCGTACTGGTGCCAGCTTCAAAAATGGACTGAGAATAAGAAAGAGCTAAAATTTTAACAGAATCTGGAGCCTTTTGAAGTGCGAATGAATGAAATGAGATGTGTGAACATGCACAGACCCGTCCTTCTGTTCATCCTAGGAAGCTCCCAGCCTGCAGATCCCCAGATACCCGCAGAGGAAAAGACCTTCTGGATGAGGACACACCGTGGGTTTCCCTGTCAGAACAG
Source organism: Procyon lotor (assembly GCA_028646535.1). NCBI lineage: Eukaryota > Metazoa > Chordata > Mammalia > Carnivora > Procyonidae > Procyon > Procyon lotor. The sequence goes on from CM053608.1 coordinate 17,879,632, forward strand.
TGTGGGGCACCAAGGATGTGTGTCAGCCTCCTCTCTGGCCAGTTTTAGATCTCTCAAGCGATCGGGCTTCCTCGGGTCCATGAGGGAGCAGCCTGTGCTGTCAGGGACTTCTCCAGACGTTCACTGGCACATGCACAGTGTGGATGTATCTGTGAAACACATTTGGCTCTTTGTCTCCTCTTGATGGTTGCCTGCCGTTCTCAGCATCACTGAGGGTGCTCTGAAAAGCTGGGGCTCGCATCCTGCAAGCTTTTCCTGTGGGGGCTTCATTTGGACTAAATCTCCCTTTAGGATTTCATTTCCCAGAGGATCCAAATGGGAAGCCAAGTTGTTAGATGCAAAATCATCCCAGTTCTCCAAGCTGTGGGCATTCTGAGCGCTTCTGAGGAGCAGAGGTGCACAGGGCACAGATACAGCATGTGGAGAACAAAAGCTCTGCATGTTCAGGCGGTGGGAACCTTCAGTTCTTACATGTTCAACGAGTGATCCAAATATTAATAATTGTGTTTCTTCGTGAAATTCAGTGCCCTTAATCTTGGGTTAGAGACCACTCCTTTAATAAGACTATTGCTTTATTCATTTCTTAAGGCATTGAAGATAGCGCTCTTTAATTTTGTATGTGTTGCCCTGTTACTCTTCTCAAATATAGATATCCCCACTTTTCAAAAGTTACACCACTCCCTTTTGCAAAATACCTAATAGTACCTGTTTCTGCTAACCAAAGGGATTCCGAAGAGGAGCTTTCCTTTTACAAAAAAAAAAAAAAGGTGAAAAGCAAAAATAATGTTCAGAGGGACGCCTGGGTGGCTCAGTCGGTTAAGCGGCTGCCTTCAGCTCAAGTCATGATCTCAGGGTCCTGGGATGGATTCCTGCATCGGACTCCTTGCTCTGCAGGGAGCCTGCTTCTCTCTCTGCCTCTGCCTGCCACCCTGCCTGCTTGTGAGCTCTCTCTCTCTGACAAATAAATAAAATCTTAAAAAAAAATGTTCGGAGCTTGTTTTGCAGAGAGCTGTTTTAGAGACAGTGTGCACAGAGCAGTGAGAATGGGGCTTCCAAGCTCCCTCCCCCAAAACTATACATTCAGCGTCTCAGCAGCAAGCCATCAGAGCCTTGAACTGGGTCTATGACCATTTGTGTTTTACTTCAACTTATTTTGTGCATCCATTAGCAAGATGTGACCTAAGGTATCTGAAAAACCTAAGAAAGGTTATGTTTTGGGCCTGGGAACACTCATTATTACTTCTTGGCCTTATACTATTTCAACTTATGAAAAGTTTCATAAGACTGCTCCACTTTTGGATAGCAAAGGAAAGCTGTGATTTCATTTGTGCTCTCGTTGTTTTCTTATTCTGATTTCTTGCTGCAGAAATGCCAAACCCAGGGCGCCTGGGTGGCTCAGTGGGTTAAAGCCTCTGCCTTCAGCTCAGGTCCTGATCTCAGGGTCCTGGGACTGAGCCTCGCATCAGGCTCTCTGCTCAGCAGGGAGCCTGCTTCCCGCCCCCCCCCCCACCTGCCTCTCTGCCTGCTTGTGATCTCTCTCTCTCTGTGTCAAATAAATAAATAAATAAATAAATAAATAAATAAATAAATAAATGCCAAACTCTTCCATTCCCATTGTGCTTTCCTTAAAGATCATTTTAGGAATGTGGAAATGGACCCTTGCCCTCAGTCCCGAGTACATTACTGATGAGCTGGGACCAGACTTCATGATTCCTGACTCCTGGAACTACCATCATCCCATTGCCCCACGTGCCTTTGACAAGCTCCAGTTCCCCAAGAGGCTCACACACAGTAAAGAAGAGTTCCTCAGTAAGCTCCTGCTAACTAAGTGAAAACATGGATATCAAGGATTTAATAATATTTATAGGAGGTTGGATGCATTTCCAGTTCTCTTCTCTTAGAACTGGGGCAGAATTGTGGGCTATCAAAGCATCTCTTTTGGGGGCAGGGGAGTGGAGGGTCTGCCAGAAGGCTGAGTGGTTCCGGCCTGAATAGAGGCAGACTACCAGGACAAAAACTTTGCTGCAGTATTGTTTGTACAATTCTGGGCTCTGCTTAGAAGCCAAGCAGGCTAGGGGGATGTTGCCTTGCTTGCTGAAAGGGTGGACAATTTGGAGGTTGTGAGCTGATGATGAGCAGACAGCTCTAAGCAGAGATGGGACAGCAATACTTGAGCATTCACCAGAGCTAGCAGATGTCTTGGGAGTTTCTTTGGGCTATTGCAAGAACTGTGAGCAGCCATATCTTTGGAAAATGCAAGAGTCAGAAATGAATTCAGTTAAGAGGGAAAAATCTATTACCAGGAGGGTATCCTTTTCCTTTGCAGGCGGACAGAGTCTATAAGAAGGATTCCATTAGGGCCTCATGAAAACCAATATTATGTGGTAAAGTTCCCGTTTGCTCATGGTGGAGAAAAATATGTACATACTCAATGAGACGTTTCATTGCTTGTGGGTGATGTGAGGTAAAGGTAGAATTTCCTGAAAGTGGAAGCAGGTGTACTGAGTGAGATTTGGGTAGCTGCTTTCAGGGTTCTAGAGGCAGGTTTACCCCAAGAGAGAGATGCACTGGGATAGTGAGATGTCTTGGGTGGTGACATGGTAGCCACATGCTCTGTAATTGGTGTTCTATAAGTTCTATAAGTGACACAGGTCACTTAGCACCGTAGAGGTTTGCTTGGACAGTGAGTCACTTTGGCTCTTTGGGGCATAGTAACTTCTTGTTACCTCTCATACCTTCTTCCTTCATCTTTTGGGTTCTTTTGAACCCTCTGACTTCATGGCTCTTGACCTTGGTAGTATATTAAAATCATCTGGATCATTAAAAAAATAATAATGTTAGCCTTATCTGCAGAAATTCTTAGTTCTTCTGGGCTTGAGCCTGGGTGTCACTATGCTCAAAGTTCCTCAAGTGATTCTAATACACATCCATGATTGCCAACAAAATAAAGATCTAGAACCTAGGCGAACCCTTCACAGTTTGCTTCTGCAGGCCTGTGTGTATACATACATATACAAAAGATTCTGATCAGCAAGACCTCTCCAGTAGATTCTAACAGCTTTCTTCACTAGAGTGATCTTGATGAGATGCAGTTGAAATTCTACTTGCCACCCTCCTATCAGCACTCCCAACAAATAACAGATATGTAGAAAACTCCAAATTCTGCTAGTTTATAAGGTGCATCTTCATTATGCTCTTGGTGGGAAACTTCTTACAAGGGCTACTTAGGATTCATACTGCCTCTTTACGCTATGAAATGTAGGTGTGAGTTACCAAACATATCTCGAAAGAATTTCCCTTAGCACAAGATTTCAACCCTTTGCTCAGTCTCTGATTTTCCTTACATTTCTTGGGACACATTATAGAATGAGACATTCCACTCCTGCATTTTTGTTTGCCCCTTCAACTCGATTACCATCAAGACATATCCTGATCATTAACACATGCAACAAACACAAAGTATTGTTTCTTTTCCCTTTCTCCCTGCTGTGTGGTGCATAGAAAACGCACACTTGGGGAATCAAGCAAGAAAGGAGAGGGTTTGGCTTTCATGCTATGATATTGAAATAAAATTGAAATTTTCCACCTTAAGACTTAGGACTTCAGAACTTCCACATTAATCAGGTTTTATAGTTTGCATATGATCTGTGCCACTCACCAGATGAAACCATTGATAACTGGTATCAATCAAATAAATGAGGTATTAGTCATAAGTGCCCAACACAGTGCCTGGCACCCATAAAAACAACAATTAAACAAACCGACAGGCTTGAAGCCAACAGTCTTGGAGGCTTGTTTTAGTTAGGGCTGGACTGACTAAGCTGAAGTCAGGAAAAGGCTGGCCTGCAGGAACCAGCCTGATGGTCACTTAGAAATGTAATCTGAAGGGCTTTGACCTTCCAGCAGTAACACTGTCTGGTTTGTCTGCTGTACCCAGGAGTGTCAGCTGGGGTGCCTGGACTTTCACTGTTGCAAGTTGCTGCCACATAGGGTTGGCAGGGAGTATGCCATCATTTTGGCACACACCCTGAATAGATGTAAAGGTAGGAAGTTAATTAATGACTTTCTGGGATATTGGTAGCATTGGGCTTCCATCAACCCGGTGGAAGTACTGAGTGGGTTGACATGAGTCAGGTGGGTGTTGCTGGTGAGGAGTGATGAATGATACATGGAAGTTTTGGATAGGGCGGAAGGCAAACTTGGATTAACTCCATGCTAATTCCTAGCAATTGGCTTGGCACTTAGTCTTCATAATTTGCTGAGGGAGATTGTTGTGCTTGATGTTTGGGAAGATGCAAAGAAATGACAGAGATGACTCCTTCTTCATATGGCATATAATTTAGATGAGGAGATAGAACACACATGAAATGATTTGTGAATCATTGTTGCATTTTTAAGCATGAAGCCTACAGTGATACATCTCTTGCCTGATGTTGCATTTTGGCTTAATAGTGGTATCAACAGAATATTTAGTGAAATGAGATCATAATTTCATCTTGCACTGTGAGAACTCCCTGTTAATATAGAGATTGGTGTATATAACTGGGAGAGTCTTATTTTCTTCATGGAAAAGATGAGGAAGTTTGTATCCATGTGCTATTTCTTTGTAAAACAATAGTGCAGAGTGACGTCTTATCCAAACTCAAAACATGGCCCCTTCTGCCCTCCTGACGTCACCTCTCATGTGAACTCATAAGAAAGACAAAGGTCAGACCTTGGCTACAGCCACTGTGAGGCTACAGTTATCATCATGTAGATAATAGCTGTTCAAAATAGAATTTAAAGAGTAATAGTAACAGCATGACCTGTTAGCTGGGAGCTCATACAAATGCAAATGACCGTCCTTATCCTCAACTCTGAAGGATGTCATCCAGAAACCTGTGTTTTAACAAGATTCTCAGAGCATTCTTACACAAGCTAAGGAAGGCTGAGGAAATATTATCATAGAAAATAGAGTTGACAGAGAACAGAGCTGACCTTTTTTGTAGATTAGTCTCCATACATAAATTTTTAAAAATTCAATTGGATAATCTTTGCCCCTTAATAGGAATATTTAATCCTTTTATATTTAATGTAATAACTGATTTGTTATAAAATATATATGTGTATGCCAGGAGCTTTTCTGAATTACCTTTTTCTTTATTAAACATTTGTTTTATTGCTTTAAACCTTTGACTGTGCTCCAGAGCTTTGACAAAAATTGGTTCTGACAGTTTCTGGTTGTTTTCTGTTATTTACTGGGGGCATGGGAGCTCAGAGCTGCATACTCTTCTATTTTGCTGACGCCACACCCAAGTTATTTTCTGTCTTCTGTTTTTATCAGTGTTACTGTGATGTGCCTAAGCATGGGTTTTTTGGTTTTGTTTGTTTTTGTTGTTGTTGTTGTTTTGTATGTATCCTCCTTGGTATGTATAAGGGTTCTTGAGTCTACAGCTTGATTCTTCTCATTAGTTTTGGAAAATAGTAGGCCATTATACTCACAGATATTTTTTTTCTTCCCCATTATTACTCTCTCCTAGCCTCTGGCATTTCAATTGAGCATATTAAACCTTTCTTCTGTGCCTATATGTCTCTCATGTTCTGTGTTAGTTAACATTCTACAGAGAAACAAAATCAATACCATATGTAGATATACAGGATGATTTGTTTTAAGGAATTGGCTCGTGCAATTATGGAGCCTGAAAGTCCAAAATCTGTAGGGTAAGCCAGCATGCTGGATACCCAATGAAGAGCACTGATGTTGTAGTTCAAATCTGAAAGCCATCCACTGGCAGAATTCTTTTTTGCCGAGGGGAGGCCAGTCTATTAAGGCCTTAAACTGATTGAATGAAGCCCACCTATGTTACAGAGAGCAAACTGCTTTACTTAATGTTCTGTAACTTAAATGTTAATCTCATCCACAAAAAAATATACTCACAAAAACATCCAAAATAATGCTTGAGCAAATATCTAGGCAGGAAGGCCAGGCTATTTTGACATATAAAATTAACTATCATATAATTCTTTCTTTTATTTTCCATTCTTGTGCTTCAGGATGGGTCTTCTACTGCCCTATTTTCCTTCACTAATCCACATATCTGCTGAGTCCCAACTGCCATTAAATCCAGTAGTTTATCTATTGGGTATTTAATTTCGAATATTGTATTTTTCTCTTCTATGATTTCCATTTAATTCTTTCTAAAATGCCAGCAGAGAACCAGAGAAGTAAAAATTTTCCATCTTTGACTTATGTTTTATCATTTATGTATTTATGTTTGACTATGTTTGATTTATATTTTCTTAATTTTGTCACATCATAATATATTTAAAAATCCAAGTATAATAACTTAATAACAGGAATATTTGTGGATCAGTTTATATTACCTATTTTTTTCCTGTTGGTCCTTTTTCTTGATATGACCATAATTTTTTTATTGGAGGCTATATATTGTATATGAAAGACTGCGGAGGCACTCTCTTCCTTTGAGATAGCTTGCCCTATCCCTCAGTTATGTAGTCAGAGAAAAAGCAGATCACTTTGATTCAATTAGCAGCTGAACTGACTTGAGGGGGGTTGAAGTCTGGAAATTTACATCTACTTCTGGTTTGCTCCTCCACAATGGTGTGGCCTCGAGGAGTCCCAACTGAGAGCCTAGAGTGTTGATTTGTGCTTCTCTTTGTCAGTTGTAAGCTCCAATTTTTGTCTCTTCAGTTCTATAAGTAGGCCAAAGTTTTCCTGCTTAGCTCCTTGTCCTTAGCAGCTTAAAGATTTGGCATATGCCTCTAGGAGGAAATGAGCTATCTAATGTACTTCTCTGTGCTTCCTTTCCCTCCAAGATTCTGTTACCTTTAATCTTGGACGCTTTGGCCAATCCATCTCCCAAACTCCCATTCAAGTCTCCCAGTCTTTTTTCCTTTTTGGTCTGCACCTTTGTGAGATTTCCAGAAACTGTTTCTCTACTTATCAGCCACAGTTCTCTGGGTGGATTCTTAGCCTCTAATTCCAAGCCCAAACCTAGCAATTGCCCTGAGGGGAAAAGCTGTTTGCAGACTATCAGCTTGGCTCTCTGTGCCTCCTTTTTCTTTTCTCTGCTGGATCTTGGCCCTTCAATTCCTGGGTGCCTTCAGTCAGACAGCTGTTATTATTGCTGTTTTTCTTTATATTTTACCTGAGTTTTCTGTTTGTTCTTATTAGAATAATTGGTCTACTGCAAACTACTATATCTTAGCTAGAATTAAAAGTCTAACATATGATTTTGAAAATATCACTCAACAAGTCTTTGCCTATTTCTTAGTCAGAACCTGAAAAAAATATTAGCATCTTGCCTTAATCTTCCTATGCTATGGTCCATTCATGATAGTTTGTAACGTGTTTGGTAAACTTTAGAAATGAGAGAAAAATCATTTTCTTGAGATGTGCATTAGAAACACTGAGATTTGGGAAAAATAATAACTCCTCAATGAGATTTTGTATATGCAGGTATCATATGTCCTTATAATAAAGACAATATTTGTTCTAATCTTATTTTAATATACTAAGGTTTTCTCAGCTTTTGGGGAATACTTTGCATCAAGACTTTTGATATTAAATCTGGATGTGTTTGAGGTCTGATTGCACCTAGACCAGCACCTGCAAATTCTATAATTTATTTTTCATCAGTCTTGTTTATAGGTCTTACATTTCACCTCAGGCATTATTGAGGCAAATTATAGGCAGTTAGATTTTTTTTATGTTGAGTTCGCATAAAGATTTTTGTCTTATTTTTTTTTCCAATAACATTTTCCCCAAACTTCACTCTCTGATGGTCTGTAGAACATCCCAATCTTGTCCAATATTTTAGAAGGAGGTTTATTTCTTCTTGCTTACAATCCCCTGTCAGTTTCATTACTTGTATCCCTAAGGTACCATGTGAGAGTGAGTACCAAGTATAGGAAGAAAATACAGGTTTTCTTTCTTCTGTGCCTGAACCCTAAATCAGAAAACCAAAGGGCAGATCCCAGATGGATTTCTTTCTCTTTTATTCCCAGTATTAGGATAACCTCCGTAAGAAGTGACCTACTTTCTCACAAGCCATTGCTCTTATATTTTTGATCCATCTATGGGTACATTGCCCATGGTATTTGTGATTCTTCTGAGCCTGTATATATGATCCTAAAAAAAAGTCCATTTCTTCTCATTGCCTCTCCTGTTCCTTCTATCTACTGCCACAGATAGATTAAAGAACAATTGCATTATATTAATTATATACCTGTATAAGTGATAAGCTGTTATAGGTATTTATCACTATATACATGAGCCAAAGTTGGCTTCTTAGTGAATGGAAACAGAAAGAAACCAATTCCCTTTACTTTATGCTTGGTCATTTCTATAGCAGCCAATGCAATCATACTATTATCACTAATTCTTTGCTTGAAGTCTACCCATCTGAAATGGGCTCCAGACATTGTAAAGTGATTCAGAAAGATATCATAACATCATGACAACTCTACAGCAAATTGAAGAAATTAAAACTGGCCTCTGAAATCACAGAAGGAGCAGAAGTGAGGCAGCTATAGGAAAGCTCAGGAAGAAGAATGAGTTTAGGAATTATTTTCCAGCAGTCATTGCTATAGAAAACATCTCTGCGATGACTGGTTTGATGCAGAGTAGAGGGTGAACTGTGAATGGCAGGAGAGGGAATATTTGAGAGCTAACTCCCTTGACAGAACAAGTAGTTCAATTTACATGGCATCAGGATACATTTCTTTGAAGAAGAGTTTTCTGGGGAGCTGCAATAAAATCAAAGCAAGAAAACAAGGAATGAGGGGTCCTGTCTTAGTAACCAAACAACATTGTTTTCTTACCCTATAGAAATGGTAGGTTAATTGTGACCCTCAATTGTGAGAGGTACCTTTAGGCCATGTAGGTATTTCTACCCTTCTAGGGTTCTCAGGGGGCCCCCTCACAAAAGAAAGGAGCCACAAAAGAAGCCACACTAAAAAATGAGGAAGAGTTTTATTCATATTCTGTCCATCCCAGAGAGGGAAACCAGTGGCCCTCTTTGTGTGCTACTCTGGGAACCCCTAAGTTGGATTGGGGAAATGGATTCATGACCTAATACTGGACTGACTAGTTACTGATATTTTTATTTGACTCTTACTGTTGCTTTTGAACATAGTTCACATCCAAAAAACACAGGGAATAATGTATGAAACTACGAGGCCCCTAACTAAGGAGGGAAGGTGCTCTGACTTCTGCCACTTCTCTCCCTGTGAGTTTGGGCAAGTTATTTGAACTTCCTGAGCCTTGGTTTCATCCTTCCTATTACAATGAATAGAAATAATTATCCTTGGTCAAGAGATTAAATGAGAGAGTGAATGTCAGGTGCCTAGCACATAGTAGTTACTCAGTAAATGGCAGGAATTTTTTTATTGACTCAAATTTTTCACAATTTTATAAATAAAAGTAAGTAATAAAAGGGAACATGAGACTAATTTTAAGACTATATTCAAGAGTGGAGGCAGGAAAGGAAGAAAAATTTCTTTTTTTAATTTTTGGGAAAGGATATAAAATAAAACACTAATGATAAGAGGAAGCATCAGTTACCTCGACACTTGTTCTAAATACTCTTGATCAAATTTGGGGAAGTTTCATTTCATGCTGGAATAGCACTGAGTCAAATTCTTTCTCCTTAAAGAATTTGGTGATTGGGCTTTGCATAATCACTGAATGCCACAATATGGAGTTCTCAGGGGTTTGCGAGCAAGTTCTTCAGGCTCAATAGCAAATTGAGATCATCCAAGATGCCCTGACTCCAAAAAATCTCCAAAATTCTTCAGTACCATTTTATGTGTTTCAGAATCTACAACAAAATGCCTAACTCTGTAATGTACTCAGATGCTTTATTAAAAAAAAAAAAGAGCTTACATGTTAAGTTTAATGATTTGCCTTGAAAATGATCTTGGAAGTTAGTATATACCAGTCCACTCTTTCTCCTTCAGTATCAATATACATTCCTAAGCAGCCTGGATAATTTTGATCTTTTACATTTTTTCTTTCTTTCTTAAAATTTATTTAGTCATTTTCATAGTGATTGTAATAGCTACTTATTGAGAAGTAAATGTCAGTTGAGAGGGAGTCATTTGCTGATGTCTAGTCTAATGGGACTCTGAGAAGACAAGGAATCTGACTTGCCTATTGCTCTTCTTCAGGCTGTATTAGGTTTCTTTTCTTTTTTTATTTTTTTAAAGATTTTATTTATTTTATTTGTGTGTGTGTGTGTGAGAGAGAGAAAAAGAGAGAGAAAGAGAGAAAGCGCGAGAGCACGAGTAGGGTGAGGGGCAGAGGGAGAAGCAGACTCCCTGCAGAGCAGGGAGCCCGATTTGGGGATCATGACCTGAGCTGAAGGCAGAAGCTTAACCAAGTGAGCAGCCCAGGTGCCTCTATATTGGGTTTCTATTGCTGTCACAGCAAATGACCACAAACGTAGTAGCTTGAAACACCACAGCGTTTTTATTGTATGATTCTGGAAGTCAGACGTCCAACACAGGTCTTGCTGGGATAAAATCAAAGTGTCTGAAAGTCTGTGCTCCTTCTGGAGGGTTTAGAGGAGGATCTGCTTTCTTGCCTCTTCCAGTTTGTAGAGGCTGCATTCCTTGGCTTACACCTTCTCTCTCTACTTTCAAAGCTAGCAGTGTCTCATCCCTATTACCCCATTGCTCTTTGGTCACAGCTTGGAAAGGTTTTCTGCTCTTAGGCATGTATGTGATTAGACTGGACACACATGGGCAGTCTGAGCTACTTCCCTTACCTCAAGACACTTAACTAAATCACACCTGCAAGGTCCTCTTTGTCGGGTAAGATGTAACATATCCACAAGCCTCAGGAATTAGAATGTGCATATCTCTGTGTGTAGGGGTGGTGGTGGTGGCAATTCTGCCTACCCTAAAAGAATAAACGGAATTATAATTTTGGCAAAAATTGCACAGGGAACTTGCAAGTGTTGTCTTCACTAGAGAGAGTTGGGAAGTGGCTTATTAGAGAAAAATAAGACAGTAGGTCCTAGACTGAGGGCCGTGGACAGAGCTCAGCCTTTCCGTGTCCTGCCCTGGTACTACATGGGAAATGGGGCTCTCCTTCACACTCAAGACATTGTCAAGGACACTGAATTGCCCCCAACGATCTTGGAAGGAGAGAGTGTGAATGATCTGGAAAGGGTCTAAGGGGTGGGGTCTTACCTGAGAAAGTCCCTGGACAGGTAAGAAAGTCTAAGTGGCTCCAGAGATGGCCTTTCTTGAGAGGGATGGGTTTGCCAGAAAGGATGAGTATCTTGCTTCTGGCAATCTCATCAGGATGATAACAGAACAGGACAGGGTAGCTCTAATTGGATTAAAGAACCGTAGGCAGCTGCAGAGGCTCCAGAGCCGGTAGAGACAGTGAAATCCTCCCCCCACCCGCACCCTCATCCTCCGACGGGCTGTGTGGCCCTGTGTGGCGGTGTCAGAGTGGCTGAGTCTGTCTCAGGGAGGCTGATGCAATGGAGCCTTCTTAGAGGCTGAGAGCACCTGGATTCAGAGGTGACCGTTCTCTTCATGAGAGTAAAATGTGGAATATGTACCAGGATTTGTCCTGCACTCACCTCTCATGCTGCAAATGAGGAAGTCAATGAACAGAGTGGAGCTAGGAGTGAGGAAAGGGGAAGCTGAAAGGGCGATGGGCTTCCCCGAGTGGTTTAGGGTGAGTTCACAGCCCTTCCGTCCCCAGCCACTTACCCACGACAGACACCATTTCCAGGGGCCAGTGGCATCTGAGCAGAATTCTGAGGGAGGAAGCAGATCAGTAATGACAATGATGAAGATGACAGACTACAAACAGGGCAAGGCGGAGGGAAGCAGACGTTGTACCTCCTCATCATAGAAAAGTGGAGGCAGCTTTGTGTCAGAGAGGGTCTTTACTGGCTGTTAGTGTCAACTGAACTACCTGATGGAATTATTAGTCTTAAACCAGTGAATGGAGGGACGAGGAAACTGCTGAGACAACGTAAGCTGAGGTGCTGTGACTTTGTTAAAAGAACACTTGTTAAGCGGAGCCCTGGGGTTTGGGACGGTGGGCCCCAGGTTCAGCAGAAGACCACAAGGGAATTGAAACAGAGAAGTTTATTACCCACAGATCCTGGAGGAGGTACCCGGCATGTCTCCGGGGGCCACAGGGGGAGGTGGGGCGGGGTGCAGGCAGAGAGTGAGGCAGGACCTGGGGTTCATGCCTTTACGAGCATCCAGGGGGGGAGTGCTTTGGCGTTCGTGGCTACCACCAGTCTGGTAAAGGTTTTGGTAAGCTGCATGGGGTCCCATCTAAGGAGTGCACAGTGGGAAGCCCTGGGAGGTGAGGGAGACTATTTATCACCAGCATGGTTGGGGGAGTCACATCAGGAACTTTCATTGACTTGTGGCCCTGCGAACTATTGTCTAGGGCATGTGCTTGCGGGGAGGGGGGTGGGGGGTAGGGGGGAGGAAGGCTAGTGTCATTTCAAGGCTCCTCAAGCCACTTGGCCACACAGAATGGAAGCCAAGGCATCAACATTATAGAGTAGTTGAGTTAAACTCTCAACATGAATGCTATTGAAAGGGGATTGAATCCAAAAGGTCATAACTTGTGGCTTTGGGGAAGCACACTATAGCCGACATGCAATTATCTTTGTTTTGTTGTCGTTTTTTGCAGCAGTCACAATTCTTGGAGTAGGTGCTTCATTTCAGGCACAGTGGTAAAGTACATAGACTTAAAATTAAAATAGCTTGGTTTCCAGTCCCAACACTGCCACTTGCTAATAGTATAACACTGAGCAACTACTCTGAACCTCACTTTCCTCATCTGAAAGATAGGAATAATATGATATTTTGTAGAGTTGTCATGACTAAATGAGCTGATATATTTAGAATGGTTAGCACAGGGGCGCCTGGGTGGCTCAGTGGGTTGAAGCCTCTGCCTTCGGCTCAGGTCATGGTCTCAGGGTCCTGGGATCAAGCCCCGCATCTGGCTCTCGGCTCAGCAGGGAGCCTGCTTCCCCCTCTCTCTGTCTGCCTCTGTGCCTACTTGTGATCTCTCTTTCTCTCTGTCAAATAAATAAAATCTTAAAAAAAATAAAAATAAAATAAAATGGTTGGCCCAATTCATGGCTCTTCACATTAAAAAATGCTGGCCTCTGTTTTTTAAGGTATTATTTAGTAGGTAAACATTTCAAAGACTTATTCTCATTAGGATACTATCATATGTGAGTATTTTGTGGTGAATGAGTTTATCAGACCAGCTCTTACCTGCCAAAGCTCTGGTAACAGAGAGCATAAGAGAGAAATTTGATGATGGGTAAGAGAAGGGAGAGATTGATCCCAAGTAGGGACCACTAAAGATATGCCCCATGATGGACATTGAGGATCCTGGGGACTATACTATGAGGCACTGAATACTTTATGGTACGGAACAGTCTAAGTATACTAATCATACAATAGAGACCACTATCTATAACTTAGCAATATAACAGAATTCTGGTTCGCAAGGTGTGGAATATAATTGTATTTGCTTCTGAAATAAAAAAGAATTGCAGTTGAGGAGCTCCACTAAATAATTCTACAATGTCTGGTACTCTTCAATTTAAGATAAAAGTGTAGGGCAAGAAGATCTCTAATGTTCCTTCTGTGTCTAACCTTCCAGGACTCTAAAATAATGCTAGGGCCAATATTATGTATTTCTTTTTATAGGAGTTCTCTTTGCCTGGGGAGAGCAAGACCATAAGCCAAAACATTGTGCAAGTCAGGTCAATTAAGAAGGATTGCTCCTTCAGCCCCGGGTTTGCTTCAGCAAATCTTTAGAGCTGGCTCTTTATTTATAACTCTGTGGAGGACCAAAACAACCCTACATCTGACTAGGGTGTGGAGAAGCAAAACATAGCTCAGATGCATTCCTAAATCATGAATTTTTCTCGTTGACGTACTTGCCATCACAGACAGTGCAGCTGCATGTCATAGATTTTTAGGGCTTGATTATAAACAACCTTCGGCAGACATCCCTGGGAGAATGGCGAAGAAGTTGTCCCTGTGACACAGCTGGTCCTTCTCCATGGAACCGAGACTAGTGATTTTAAGGGTAAATATCAGCCCCCCTCTTGGAGCTGAAGGAATAATATAGGTTGTTTAGGGGCCGATTGAAAACCATTTCCTTAACGTTTTCCATTTCTACATGTCAAGAAATGCTAAGACTTGGGGCCAGGTCTTCAGATCTTCATAGCATTCAGGAATCATTACATCTTGTTTATTTGGATGTTTGATGTTAGACTGTTCCCCAACCTGGTGCTCCAACACCCTCAGACACTGTCCTTTTGCTTCCGGAACCTTCTGATGGGCTCTACAATCACTGGCTCGATTGCTACCAGAGCCTTATAATTCACTCTCCTATCTCCCCACAACCCACTCCAAATTTAAACTGAAATGTTATTTATAACCCCCAGGACTAAGGTAAGTGCTTCTCTTAAATGGACCTGTAATGGCCCGCGCTCACAGGCTAATTGAAGTACTTCTCCTGTCTGTTAACTTCTCCCTTTATAGAATAAGCTTCTTGAGGATAAGAACTGCAGCCGATGCTAATTGTATCTCTGGCACTTAGTACACATTCCAGCACTTATTGGAAACAAAATGTATTGTGGAATGATTGAGGGCCCATATCTCATCTCAGGTACTGAGCATTAAAACACATGGAGAGGGTGGAGCCATTGGCTGGCCCGCAGTGACTCCTCCCCCATTCAGCTTTTCAGTGATGGTGGACAGTACTACCATCTCCCTCCGTTCTCAGTCCTCACGAATGAAACCTCAGAGTAATCATGATTCGTTGCTTTGCTTTGTGTCCACACTTCATGCAGCTGGTTTTTCCTCTTTAACTTCTTGCATGTTATGTGAAGACAAACACTTGTATTTTAAGAAAGTCGGTAACATCCATTTAGACCCTATCCTCAAGTGGAAATGTGGGACTAAATGTTTGAGTTGCAATTAATCCTCCATAATGAAGACATTTACCTACTTAATGGGTGACTTATTTTTGGTGCTTTGTGTTAGGTAATTATATGATTTATTTTCTAAACTAGTACTGCTCTGAGAATGATCGAGGGCACTATTAATTGTACAGGTCAGTGGATAAACTTGGACTTTGTGGGGCAGGACGGGACATATGGTCGCTCTATTTATAGATGGAGAGGCTACTGAATCGGCTACAAAGCATTCTCTGGGAGAGTCCTTCCATAGTTGTGACGTGTTTGTGATGTGCCAGTTACATCTCCTTACCAGGATATCCTTGTAGCTGATAATATAGATGAGCGCAAAGTTGATTTCTGCCTGAGTCTTAATTTAAAAAGATGACTGGGTGGTGACACAGAACGGCTAACGCTGTTGAAAGACTTTCATCACTCAGTTTCCAAGAGGAGTGGGGGGCATGCCCTGTCAAATAGGGCCACACAGGAAAGTACTAGTTTTGCTCAGGAGGCAGATGGATGCTGGATCCAGGGGAAAGCAGAACTGGAGCCTTTATTGTGCTTTCCCTGAGAAAGGCGAGGCAGAGCTTGGGAAATGGCTTGGGATCGGCTAGTCTGAATGGTGTCAGAAGGCTCTGGGCTATAGGGGTGGGCTTTAGTTGTCTTATACCTGGTTCTGGGTATTTAGAAGAGAAGAAACATTGGCTTGTTGTGTGAAAGCTAAAGAGGTGGTTGGGGTTATGGGCTCGGAATTAATTGGAGAGTTTTTAATGTGACTTTTGTGCCTCTGCAAAAGCCAGATCACAGGGGAGATGTAAATAACCTTGGCC
Organism: Procyon lotor; assembly: GCA_028646535.1. Classification (NCBI taxonomy): domain Eukaryota; kingdom Metazoa; phylum Chordata; class Mammalia; order Carnivora; family Procyonidae; genus Procyon; species Procyon lotor. The sequence goes on from CM053608.1 coordinate 17,895,431, forward strand.
CATAGTTCAGCTTGTGATTAACGGATGCCAAATAGACAAACACGGCATCTGAGAAAACACAGGCAGTTGCCTGAAGTTAGGGTGCATTTCTGGAAATGGAAGATAGATCACCTCTGAGCAACCCACTGCCTCCATAGAGACTGAACCAGCAAACTTCATATCCTTAGCTTGAAGCTTCAGTCCATACAGGTAGTTGGTCCGTTCTCAGCTAGGGCTAATGGCCCCGAGGTGCTTGAGGACCCAGACAGAATGGGTAGTGTTGAGGGTAGGTCGAAGATACATCTTTGAAATCAATGGTTTGAAGAAGATTCCTCTCCAGGTTCTGCATGAAGATGTAAACATTCAACAC
>CM053608.1:17895879-17924909 GCA_028646535.1 Procyon lotor
ATGAATGAGATGTTAAGAAAAACCGAGTGAAAATAAGAAGAGAAAGGAAGCGGAAAAGCTGGGATGGAGGTGGGAGAAGGGAGGAGGGGAGTTAAGAGGCATCTGCTTGGACGGCAAAATAAAACAGAGCAACATGGCAGGCAAGAACTGGGACCCATGGAGTGGCAATTGTATGGACCGCAGCCTTCACGAACACTTGGAAAGAGCTCATTGACTCCCTGAGAACCACAGGGGGTGTGGGGCAGTGGGGAACATCCGGCAGCCTTCACCCGGAAGCAGGAGGCAGGAATCAGGGAGGTAATTCTAGACACTCTGCATTACACAGTACCCACTGAAAGTGGCTTCTGGCCTAACCTCCGAGGTGGGGGGCTCCAGAACTCCACCCTGCACACTCTCACTGCGCATACATGGGCTGGCACAAGGCCACTGGAAGCCAATTCTCCCACCTTTGAGGTTAGAACCAGGATTTCCTATCACTGGCTGATGCCTGTGGAGGGGTTCTGGAAGGCGCTATGGTTCGCAGTTCCGCCGTCTCTCATCATTGGGTGGGACTGTCCACGTGTGCTCCCAAGAAGGCAGGTGCTTATAACAAAATAAAATATGAGGGATACAAAGGACAGCCTCGAGAAGTCAAACGGCAACATTCTAGAAACTTCCTTTCCCTCTTGCCCCGATCTAGCTTTGCCCAGTCACTGCACAAAAGTCTATGACCAAATCAGCAGTCAGGAACAATGTAAAATTTAACCTGGTAGAAGTATGAGTACCAAGTAGTTCTCCCTTCTGGTTTTACTAACTCCTCCACTAGAGTCGAGCCAAGTCAAATCAAACTCCATCTAGCTCGAAGTTCCTGTTCCATAAGGTTTTAAGAGCTATAAGCTGGGATTAAAGGCGCAGCAATTAGAAGAGCCAATCGAGGGCAGCCTCAAAATAGTCTGGTCCCTGTGGAAGGCCAGGGAGATGTATTTGTCCAGCTGCTTGAAGGAGAAGGCCCCGAGGCCTCTCGCTCACTAGCCGGAGGCCTGTAAAAGGCTCACCTACAGCTGCTCATGAAATTGGTTCCTTGTAAATGAAAGTCAACCAGGAGTCATATGAGCCAATGGCAGCTGGACAGAGAGGTCTAGGGTGCCAGATGGAGCCGGAAATGGCCAAGGGCCATGGTAAACAGCCGGGGGAAGAGCTGAGGTGAGTGTCTATCCCAGGATAGCTCAGTGAGGTGCTGCTTTCCAAGGGCTTGGCCAGGACAACCTGGCTTCCTTTCAGCTAATCGGGGTATGCCGTAATTTACTGTGGGATCCTCACATTTGCATGTCTACTTTAAGAGACCCTAATAAGTACACATAATAAAATGTTAATTTATGCCTTCTGCTAGGGTTGGAATTGAGTGTGGCTTAATGCAACTGCAAAACAGAACAAATCTGGAAATTCTGGCAGACAGAAGAGGAGGGTGGAAGGAGCATGTGCTCCTTTGAGTTGTGGAAGGGAAGCTCAGAGGAGACTAGAAACTTCCTGGCGTCAAGATCCCTTCAGAAACCCAGAAGGGACTTCCCATAAAACTGGGCCCAACTTCCCCAGCACAGCCGAGGGATGGATGGTCTCTTTGTCTTGATAGCCCGGAAGTCAACACTACAATAGGGCACAGAGTAGGGCCTTTGTAAATATTTGGTGAAGTGATTAATAATACTGTGAATGTTCTGAGGGCAAACTCCTCCTCTCATGTTTTGGGTACGATCAGGTCTTGCTTAGCTCTTTAAGAACTAAGAGCTAAGTTCTTAGCTTAGCTCTTAAGCTGAGAGATTAAGAGATGTGGAGATGGGTGACCACACGCATCTCCACATTAAAGGAGAAAGCTGGCACATAGGTGAGGTTCTGATTATTCTAGATAGCAAACCTTGTGGTGCCTGTGTGGCTCAGTAGGTTAAGCATCCGACTCACAATTTCAGCTCAGGTTATGATCTGGGGATTCCAGGACTGAGCCCCCCATAGGGAATGCTTGCTTAGGGGGGAGTCTGCTCACGGATTCTCTCTCATTCCCTCTCCCTCTGCCCCTAACCCTTATCTAAAAATAAAGAAATACATCTTTTATAAATAAATAAATAAATAAATAAATAAATGACAAACTCTGGGGGTCTCTGAATTCTTCCGACCCCAGCACGGGGGCACACCTCCTTGGACAGTCTTGTGTAAATGTTTCTTCCCATTCAGCCTCGCCCAGACCACTCGATGCTGGTGCGGCACCCAGAGCTGACACTCTATACGTCCTAAAATGGACCTGTTACTAGGAATAAGACAAAAATTCCTTATATTTATATATATTTGTTTTCATTCTCACAGACATCAAGTAGAATTAAAATAGACCAGCAGACTTCTGGCCAGTCGTTGTAAACACCTTGTAGAGTCCCTGCCAAAGGCCACGACTACATTTCTATAGAAGTCATCCCCTCCTCCCCCAGGCAAATTCAGGTAGCCATTTTATTCACCAAGTACCCTCCAATTTGATCATAGATTGCCTCAGAGCTCCCACTGACCCAAGCTGGACAATCATATTCTTTCTCTTAGGAATTTGGAATTGGATTTAAAGAAAGCTACTCAGTGCTTGAGCTTGGCTCAGACATGCATTTTGGAGCCACGGTGGTCATCTGCAGAGAGAATCAGAAGCAGCTGGTCTGGGGGGAAAAAAGAAAATGCAAATGTGGAGAGTAGAACAGAGTCAAAAGACGCCTGGATACACTTCCCTCTATTGAGTTCTGAAGATGACTTCACATCTTTATAAAAAAAAAATCCCGTTTATTGATTAGGTTAACTTCATTGGCTTTCTGATATTTGTAACCAAAAGGATTTTGAAAAGATACCATAGACATCTGTGGTTCCAATCCAGTCTGCATGCCTAAACAGCCTTGCTCAGCGTGCTGCAGCTCTACTTAAAGTCATGGCACTCTTCCCACTCTGCCTATGTCCCCATGACGGGGACCCTTATTTTGCCCTCAGTGCATTCCCTGCACTGTCCAGCCCACCCATCTGGAATGATGTCCTCCTACCGCTGCGTCTTTGCTTAGGTCTGATCCTTTCCTTCACACTTCTCAGAACCCAGTCGCCTGGTTCCCTTTCTCTGTTTTTGCTAGGATTGTTCCTGGGCTTAGAAGGTTTTGCCCTCTCTTCTTGGCTATAGAAGACTGGACACTAGATTTTTTTTTTTTTTTCGTAATGCCAATGGAGTGGTTTCTACTTGCTGGCTTATGTTAAAGAAACAGAAATCATCACATTGAAAAAAATGGTTACTGGTGGGATCCAGCACTTCTAGGCACTTGACTCTTGTATGCCTGACATAGTATCTACATTCCTGCTAATATTTGTATTTATGGTAATGAGAAGGTTTCTCGAGTAAAAAAATAGATCTAAACTCCTGAGGAGATGAGTGAGCTAAAGGAGTGGTTGTTTCCGTTTTTGGGTCACCCAGAGAGCCGGATTCTCTTCACTAGAGGAAGACCAGAGGGGTATCCAGCCCAAGGGAAGTTAACTGGGCAATGTCAACGTCCTTCTAGGCTAAAGGACAGAATAGATTTGGGGATGAATACACAGTATATAAGACTTCATACTAACTTCTTTCTCTGTTTGAGGCCAATACACTACATCATGAAATGAGAGCATAAGTGATGGGAGGAAAGGTCAACGAATGACTGTTTAGCCATAACCAGGAGATGCTGGAGATGCCACGTCCTTTTGCTGAGGGGGCTGGTACAGAAGGAGAAACACTTTCATGTGCAACAGGACTGAGGACCAAGCGTTTTAGGACCCATAGGACTGTGCATGAAATATTTTACATATTTATGGCAAGGAGCCTGTGGAAGCTAATTCCGAATTTCTAAATTTATGCCAAAGAAACCCACTCTGTGTCACAGGCATGTTTAAGTCAAGTGTTCTGATCCACTTGAATTTACTCAGGGTCAGCTGGGTGTCTTGTGTAGCCCTGGGCCCTACTTTTTAGGTTCCTGTGGTTGTTTCATCATATTTTCTCTCTTTTATAAGGAAAACTCTTCAGTATTATCTGTAGGAATGGAAAAAAAAAAGAGAGAAAGAAAGAAAGAAGCCAACTATTTTTTATGATGCGATAGAGCTGTGTTCTGTATATGCAACAGAAGGAATCGTAATAATTTCTTTAATGGCCACACATATGGAAAAGGTCTCTTACTGCTTTACACTCTCCACTGGATTTCTCCTCTATTCCTTCTGGCTTCCTGTTGCTCCCTGCCAAAAAAATGTTTTTTCTGTCATTCTTTGAAACCATTTTAATTTTACTTTGGAGTGGGCTCCAATTTGTTAAAATGTGGGGTTGCACACTGATGCAAATAGTCGCAATTTTCAAAGTTTGAAATACAGCCCTATTAGGAATAAATACAGGTAGGTGACTGCTTAAAGGCTCCTACTAGGACAAAAGCTTTTAGGTGGTGGAAGACCCTTATAACACTGAAAATTTATAGCAATTTCCAAAATGCATTTGTGAGTTGCTACCGCCGAGATGGTGAGGGCACTGTGGATGAGCAATGATAAAGTCTGTGGACTCAGAGCATGTTGGTTTTACCAGACCCTCTCTAACACACCTCACAGAGAGTATTGGGTTCCACTGTGGAAAAGCAAAGTCTTCTTAAAAGAATGAAATGTTAAATTTTCTAGTTATGTTCCAGGCCAAAGGTTGAGCGAATAATGTAGTGGAGAATCCAGAGCTCTTTCTGGATTCCTCATCTGCCCACCACGTAATGCTCTCTGTCTGGAGGTCTCTCAGTACCTTCAGATGAAAGAACAGAACAGTAAATTTTTTTTAGATATTGGATGATGAAAGACTGTGGCCCTCTGACCCAGCATCTGAACAGATCTGCCAAAGACCCAATGCTGCCTGCCCTAAAAAGACGAGAAGCCCATTAGAAAAGAAAGGAGCGATACTCACCGGAGAGCCTCTAATGTGTTCTTGTGCTTAAAGCAATAGTTCTTCTCTGAGTCCCTGGTTGCAGCAGGAAGCCCCAGAGGTGGCCCTTCCCATGGAGAGATCATGGCATGTGCGTTCCTTAGGCAAATGGGCCTATAGTGGAGAGTGGACAAGGCAGCTTGGGTCGAGGAAATGCCAGGTTTGTGAGTGTAGAGGAGTCTTGTAGTGACTCTTTTCATTCTTCCAAGTAATGACATTGGAAAAACCAATTCGGGAGCAAGGGGGCAGTAGCTGATAAAAATCATTGTGGAGAAGGTGGCCTAAAAGATTCCAAATCTCAGTCCTCACACACCCCCTAGTGTAGAACACAGGGTAGTTCCCTTGGATCCCCAGGTAGAAGTTGAAAAATGTACCAGCCATTCTTCATCACCTCCTTGCATGAATACGATATATCGAGAGAGGAAATACATGAGAAACAAAGTCAAGCCATGATTTACATTTGCAATTGCAACAGTTGCAGATGACAAATTAATAATGGTTGTAAAAAGGAAGCAGCGTTGTTAGACCCGGGACTCAAGTGTGAAGAATCGGGCAGACTCTCCAGTGTTTAGATCAGAGCTTCTCAAACTCGAATGTGCATGTGGATCATTGAGGAGCTTATTAAAATGGAGATGTTTGATTCAGCAGTTCTGGGGGAGGGGCTTCGGTCCTGCACCTCTACCAAGGTCCTGAATGGTGTAGAGGATGCTGGGAAGCTGGTCCACAGACCACTCTTCTGTAGCACTTAAGTAGAACAGGATACTGACTGCTCCCCGTCACCAAGCCCATTGGTTTTGTTGTTTTCTGGAGTTACCATTCCTCCTACTAGACTTGCTAGCTCACCATGGAATGGCTCCCTCGTTCATTTGCTAGCATTGTAAATTTATCAGCTCCAAGATAATTATATTTTATTTTCTGAACTTAAGTAGTATTTACCAACAGCATTTACTGTTTGTAATGTTAATTACTACATATTACCTTGTGATTTCATGATTCATGAGTTTGTTTTGTTTTCACAACTAAGTTGTCTGCTCATAAGAATAGGGACTGTCTTATATCCCTTAGTTTGTTCCATGGGGTCTTGCACAGTGCAGGGCCCAGAAGAGACAATAACAGAATTAGCTGGTTGGTTTTAGTTCTTGGGTTTGAAAATATTTCAGATCTTTTTCCTGAGCATGGACTTCGATTTGGGAGTGAGGAAGTGTTGGAAAGGACCCGAGTCCCTGAGGGAAACAGAGGATGCTTAGGGGAGAATTTCGATATCTTCTAGTATTTAGGAAAAATAGATCCTGACTTTAAAACTTTACCCAAGGCTTTCCTTAGAGTTAGGTGTCTTGTTTTGAATTCAGTTGAGGTTTGTACTTAAAATCACTCTATGTAACAATGTTCAGATATCCTGAGTAGAGTTAACAACAAAAAGTAGATTTGATAACAGTACACAAGATGTGCAAAAAGGAGAAGTCATTCTGTGCTTTGAAGAAATAAAAGGTGAGGTTTTCAAGTCAAGGAAATAATATTGTATAAATATGGTAAAGCATTCCTCTTTATTTTCACTGTAAAAGATCAGAGAGGGAAAGCAATGCCTCGGGCTTCAGTGGACCATCCTCTCTTGCTTGAGAATAGATTAAACTGCTATATCCACCACTGGGCTGGGTGTTTTTAAGACCGGCATGCCTCTTACCTGCTAGAGTAGATCATGCTTGAATGGGCAACAGAAGAAGATGTGTGTCCCTGGCCACAGGCAATCATCTATCTGCACTTGTTGCAGTTTTTTAATTCTGTCTTTATTGGCTAGAAAAGATGACTTCTGAGTTCCCTGACAAATCTGAGAGTCTATGAATTTTTATTAATAACTAATAATTATTATTAATGACTACACATGCTCTATATTAATAATTACAATACTTATCCATAAGTAGTACCTTGTGCAATAGACCTTCAGAATTTAAAGGCATCTTAGAGGCTGATGAGCTAAGGGAGTTCTTCTTTAAATAAGTGCTATTCTTTGACATCCCTGAGAGTTGCAAACACAAATACAGGTTTTGCTCAAACACCTCCAGCAAAAAGGAACTCCCTATGTCCCAAGACAACCATTTTTGTTGTACAATATTTTTTGTCATTAGAGAAATAATCTTTCATTACTGTAATAATTTTAGAAAACAAGAAAGAAAAGCATAAAATAAAAATTAAAAAAATATCTGTAGCATGTACTATCACATGATAACCACTGTTAACATTTTGATGTATATGCCCAGGTGTGTGTGTGTGTGTGTGCATATGTGTGTGTGTGTCTAGGTGTGCATGTGTATACTTTTATTTTGAAAAATCATACTATCCATGTTTTGGAACTAGATTTTATCATCCCTTGTCATTAAGTATTTTTCCATAACATCTCTTTCAAAGCCTGAATAAGCACATTTCATTTTTTGAAATAGCTATAATTATTAGGATATTTTTCCTTCTATCGAGCCAAAACATACCTCTTTATAATTTATACGCATTGGTCCTTTCTCTGCCCTCCAGAACTACAAGCAATAAAAAGTATAATCCGTCCTTTCCAGGCCAACACTTTAAATACATGGTGACTGATTACAAGTCTCCCTGAGCCTCAGTTTTTGGTTTTAATCAGCCGCAGGTGTTCAGACATCTTTCTTGGTTTTCAGGCCCCACCATCATATTAGCTCTCCTCTGGATCAATTTCAGTTTGCCATTTTCCCCAGAACTGGATACCAAATTGCAGCGAAGATGAAAACCATCGTCTCCTTTTTGGGTGGGATTTTGAATGTATTGATGCAGCCAGTGTGGTGTTCACTTTGGGAAATTTTGACTCATTGCTGACCCATGTCCCGGTCTTGCTGTCACACCTGCTTGCTGCTTGGCCCTCACAGTGTCCACCACAGCCTGCCACCCCTTCTAATGATGCATTCAGTGCTCTGAGTCTTAATGCATAATGGTCTGTATATGTTTTCATTAACCCAACAAATATTCACCGAGGACTTGTACACCAGGAACTGCTGGGCACTTGGAATACAATGGTGAAGAGATAGATAAGTTCTCACCCCTAAACAAATTTACAACCTGCAACAAAGACAGGGGCGGGGCGAAATGCTACAGAAGCACATGGCTGTCTTACATCATCCAAGGTTTGGGTAAGACCTTGCCAAAGGAATATGATTTACGTGAAGACCTGAAGGAGTGAAATTCATTTCTCTCAGATTCCGCCCATTGTCTCAGCCTATGGAGAAAATTCTGGATCTCAATTCAATTATGTTTTTCGTTTTTCTTTGAAATGGCATCCACATTATGGTATGAAGTGTAAGGAATGAATGATTTTATGAATCCTTGCTTAAGTCACTTACATGCTTAAAGCCTCTGAAGTCTTGTCCTGGATGTGTGTGCGCGCAACATTTCATATGACCCCCTGATGCTCTGGAAGTGGGCTGTTGATCATGAGCTCTGCCTTTTGAAACACATGTCTGCCATTAAAGCTTCCTGGCTCTTTGGGTGGTGTTCTCAGAAATTGCTCTCAGCTGGCTGATGAGCCTAGGAAACTGTGCTTCTCAACACATATTGTAGCCTCCGCTCCCGGACTTTCTCCATTATTCTTGTCCATGATTCTCATGCTCATTTTTGCCCTTTTAAATAATTGTGTGCTCATCATTCCTCCAAGTCTCATCCTGGCTCTGCAGTATCCAAAGGGACCAATTCAGTTCCCAAACAGTCAAGTATCTATTTACACTACAAATGCAAACAACGGAGAGACTAGATGAATCTTTCATTTTTTCAACGGATTTTGACATTGTGGAGACACATATTGATCTTTCCTTGTTCTCACCAATCTTGAGCAACTACCTGCATGGAAAAAAAGATAAAGTAATATATTCTAATAGCAACACTGATTTTTGCTCCTGAATTGTTGCCTTATTTTATCACGTTGGTTTGCTTTTAATACATGGAAAACTGGGTGGCCTGTTGCAAAATGTAATGAGTATTGGGGTACCAAGTACAACCCAGGGCCTGTGGTTACTGTTGGTGACCATATCAATTCTAGTGATGAGGCAGAGACAGGAGGAAGAATCTCTGCTTGGGTGCAAAGTGACTGTTGAAAATGATACGGCTGATTATATATATATATGTATGTATTTTGGAATGGTAATTCTTTTTGAAATTACTTCCAAACTTGGTTTAAACACAGTCTTGCCAAGAAAGCCAGACTGTCCTTCCCCTCTTAGAACTCTATGACTTCATTCAGTTAAAGAAAGCTTCCCCCCCACCCCCCCACCCCAGGGACAATCTCCTGTGTTTTGCTGTTGCTATCTGATATTATCTAATGTTCTATGAACTTACTGGAAATTTAGACTTTTTTCTTTTCAGATTTATGTTGTAATGCCATCATTAATACAAATTCATCACAGGTCTGTTTTGAGAGTTTTTCATTTTTAATTTTAGCAGTAACATGTTACTGAATTTCTGGGCAGAGAATACTTTTTTTCTGTCTGGCAGTGAGTCACGGTTTTAATACCTTGAATGGCTTGCCACAGGCTTCTTTCTCACATGTGGGTTGCACTTTGAAATAACAGTGGGTTGAACTGGGTGATGTGATTTTTAGCTTAGCTCATTTGCAGAGAGCTTGGAGAGCAGAGGTAGAGGGCTATGTTGTTAGAGGTCTCAGGCAAGGTGAAAGTCCATTCGGATATTCACTGCCAGCTTTGATGATACAAAGAAAATGTTTCTCCTGGAGACCAAACATGAGGCAGACCCTCAGCAGGAGACAGGGCAGACTGTCAGGCTTTCACATTTAGCAGGAGATTTTTTTACGGTACTTTGATGTCGTTCTTGGAGCTATCAAACACACAGGAATCACTGTTTGAACATTTCTGCACTTCTCTAAGTGTGTTATGTATAAACTAGCAACTATTTTCTGGTCACATTTTCAGCACAAAGTGCTACATTTTATTTGCATCTTAGCAATAACTGAGTTCCTCTTCCACATGATTGCACGTTGTACTCATTGGGGAAATATGATTTTGGGAAAATAATTTTGGCTGGTCAAAAATATAAGACTTATCAAACTATTAAAGTGTAGGATTTACTGATTCTCTAATATTTAAGAAGTGTTTTGTTAAAACATATTAAGGCACTATAAGAAATTAAAAAAATCTTGAAAATTTCATCCATTTATCCATTCATTGTGGAACAGACACTTTCGGAAAGTTGTTCTGTGCTGGACATTGAACAATACATTTGCCTTCAACGAGTTTACAATCTAGTGGTCTATTGAGGAATGTCAGAAGAAAAATTTACAGTCAGTGTGAAAACTATCATTCCAAGGAGAGAAGAATGGTGGTAGGGCATCACAGAGAAGGTTTATTTCATTCTTTATGTGGGGAGGTGGTAGAGGACCAGGGAAGACTCCAAGAGCTAGCTGCATGTACATAGCCTTCGAGGAAATGCTAATGTAATTGGCAAGTCAAGAGTATCTCTAACCCTTCCCTGTTCCCTGCACCCTCCCCCACCCCTTAGCACTAGATGGGGATACAGAACTAGATGGGGATACAGAACCTCTTTCCTACAGGACTGCAGAGAAGGTTGTCAGTGAAGGTGAGAGTCATCATGGAAGCCTTCAGGTAGGGACTCGTATTGAGCATAAAAGACAGCATTTTTAAAAGATTTTATTTATTTATATATAAGAGAAAGAGAGAAAGAGAGGCAGAGGGAGAAGCAGGCTCCCTCTTGAGCAGGGAGTCTGATGCGGGGCTCAATTCCAGTACCCTAGGATCATGACCTGAGCCGAAGGCAGATGCTTAACCAACTGAGCCACCCAGGCACTGAAGAAAGAAAGCATTTTAATAGTGTTTTCATTTGTACATCTCAAGTAGAGTAATTCAGAAGAAGACTACTAACCTATCATAAGGAGTGGATACCACCACTTATGTTTTCCTGGAGATTTCCTGAGTAAATAATACAATTTCTTAAGTGATAAACACCCAGGTAAACTTGGGGGGAATCTATATGCCCCACAAACTGATGACTCCTAAAGTTGAAATTGAGCAAACATTTATAGTGAAAGTAACAGAAATGGTAGGAATAATGAGTTACAGTCACACATTTTGGAGGGAGTGGGCAGGGGGGATACATTGCAAGGAAATGCTGAGAATGAGTCTCAGTTTCCCAGTAGAAACAAGAAGTAGCTTTCACAGTTTTACAATCATTTATATATTTTTGTTGATCACATGAAAGGCACAGGATGGAAACTTAGGAATGTTGAGATTATATATAACTTTCTGGGAAGGGAATTTAAGGATCTCTGGTGCACTGACAGGGTCAAGGGATGTGGTAAAAGAAAAATGGAACATATGCTGCAATACTCACAAACATGCATCTGCGCTGCAGGTAATGAACAGATGAGATGAATTAAAATCATCTGTTTCTACTACTCATTTCAACCCACTTGCATAATTCTGGGCCAACTTTTGAAAGGAGGCTTTGCTGAGCTTCCTCTTCTATAATTCCCAACAAATGGTGAATCACTGGATGCATACAGATAACCGTGAGTTCCAAAGACATAAGCTAAAGAAGACAAATCCCTGACAACCAGGAGAGTATGATGTGGAATAAGTGGGGGTAAAGCAGTTAAGCAAGAAAATCCCCGTGGCCAGAAAGTTCATGGTTTTACTCATAGCTGCTATCTTTCTGGGGCCATTGGCTAGTGAGATCAGGAAGTACCTTTAATGATTTCCACCTCGTGGGGTAGAATTCTTTAGGCAGCGCTCAGTTCAGATGTTTTTTCCTCTCCAAAACTCAGGGTGGTCTCTAAAAGCCTTTCTGTGCTCTGGGACAGAGAGGAGAAGGTATTCTGTAGCAGGCAAGTGGCAACAACCCTTCCTAAGTTGTAGAGTGGCCCTGGAGACGAGCCACGCTTTCCATAGTTCTTACATTTGCATGAGTCTGTGCATTCGCAAGTAGGAATGGAAATAGCTAGAGTTATATAAAGACAACTGATGAAGACTCTGAACTTTAATGTGTGAATGTTGTGAAATCATAGAAAACACTAAGACTTCTCCAAATCGGTCTAGAAGGAGGGTCATATACCCAGTATAGTATACAGGAGGGGTCTTGCCCTGTTCTGCATGAGACTTACAAAGAGAAAATAAGAACAGGACCTTGATCAAAATGATTGCCTTCCAGGTCTCTGTCTAAGTGTTTTATCAATACCTTAGTGAGGAAAGATTGAAGTTAATACAACAAGCTGCCCTATAGTAATATCTACACATTAGTTATTACAGCTCTGGATCTTTATGCATAGTACTAACCAACTATATGTCCCAGGTTCCGTAGCATCAGTTCAAAAAATATATATTTTCTCTTTAAAAAAAATCTAAATGAGAAATAAACTCATCTGAACTTGCTGGGGAATGATATCTGAACTACGTGAGTCCAACTGATATTGGCAAAGACACTAAGCAGCAGACTTCACTAAATGGTGTCTGAACATGGCAAATTCTTCTCTGGGTGTGCCAAATGAGCATCCACAAGTTTATGCTTGTTAAAGAGATCCATGGAATATTTGAGAGCCAGAACAAACACCATGCCCAACGCCCTTCATTTTATAGGCAAGGATGCGGCAGGCCAAGGGGACTTCCTGAGAAACAGAATTTCACCCTCCGGACTTGAGCCTTTGGCTTCAGCTCCCGGTTGGGTACTTTGACAACTACACCAAACAGTCTTAGAAAAAAGAAAGGGAAATCTATGTTGGTTTCCAGTGGGAAGATATTGTGTAATGGAAACATTTTTCTCCACTCCCAGAGGAATTGCTTTTCTTGATTTGATGAACATTTCCTGGACATTAAACAATCATGACAAAAAACTAGCAAAGAACTTAATTAGAAGTTCTCTTGCTTATTTCTTTGACTCTGGCCACCACGGAGAATGGATATCTCTTCAGCTACACCTATTTTCTTGCCTCAGCATGGCTAGAAGACAATGAATTTGTGAAGGCTGACAGAGAGCCTGTTGGGGGACGGGCACAGTTTTGGGAACCGTGTGATGGTGGCTGATATATCTCCTAGTCTAGATGGAAACATCGGTGGCTGGACCAATCAACTGGCTCTCAGGAGAAGTGGAGGGTCCTCCATTCCTCCTGCCTTTCTAGTCAGAAACAAATCTGACTAGACTATACAAGGTCTCATCATAGAGCAGAGGGAAATCTACTTTACTTTTATTCTGAGGCAATAAATACCACTTGACTTTTGAGCAAATCTCAACATTTCTAAAGACATACCAGCAACTCCTTGTAGAAGAATTTGGGGCTAATAGGGATGGAAAGCCAGAGGTTGGAAATCCCTCCCTGGGGAATGAGTTTATAAGATGCAACACCAGCTCTTCGCTTAGGGGCTTAAAGACAAGTGCTGGGAGTCCCAAGTTGTCACATGTCCTCAGGAAGAAGGGATGTGAAACATGGGAGAGAAGAATAAGGAGATGTGTCTGGAAAATCATGGGTGACCAACCACACTGCCTCAAACCAGGTTCCACCAGGTCTGTGGACAACTGAAATATTTGAGAAAAACATATTCTTCCGCTTCCTGCTCCCTTGACATTCCAACACTATTCTTTAAGGAAACATTCAAATTGAGAGATATTCAACTTGAGAGCGGTCCTCTGCCCCAGTGTGGGGCAAACAGCCAGGGGAAGGAAGAGGACAGGAGATGGTCATCCGAGCACCGCAGGATGCAGCCTGGAAGCCAGCGGCCGGGCAGCTGGATGTGCTTAGTTCCGGGTTAGGAGATTCTTCAGCCCAGCACGCTCTTCCCACCACGAGGCCCTTGCTTTTGTTCCCTCTTTTTGGCATCTTTTTCTAGCTTTTATAAAGAACTTCTAAGGCCATATCATCCTTATTCCCTGTTCTCCCATTTTTTCTTTAGAGGACCCTGTTCACATTTCCTACCACAATCTATGATTTGATTTGATTTTGGTCATTCAACAAATATTTATTGAGCACCTATTTTATTTCAGGCCCTGTTCTCCGCTCCCGCATTCCAGTGGGGTTGCTAACAGCCATCACTGAGGAAAGACTCACCCTGTGCCAGGCACCGTTCGCAGCTTAAAGTGCAAGGCAATTCATTTACCGCTGCACCAAGCCTCCAATGTACGGACTATTAATATCCCCCTTATGCAGATAAGAAAATGGTGCACAAGAAGGTTAGAACACTAGCCCAGCACCACATGGTTAGTTCATTGTCCCTTGGTTTAAGGACAAATCCTTGTTTATGATCTGCCTTTCCCAGAGGCATATAAACTCCACGAAGTGCGTCTTGTTCCCTGTTGTACCTCCAGCATCTAGTACATAGGAGGTGTTCATAAAAATTTGTAGAATGAATGAAAGAAAGAAAAACGGAACTTCAAAATACCCATTAGGAACAGTCTGGTTTATTTAAAAAAAAAAAAAAAGCCTGCGCATTTAGGAAAACATTTCCATCCATGTTGGCTGTGTGAGGGCAGAATCAGGCCTCATTCTGCCTCTGATTTTGATCCTTTCTTCCTACCATATAGAAATGCCTTGTCTTGTATGGCCACGTTTAACTATTGTATACTTGTTAGTTAACATTGACACCAATGTTGAAATTCTTCTTTTATTACTGCCTCCCTTCTCCCTTATTTATTGATGCTGCTGTGTTTAGTCTCCAGGAAGCTGAGCCGAGTTCCTGAAATGAAAACCACCTCCCCTCAGCTTGGCTCCCGGCTGCATGACTCAGGGGCTGGCTCAGACACCCTGGCCTAAGAACTCAAAAGCCAGGAGTTTGGAAGAGATTTTATTTTGGTATCTAAGTGAGAAGGAAATACCTGGTGCAACTTGTAAGCCTTGACAAGGGAAAAAGAGAATAATAATAATAATAATAATAATAATAATAATAATAATAAAAGATGGTATCCCGGGTGAAGGTGAGGCTGTTTACAAGCATATGTTCTGTGTGCACTTGGCCTTCCAACGCAACGTGGGGCAGGATGCGCGCCGGAGCTCCATGGAAGCAGCCCTCTGCTGTTTGTGAACTCCTGTACCTTGGAGCTGCTTGGGAATGACTGATAATTATCAGGATTTTAAGTGAGTGGATTAATGGCATTCAGACATGATCGAGCATAATCAGGAAGAGGCTAGAATGATTGTTCGGGAATCAAATCAACCAAACAAGAAGGAAAAGGAAAAGTCACAGTAACTGATACACTTAATTGAAAGGTTTCTTAGCAAGTCAACAGCGGATGTTAATGACGAAAATAATAAAAATAATAGGAGAGCCATTACTGTTGTCAGACACTCGACTAAGCCTTCTGTGTGTCCTCTCATTTTTTTTTTCTTATGATAACTCTTGTCATAAGTACTGCTATCCCTGTTTCACATATCAGTAGGCTCACTGGATGTGTCTGAGATGAAGTTGGATCCAAACCCAGGTATGACTGACTCCAAGGCTTTGGGGTTTAACTATGACACTGCATTTGAGTGGATCACCTTCAGGGCCATGGGGACAGCTGAGGAGGTAGGTTTAGTGGCCTTTCGTTTGCTCCTGCTTGATTGGGCACATGGAGCTTAATAAGCTATAGGTTGGTCTGGGGGTGTCTGGCTGGCTCAGTCGGCGGCGCAGGTGACACTTGATCTCAGGGTTGTGAGTTTAAACCCCATGCTAGGTGTAGAGATTACTTAAAAATAAAATCTTAAAAAAAATTAAAACATAAGACATGGGCTGGAGAGGATAATCTTTTTGGATTTTTAGGACGTTTCCTCTGGCCTTTCTGACATTTCCTGCCCTTTTGCCATCCTCCTAGAAAGTAAGATAGTACATTTGGGAGAGGAGTCAAAGAGAGAGGGGGCTCACTTACTCCTTATGACTATTTTGCTATCCCATTTAATGGATGGAATTTGAAGACACAGGGTAGACATCACATTGCACAATGTCGCAGACTTTCTAAATGGTAGAATTCGTTTTTGAGCCTTACTTTTCCACAAATCATTCTTTCCAAGACTAAATCGAGGTGCCTACTCATGAAGATCTTTTGTCTTCTTGTCTGAATACATGTGGCCAGTGCTCCTTCCTTGGGGAATGGATGCACTACAAGGCAAGTGCCCACACTGCCCCATATTTTCTTCCATTTCAACTACTCAGTGGTGTCTCTTTTCCATCCCTGGTTATTTGTGCAGGGATTATTTATTGAGTTGCTGACAGTTATTTCATTCTCAGGCTTAGGTCTCTGTTTTCCCTTATCTTGAGGAAAATGTGTGGTCTGGGGGGAGTGCAGGAGTTATGAGGCAAAAAAAAAAAAAAGGCGATTCTCCTTCTTAGATGCTTCATGTTCTTTTGTGAAAACTGGTCTGCCATGCTGGATGGTCGTGGAAGAGAAGAGAGCAGATGGACTCTAGTTCCTAGAGTTCAAAAGATAAGATTGGGCTGAAAAGGAAAAAATGAAACTGGAGGTCCAAGAAAGTGCCAGATATTATCCCCACCATACAATTATCCCCCAGAGAAGGGATTTTTCGGGGGAGGGTGTTCAGGGGTAGGTTGACATAAAAGCTGAGCATCTGGGAGGCCCAGGCTTGGCATGGACGTTGAGGAATTCCCTGACTTTGGAGGATGTCTTGGGCTTGGAATGCAAGCATTTCAGAGATGACCAGATATGAACAGATGAGAGGCCTTCCGCTGGCATTGTCAAGTGCATTAGATCACAGAGAAATCTGCATGACTGGGAGGTGGGATGAAAGCCCCAATATTGATTGGATTTCTTAACCACTTGGGGAGAAAAATGAACTCAGGACAGATTTAAAAAAGAAATTAAAGTGGTATCCCTTGCATTCTAGTTTTATGGACGAAACTTCTTGTCAACTACAGATCCATTCTTTTAGCTAAAGAGAAAACATTTGTTTTTCAATAGGTAAATATTCCTATGAGAAGTTGCACACCCAGTATTCATGATAAGACACCCCAAGAGATGAACAAGGAGTATACACAGCTTACCTTCAATGCAACCTGTCTAGTTTCTCAAGTCACTCTTTCTATATGCTTATAAAAGTCCATATTGGCAGATTTTGTAGTTTTATCTTCCTCCCATTCCTGCCTTGAGAACTGGGGCTGTAACCTCCTAGAACTTAATGGTGGAATCATTTATTATATTCTTACCAAGGAAAAAGAAGAAGGAAGCATTTAATCTTGGTGGGAGAAAGAACTGAGTCCTCACTCTGGGACCTGTTAAACTACATGCAGAGACAGAGGGCCCTGGCCAAGCCAGAGAAATGTCCAGGGTCAGCAAATTGGCATGATGTGCCTGAGCAAAGGGCTAAATTCCTGAAGAAGAGAAAGAGAAAGGAATGATTTATTCTCTCTGGGAACCGTGCTGCCCAAAGTGAGGGATGTGAAGAAGCTAGGACCATGTACCCTGAGGCACTTGACAATCTGTCTCCAACAGAAGAACAGAAGGGGTCACCTAACAGCCTTCACTGGCTTACCCAGGTTAGTTTTGTTAGGGATGAAAATCCCACTCCCAATCATTAAAATGGTGACTCTTCCCAAACCTTGGCATTAAAGAAGGCATAATGAGGTAACAAAATTTCATATTGTAGAAGAGGTTCCTCAGGGCAATCCATTTACTCTATGGGGACTTTAAAGGAGGAACAATGGCAAGAGCTTTGGCTTTCTCTAAAGGAAAAAAGAAAATACACCTTTTTACTGAACCTTAGATAAGGCACTCAACTTTCTCACTGGCTGAACAATGATAGAATATATGGACTGTATCCTTCCCTCCTTCATCCCTTTAGCCTGTTGTTCCTTCCCTATCCTCTTTCTCTTCTCTTCCTTTCTACTTTCCTTCTTATTTCATTGTTATTCTCCTTTTTACCATTTCTTATTCTCTCTGTGGATCACTAACCTCATTCAGAAAAAATTTCAGACAGCTAACATAATAAATGTATTGCTTGATCCACTAATGAATGGATGAGAACATAGGTAACAATATCAGAATAGAGAACAAAATGCAGAGAGGAGTCTGAATAAAGTTAGCATACCACAGTAATGAATGAGTCCTTTGCATACTCTGGGGGGACTGTGTGTTAGGTTTGAGCTTTCTCATAGCCAATGCAAAGCAAGAAGCAGGAAGTAGGACTTTGTTACATGACTCAGTGTTCCCAACACAAGGAGACATTGGTAGCTTAGGAGGAGCACATCTAATGAGGGCACTGAGACCAGAAAGAAATTGCATTTTGGTGTTTACAATATCGAGTATGATCCAGGAAAACTTTGCAAGGTTTTGAAAAGGAAACAATCATGATACAGACTTCAAGTGGTCTCTTAATAGAAGGGAATGAGTTCCTTACTCTCAAGTCCCTGTATTTCCCCGGTTCTCCTGGCATGGAGATTAGTATGAAGTAGCCTGTGGGCTTCCAAGTAGACTTACAATAGACTATAGCTGTCTGCTAAATTCTATAAAAGCTGTTTGCTTTTTTATGGCAGTTGACATGTAACTGAATGCCAGAACTTATTTGGATGTTAAAGAATCATCTTGAAAATGTTCAGGTGAAAAAATAATGCCATAATTCTCAACATATGACTTAATACTTTAAGAAAGGTAATATTAACTTACAGCATGTGATTCCAGGCAGAGCAGAGCCATGGAGTGTCTGCTGGTTTCCTAACCATTCTTAAATTAAGTCGCTGCAATCTGTTACATAAATCTCTATTTTCTTATTTTAGGTTCAGCCAGCATTTTGCTAGTGAATAAATCAGACATCCCAGATGTCATTTCTCCCTGACTAGATATAAATCACAACCAAAAGGCTCACTAGGTTTGCCAAAATTGCTTCATATGTCAGTGAAATCTAATGTTACTGTCCCAGGATTCTTGCCCACCCCCCCCCAAAGAATAAAGAGATCATTGGCCATCAATGCAGCATCAAAGAATGTTAAATTTCCATGCAGAGCAATGAGACCCTCCCCTTGATGTTTTATGGTGTATAAATGAACAGGATGCCTCTCTTGCTCAGTGGATATGGGGATGCTTCTAGTGTTACTTCTTTTCTCATTAGAGATGTCCTAAATAAGTTTTATTGAATGAGGACTGACTATTTCACAGGACTAGAAGATAAGGGGTTTGTCATTACCAATTTATTTCTTTAGGTGTCATATCAGTTAGGGAAGGCTACCCCTCTAAAAAATACTCGAAAGTTCAGTAGCATAACAGAATGAAAGTTTATTTCTTCCTTACGCTGCCCATCCAGTGTGGGTGCTCTGCTGTCCTTGCTCCATCTAGTGGCTCCAACACCCCCTAGATCTTCCTAAGAGGGCTTCCCCTAATCCTCTGCATCTGGCTGACCCAGAAAAGAAGGAATGTGTGCAGGCTTGTTCAGGGAGTTCCGGAGGTCAACCTTGGAGGTGGCAAACTTCACTTCTTCCCACATTCCATTCCCCCAGAACTTTACTCCCAACTGCAAGGAGGTGGCAAATGTACTTTATTTCTAAGCATGGCAGAATAAATTAGTTTGTGAATATCTGGCTGACTCAACCTCAGATACCAGAGTCCCCTTTCTATCCCCTTCCCTTTCTATTCCCTCCTCCTTCCCCCAGTTCCTTCCTCCCTCCCTTCCTTTCTTCCTTCCCAGAGTTTGCTGAGTTTTAGGTGCTCTAGTGAGAGATTTCTATTTTCTGCCCCTCCCCAAAGGTACTTTAGTGGTTTGGATACCAGAACTTTCTAACTTAGTGATGGACAGATGATCTGGAAGGAAAGTCAGAAATACTACTTTTCAAAATGTTTAATCATTAAGAGATGAAATGATAAAAATAAGAATGAAATATGGCTGACACATACATATCATCAATACATTATTTTCAACAGAAAGGATGCAAAATTCATGACATAGTCTTTGTGTAGATTATGTCATAGAAATAAAATATTTCCAGAATAAATTAAGCCAAATATTTTCAGCAATCACAACTATATGGAGGAAGTTACATTTAACCTAATTGAATATTTAGCAATATTTATAACGTACAATGAACGGTAGTAACATCTTAAGTTCAGATTTCCTACTTTAAAAATAATTTTTCAAATTAGTGAAGGATGTATTTCTACTCTCCATCTTTACCTACCATTGATGATCAAAAGCACCTGCTTGATTATTATTCAAATATAGCAAATTAGAAATGCAAATTTTAGAAAGAAAGAAACATTCACTATATTCATCATTAATTCCTAGCCCAGTCACTCTTGGAGGAGTGGTGACAGGGAGGAATCTAAGAACAGTTAACTTCCGTATGGGTTAAACGCATAACTTCTGTGTTTTTCATTAACCATATTTATTCAGTAGATTGCATAAGATATAAGTAATTTTTTTTAGGTTGGGCATCTTATCAGCGTTTTTCTCCTCATGAAAATTTTAGTGAAGAAATTAATGCATTGGTAAAAGACTGCTAAAGGAGACAGAAGGAATTCAGAGAGGATAGCACATAAATTAGAGAAGCATTGGCTTAAAGCACAGAATAAAATTTCATGCGAAGTATAGTTCAGCTATTTTATTTGGAGGTACATTTAAAATTTTTATTTTAGTTTATTTTTAAAATGTTTCCCTTATGGATGTACCAATGAGGTAAAGGAGAATAATTTTTCATTTCTACTTTTCAAAGACTAATTTGTTTTGGTTTATTCACTTGTGAGACAGAAGCTATTTTGTTGTTGAATTTTATAAAGCGTAAGTAAACACGTTCTATTTACCTGTAAGCCCAGGATGACATGGTTACGATCTTCCTTCCTTCCTTTATTGGCTGCTTCATTTATGAGAGAAATTCTTTCGTCAGCAGTACTTTCTCCCTAGAATGTAAGCTTCTCTAGGGTAAATTCTTGGCTTATTTATCACTGTATTCCCAGCATCTAAAACACTATCTATCTGACATATGAGAGTCCTCAATAAATACTTGTTAAAGATTTGGATGGATATAAATGGAAGCAACCAATCTTTATTCCTTGAGCATGAGTAGAAATGATCATACTGTATATGTCTTGCATCTAAACCCAAAGATGAATTAGTTTTAGCTACATACTGTATCAAAAGTTTGCTCATTCATTCTTTCACTCATTCATTTGTTCATGTATTTTGTGTACATGGTACTAGGTTAGGCATTGAGGACAACAAAGATTTATAAGATGTGGCCCCTGCTGAGAATTTAATTCCCTGAAGATTGAAAATTCTTTTCAATTCAGGTGATATGATGACAAACATAATAGATTTGAACAGCCAAGGGAGAGTGTAGCTGTTCTCAGGGCTTTTATGAGGCATCTGAGAGTCCGGACTTTGTTTTTCCGAAGAAGACTTGAAAAGCTAGGGACTCTCACAAGTTTCTACAACTAGATTGGCAACTCCTTAAGGGTAGAAATAGCTTTTCTTATACTTCTTATAAAGGGCAGAGACTTGCTTCTAACTGGATATCAAATAAATATATGTTGGTTGATTGAATTATACTGCTAACAACATCCTAACCAACTGAAGAGATTTAAAGTGGGAACAATGATTCCAGTGAGTCTCTCCTGGAGAGCAGGAATGGAACTGTCTTGTCTCCTGAAAACTGGCTCTATACCCCTAAGATCTTTATGGAAGAGGATACATTGCAGAGGTTCCTATAGTCCTAAAGTGAGGAAAAGAGAATATTTCCACGAAGCATGTCCCCTGGGGTACATATAAATTCATTTTCATGCACTTGGGTATAAATAAACTGTGCCTAATTTACATTGTGAAACCCACTGCAAAGGAAATTACCCTGCAGATAAAAGAAGATGTGAGGAAGACATTTTCCAAATGGATTGAATCTCTAGTGTTTATCTCCAAAAAGTAATATCTTCCATCATCTCTTTGATGCACCACAAGAAATTTGACAGAGGGGTTAGAAGTGGTTGCCAAATTTTATCGAGCTCCCCTTCCCAACAGAGAAATTCTAATTAAATAAGTGTTAGATCCAGGATATATTAAAGCATGAGATAGAATAAAAGAAGACCCTTGCAATAACATAATGAGAAAAGTATTTTTAAACTGAATTAACACTGTTTGAAAAATGAGGTGAACTTGATTCTATCAAATGTGGGCCTCTCAGGAGGTGAAATTTTGTATACACAGTACAGATGTGTGCTGATAGATATTCATAAAAAAAATGGAAGCTCATGCTGTGGAAAAAGTGACATGAATTAGTCATATCAATCTTTGTAACAATCGTAGGTGAGTCATGGCAAATTTTTGGAAAGAATATATTTTAATAAAAAGTTATGGTTTAACCAAGGTGTCTCAACTTTTAAAAAATTGTACCAATTAGAAAGAAAGTCCCAAACCAAATAAGAAGCAAGGAAAGGGGAAGGAGCTGGCCTCAGTAAATGTCTTTTCATTTGAATCTGGAAAAAACAACTCGTCATTTTTCTCACTTCAAAATATCTCAAGATCATGTATTCTTTGAAGCTTAATTTGATTCTCTGTGTTAATTTACTGTCTCTAACATAGGTAATAAAAAACCGTAAAGAGTAAAGGTACTAAGAAGAAAAAAGTAAGTCACAAGAGAAAGTAAGCTAACCTGCTGTAATTATTTAAATGTGGGTGGCTTTCCACTAGGAAGTCAACTTGGGCCCATGCCTCTGTCTTCTTAGTCTGTTTTCCTCACGACTTGCCTTCCATCTTGTGGTATGTTCAACACTTCAGCCTTCTTTTTTAATGGCATGTTCTCGAAATTGGACACATCAATTCATCTCAGCTCTGATTGGTCACCACATAGTCACATGTCCACACTTAGCAGCAAGGAAGGTTGAGTAATGGGTTCTAGCTGGGTGCCCAGGGCCCAGCTAAGACCAGGGAAAAGAGGTAAAGAAAAGATAATAGGAGCCACTAATCGTTCTGCCACTCAACCTGAGGGAGGGATGTGAGAGGAGTCTTGAAACTGGGATGGTTCAGGGTGAGTACAGTGACTCACATGACACAGGAAATGGAGCAGTGGGAATAGGGTAGAAAGTCAAACTACAGTTAACAAATGAATTGATGATGATGGACGAGGTGCAGGTTAATACTGAGAGCTGACTAAGGGGTAAATACATACTATGTGATTTGTGTGGACTAGCTCATTTCACCCATCAAACAACCCTCTGAGATAAGTATAATAATTATTTTCACTGAGAGATGGAAAAACTAAGGCACGGGACAGTTTAAAAACTCACTCAAGGTCATATACCTAAAAACTCCAAACTCTTTGGAGTTTGAAAGACAAACTTACGATGAATAGATATTTAAACATTGAGGCTAGTACTGGGTCCATACTAGGGTGGAAAGAAAATATTTCCCCACTGTGCCAATTTTAGGTAATCTCTTGAGATGAAATGTACACTCCTCTCACCTCTCAAGGAAACATTTTTGAAAGTCGGCCTCTCTATTTATCATGAAACTTGTGCCTAAGATTCTTCCAATGATTCCTTCTGTTCACTTCCCTTCCTCAGCAGGGTTCTGTCTGCAATGAGGGCCTCTTGGCTTCAGTAAATATTTCATCAATCCCAAGGCAGGGCCACCTCTACATAGTGACGTCTCTGGCGCTTCCTCAGGGATGGTCATATCAATGGTCAATGGTCAAACTCAACTCATAGAGTTGAGTCCTTTTCCCTGCCTTACTCTGGAATTACCAACTTTGCCTTGCTGAGGCTGTCAGGCTGTAAACTGCTGCCAGGCTAGACCTGGGACCTTTCTTTCCCTAGGTGTTTCCAACTCCACGTGACTTCCCTGTGCCACTGTTATGCCTACAGAAGTCATAATGTATCTGGGCACTCTTCAGCAAGTGACTCTGGCCAGCCAGAGCTAAAGTATCCATATATAACTATCTGCTTAATTTAAATTCAGCACACTGGTTATGCATGGTGGGGCCTAGATATATGAATAAAACACAATCTGTGACCACAGAAATTTTATAATCCCCATAGACAGTTAGTCCAATAAAATAACATGGTAAGGCAAAATAAGTGTCAAAAGGGTCACAGGCTATAGTGACCTATCTTTTGAAGAAGTGTCATATCAATTCACTTTGAATGAGCCACAGCAAAAGTGTATCGAATGAATGATTTGCTTGAACTGAATGGTCTAATTGGAAGGAAGAGAGAAAGAAACAAAGCAACTAAATCAGCACAGGTCATTTCTGCTCCCCTCTTCTATCTAATGAGAAAGCATCTCAGAGAAGCAGGAGCTGATCACCAGGAATCTGCCTTCCTTCGGGAGCTTCAGCTCTCCTATGCTGTAGAGGCTTGTAATGACAAATCCAAGGATCTTGAATTTTAAAGGTGACTTCCGGAGTTTTACAGATTAACTTTGACTAAGTTGAATTATGGCTATGTGTAGACTTTAGAGTCTAACTAGAAGTACTGGAAGTTTCTCCACTTTATAGGACCTTGACAAACACAGAAGGCAGAAAGAACTTTCCTGATGGAAGCAATGAAGAAATGCAGAGAGGGGAGACAGTAGATTATTGGAGGACAGGGTGAGCACAGGGAAGATAAGAGAGAGGAGCCTCATGAAATGCATTTGAAGCTGAATACTTACCCATCTGGAAACCAGTTTTTCTATACTGTTCAACATTAATCAGACATAGACTTCATTTCACCTTCACGTACCAGACATCACAAGAAGTAGAGACCAGTGGCTTTCAGCTTCCTCTGTCTCCTTGGCATGTGTCATGCTTCACATATTCTGCCTTCCTGCTTTTTCTGTGAGATAGTGAAGTTGAAGGTGTTTGGCCATGAGTTCAAACTCAGAGGCTAATATACAGTAGCACTGTGAACTTGGGTCCTTTGGGGCTCATTTTCTTTTCTCTCCATGAGTGTAGTAACCCCTAACACTCAAGTTTGCCTGGAGGATTAAGGGAGACAAGATCATGTACTTGGGAGCACATAGTGCTTGGCAAGTAGTTGACTTTCTCATCATCCCACACCTGTTGGTGGCCCTGCCAAAGCATTTCCCCTGGGCCTGTTCTTCCCTGCCAAGCAAAACATGTATAGTTTTATGATTCCAAGAACGTGTGACTAGCTGCCCTAAAGGTTCTGCACTTTCTTTTTTTTTGACTCACTCTACCCTCCTGAAGTCTCATCTCATCTCAGGACTTTGCTTTCTGCTTGAGAACTTACAAACCATTGAGCACAGATCCTAGAACCTACTTTTCTAGGTTACATATTGGCATCCCAGTCCCTACCATAGAGGGAAAGGGTGGGATTTTGGAGGTAAGACAATTTGTGTAGAGAATTTAAAAATCAGAGAAACCTTCTTTTGTGCCCCTCAAATCACACTGTGTTAAGAAGTTGCCAAATCACTCCACTCATGGGTATGGGAGCCTGACGGAAAGATAGATTGAAATTTATTGGTGAACAGGGAACATTTATATTCTAATACTGAAAAGTGTATAGCATGACTTTCCTCTATTTTTCTCCTGTCTCTGTGTTTGGTACCTTAAAATGTGTTGTCAATAATTATAAAATTTACAAAGCACAAGAGAAGTGATGAATTGGGCTAGTAACTGAATTTCATGAGATTGTAGATTAATTATGTAGAAGATACCAAACTTATTTGCAGAAGACATGTTAGAAGTTTGGGGAAATTAAAGTTCAGGCCTGCTGACATGAGTGTATTTCTTTTGGAAAAAATACAACATAACAACTTCAATGGCAATAACTGATTTATCCTTCATTTCTGGGTTTTAATGCAGATCTGATTGCAACGAAGTACATTGTCCAAGTTTCTAAAATTGGTCAGCCTAACAAACTGAAGTAATTGCAATCAGATGTAGCATAGGATAAGGTCAGCAAGTTATCTGAATGGGGAAAAATCTGTGTAGGATTTTAAAAGGCAATTCCAATATGCTAGTGCTTATCTCTACCTCACACCCCCTCTTTCCTTCTCTCCTTCCTGTCTCCTCCATTCCGCCTTTCTCCACCAAAGCACCATTATTCGAGTGTAAACAATAAACTAGTCCTTTAAGTTGACACACTTAAAAGAACAATGAAACTCTGCCTCACTAAAAACATAGAGACATAGCAGGAAATATATAACCTGATCTAGGAGCAGGAAGTAATATAAAGTGACAGAGAAAATGAGAACATTTGAAAATGATCTTTGAAGCTATAGGAAACACTTTACAGATCCTCTGTCAATATGTTCATGAACAAAATGAAATTTCTGCAGAATGGTTTAGGAATTAGGTATTATCCAAGCATACTGTATTAGTTCCAAGCCATCCTTCCTGGTTTTTTTTTTTTTTTTATTATTTACCAGATAACTCATATGAAAATGTTCAAACGTATTGATCTTGGTGTCGAATGGTCCCTTTGCAAGGCTATAGGAATAATAAACTTTAGTAAGTTTGAAAACAAATATGAGAGCCTTTTGCATTTTGAGAAGTTGTTATGGAGAGAGGGTTAATGAGCTGGCAGTGTACACACAATGATCAATATTTTAGACAGATGGCAGAGAGTACCAGAGAGTCCCTAGAAGAGGCAGGTGGTTGGTCAGGCACAAATTCTGTCTCTGATCTCTGGGAACTTGGAGAAGAATATTTCCTAGTTAAGGAAACTTAACTTCTCTTTGCCTAATTTATTATCCTTAATAATAGTTTGTTATTTTTAAACTAAATAAGTTGGACTCCATGAATGATTTTCAAACACACTCCAGCAAACCCTGGAGATTTGTTTTACTTCTTTATGTTCCCAGTTCATAGTGCTTTTTGAACAAATAATTCTGTGATAAAAATAAAAATTTTAAAAACTCTGAATGAAATAATCTCTGTGTTGGGAACCCATCCTTCCATCCCACTCTGTACAGTTTTAAAAATCTTCAAAAAACTTTCCCAAGCTCTTTGAGGACAGGCATTATAAAATCATAGATTTATAGTCTTTTATAATTTCAAGAAAACAGAGATTTTTACCCACAAGAAAACTTCATCCTGGAAAAGTTTGGAATAACTGTGTCACATAGCTGGTTAGTGGAACTAAATTAGAATTCAACCCTCCTTTGTTTTATTTACCTATGAGTGTCTCATGTCACCTAGCATAGCACTTGCATGTTGTAGGTGTCTAATATATACTTTGAAAATAATTTTTTTACTTTGTAGATTAAAGGGGAAATGAGACAGAAAATATCTTTCTGTGCATATGTGTGTCCCTTATATTTTGGTACTTTCCTATTAACATAAGTATATTTTCTGAAATCCACATGTGGGTTTTTTTTGCCATTCTCTTTTAGCTCATAGAGAATTTATCCAAAGATTGAACAGTTTTGATAAATAACATTAAATATCCTTAACCTGTGCTTCCATAGTTCTCTCAAATTTTACCCTACGTGGTTTTCTCATTAATGAAGCCCTAGATCTGTGCTCATCTCTGCACTGTAGTACATGCCAAACCTCTGTCCTGGACTTACTATGATCTAAAAAATGGATTCTTTTCCTGTATGCATCTTGAGGCACATTTACACCTTTGTATTATATTTCAACTTATAATATGGCAATGGAAGGAAGGGGAAATTCTACTGTTTTGGTTGCAAGAATCTCTTCCAGGTTGGGATCCATGATAAAAAACAAATACATCCCATGGAGCTGCTAAGAAAAAGTCAAATAGGTGAATATTAGAGG
Organism: Procyon lotor; assembly: GCA_028646535.1. NCBI lineage: Eukaryota > Metazoa > Chordata > Mammalia > Carnivora > Procyonidae > Procyon > Procyon lotor. Next base: position 17,923,489 of record CM053608.1, read on the forward strand.
AAAGGCTATCAGAGAATTGTCTAAATAATCGATCTGAAAATTACCCAATCCTCTAGAGGTATATGTCTTTGTTTGACTTGTTATGCACCTTGATTAGGACCTATGCTCTGTGAAGACATTTACATACTTGAAGGGTTACCTAGTTGATTTTGTCTAGAAGAGATTCAAATCAAGAGAACCATAAAGGATACAGTTTTATTGCCCCATTGAATATTTGGGCATTAAAAGTTTTTAAATTTTCTTCTAACTTAGAGCACTTATTTCAACATGCTTTTTCTAAGAGACTATGTTCCTGAAATCCTGTTGGAACCTGTCTTAATATCTGGCTGATATCCCCACTAATAAATTAAATTTTTGACATGTTCATGATATATTTGTATGAATTATGTTTTTAATTTTTTTGAAAACCACACAATTAATTACTATACAACAATTTTTTAGGTCTTTCCACTATGATGTCATAGTGGGCTCACCTTTCAGAGCCAAGCTGGAGAAGTGCTCCTCTTTGGGTGTTTAACTCTGGACATGTAGTCGCCTCCCATACTGAATTCCAAGTGGCCCTAGAACTTTTTCTTTTATTGAATCTCAGTTTCTCTGTTTTTCTTTTATTTCCTTTCCTTTTCTTTTCTTGTTTTGTTTTCATTTCTTTTCCATTTCTGTAGTTTTATTTCTTTTTCCTTGGCTAGGTGCGTTGGCCTGTGATGTCTATATTAAGATTAGTTTTATATTCTTTTCTACAACTGAGACCAAGTACTAATAGTTACCTGATGAACTGGTTGTGACTGCATAAACAATAGAGTATTTGTATATAAAATTTATTTAATGGGAATTCTGTCTTTCTATAACTAAGTCCAGAGTCTAGGGGTTAGCAGAACATTAAGTTGGACTCATCTGAGTAGTCAGAGGAGTACCCTGTATACAGGAAGGTAGTTTATGCACAACTGATAATTTATTCCCTGTTGAGGACAGTGATAACTGAAAATCTTGTTTTATGATTTGATCACTTAGTGATCTCTCTCAGGTAGACAGTAGAGAGCTATTTTCTACTGGGTGGCATGCCACAGAAAAATGGAAATGGTTAGTCTTTTTGTGTGTCTTTTAATAAGCTCAAATCAACTATGGCAATATTTTATACCCCCTGGAAAGGAGAATGGCCATTTGAGATCTGGGCTGGTAAGATTTTATGCTCTGGGCTTATTTTTAGCATATGGGTAAAGTCATAGAACTGACCCTGTAAGCTCTTTTTGTGTTTGGCTTTATTGAGAAAAATCTTTATCTCTCATTGCATAAGTTTGAAATACTTTACTACTTTCTGAAGGTATTAATAAATTAAACTATAAAGCCTCAAAAATTAAAAGAGCTCTGTTTTGATTGATTTTATGTATTTCCATTCATTTAGTTCTTTTAAATTTCTCTCTGCA
>CM053608.1:17925409-17982155 GCA_028646535.1 Procyon lotor
TAGATATGACTTTCTTGATGTTAGAAGTCTTAGAAGCCAAATATGGTCCAGAACCTTTTCTTACTTTATTAACTCTTTCCCTCCAAGTGCCTAGTAAGTACTCATAAAATTCTGCACGATGACAGGAAAGCATTCCCTTCTTGGAAAAGAGTTTGGTTTGGGGGCCATCTAGATACAGCTCATCTTTATGCTTATTTAATGTCATTTTGACCTTGGGAGCATTTCTCAATGTTTTATTCATTATTTAGTACATGAGCTTGATATGGTCTCAGTTCTGGTCTAGGTCCCTCTGTAAGGAATTAAATCATAAAAGGGAAGCCAAAAGCCCTCTGCAGCCTATAAGACACAGAGGTCAGTCTGGGGTAAAACAGGTTTAGGAAATGGTGACTTTGTAAAACATAATTTAGCAAATCAAAAGAAAAATAGTAGACCTTAATATATAGCCTTTAATGGAGGAACAGAACTCAAATCTACCCTTTCACCATAAACAGTTGAAACAATGGACAAAATGCATGAAACAACTGTGTCTAGATGTTTGGCGATACGCACTGCATATCTGTGATCTCTGATAAGTATTTTTTTTATCATATCTGGAGAAAGCCAGTACCAGGCATTCCCACAGGCAAGAGCTTAATTCATTGCCAAGGCTGAGGGTTGCTCCTGGTCCCTCCCCAATGGGAAACTCTACTGGGGAAATTGCAAGTAGCCTGGAGCACCTCCTCCAACTAAACAAGGGGACTGAGATAGCCCCACCTGCTGTAGAGTCTCCAGCCCCATCTAACTAGAAGGGCTGGTGTAAATGTCTGGAAGCTGTGCAGCCCAGTGGTGCTCTAGCCAGAAGAAGGGTACAAAGAGCCAATAGTTTGCAGAGCAAAACCAGTGGCCCTGTTTGGCCAGGGAACTTGTATTGGAGGTTGGATTGAGGTAAGACAACAAACAAGGAGCTTTACTGGTTTTAGAGCTGCTTTTCCCACTGCAGGGACTCTAATTTGTAGACCCATTTACTACTGAATACAGCTTTTGACCTGTCCAACCAGGGAACTTAACCAGTCCATGGGAAGCTGTATAGCCTGGTCAACAGCACTCCATTCAGTGGCCCTTGAAGAGAGAGCACGACCCGTGGCCTCCTTTGTCTATAGAGCCGAACTAGAGGCCTCACCCAACCAGGGAATTCAGTGCACACTAAGGTCTGATTTGGGCCACCACCAAACAAGGAACTGTGTTAGACCCTGGACCCTGGCCTGCTGCCCTGCCAATCCTACAGGGCAGGGAAGATAACTCATAGGCCTAGCCCCTACTGAATCTACCGTCTGTTTATTTTTTTTTCACGAATTGTCCCATGTTTGGCCATTGGGATATCCTTCAAATTGAGTCCTATATTCTTTTGACATATTCCTATCACTTTGGAGTACCTCCTTATTTTCTGGTACCATAGAATATCCCAGATTTATCTTGAACCTTTTTTGGTCTCAGTCTTGGAATCAACCATGTCTCTATGGAGCTCTGGTTTCTTTTATTAAGGATTAGTTTAATGTATAGTGAATGAAAATGAGAGCTCATATTCTGCCACTTTAAGTCAATCCTAAAATATTAGTCTAGGAAACACTATGAGTTGTAGATCATAGTAGAAAGACAAGAAAAGACATGTGGAAGCGTGGGTTTTCATCAAGTGATCAGGCTTTAAAACAAAAATGCTGTTGGCTTTCAGTTTTACTGGCTGAAACATATCTTGGTATTTTAGACACTATTAAACTTTTACTGGAGTCAGAAAGTGATGATGGAGGGTGGTGTTAAACTGCCCTGTGGGATCTTGCTGGGCTGCACAGAGCTTCAGACATAGGTCATAAGCAGGACCACAGAGCTAATGTTTGAGTCATCATAAAATTCTGGGCTTGGAGCACCATGCACAGGAACTGAGTTCAGAGTCAATGCATGAGCCTCCTGGTTCCCCAAATGACTTGGTAGTAAGGGCATTGCTCACAATGCTGAAGCTCAACCACCTCTGTGAGGGAATCCAAAAGAGAATATTAGTGTCTTTTGCACTGAGAAATGGAATTGCAACACTAGAAGACTTTTTCCATCGGAATTTCTGTGAAAAGAGGAAGTTCAGTCACAATTTTAAAGAAATGACTATCATTTGGCCCATTTCATGGGTAAACCCAGTTTTCAGAATGACTCTCCTGAACTTTTAATCAATCTTCAAAGATCATTTTGTATCTTTTCAACACAAGAGTGAAAATTGATATGATTAGTGTGTAACTGGAATCCTAAAGCTTGCCTAGTGCCCAAATCCTGAAGCTATTTAGGTAAAATTCCAGGCTTTTTTTACAAAAATGAAAAAACCCTCATAAAGTGTACAACATGACATTTTTAGAGGAGTACATTGCATCCATTTTTACATTTCTTTATCTTTTCTCTAGTCTGTGTTTTTTTTCCAACACTTTGATTTAAAAAAAGAAAGAACTGGAAAGAATCTCCTCTCCTCACATCCCAGTCCTCTTGGAGTGAAGCTGGACTTCCTGAGGATAAAGAACTCACCAGGCCCCTGAATCGTGCTGATGGTAACTCCTTTTTCAAGTGGAAAAGCCTAGCAATCTATCAGGGAGATGAGAAGGGGCTAATAGGGGTCTCTTCCTGGGTTTTTCTCCCTGTGGCATGTCATTTCTACCTTATAAAGTAGTCATGTGAGCTGCGCTCTCATTCTACCCGAGAAGCTGGCCCGGAGTTGCCTCAAGAAGTCAGGCAGCAGAGGAGTTCCCTCTCTGGAATGTTGAGCAAGTACATTTTTACCTGATACTGTAACCCTGTGTTCATCCTTGGCTCTGAAATCTTCTCCTCCCACACGGTCTGCAAATCAACTTCTCCTCATCCCACTGTGCCTGTTTATTCCACTGCCTCATCTGATGATTGTTTGTAACGGTAACATCTGTTGCTTATCTGCCTCTTAGGAGGTTGTAGCAATGAGAGAGGTAATATATGTTCAAATGAAAGGAAAGCATTTCAGCTGCACCCTTTGCCGAGGGCATTGTGTCACCCAACATATTATTTTCCCAGAATGTCTCAGATTTAATCATGGAAGATGTCCTTTTACGTATAGGAAAACACAATTCCTGAAGAGTGAGGAGACAGTGGAAACACAATTGAAGATGTAAATAATCCAAATTGAGAACTCTAATTTCCAGATTCCAAGGGCAATGTTTAAAACACCATTGTCTCTCTCCTCCATGGAACATGCAAGAAAGTTGTATTAACATGCACAAGACCCAACTTCAGAGTTACACAAAATTGTGGTTTTCTAGACTCTAGAAGACAAGACAGAATGTTCTGTCGCAGCAGAATGCATTTGTCGCAGCAGAATGCATTTGTCGCAGCAGAATGCATTTAATTTACAGAAGGCTAGGTCAAACCATTTAAAAATAACTTTATATCCATTGACTTTACTTTGTATTAGAGCCTGGTTCTAAACATTGTGTTAAAATTTTGTTTACAATATTTATTCCTTGCTGGCTTAAAAAGTAACACAGGATCAATGTAAACTTCCTTGAAAATGAAGAAAAATGTAATATAAAAATGTGAAACATAATGTAAATGTAATATAAAAACATAATCATAGTTAAAGATTATAATTTTTGGTTAGTAAAATCCCCTTTCTATCCATATTAATGTAGTTGTATTTTGGGGTGCCTGGCTCAGTTGGGTAAGCATCCAGCTTCTCATTTCAGCTCAGGTCACGATTTCAGGGTTGTGAGACGGGGCCCTGCATTGAGCCCCATGCTGGCCCTGGAGCCTGCTTAAGATTCTCTCCCTCTGCCTCTCTCTCTCCACAAACGAATGAATGAATGAATGAATGAATGAATGAATGAAATAGTTATGTTTTTATTTTTTGCACTTTTATTTATATATAATTGACATATAACATATTAGTTTCTGGTATACAACACAATGACATATATATTTTGTGAAATGATCATCACAGTAAGTAGTTAACATTCAACACCATGCATAGTTATACATTTTTTTGTATGATGAGCACTTTTGCAATCTACTCTCTTAGCAACTTTCAAATATACAATTATTTGAAATTTGAAATTTATTTGAAATTTGAAAATATATTATTGTTAACATTAGTCACCATGTTGTACATTATAGCTCCATGACTTAGGTATTTTATAAAATGAAGTTTGTACCTGTTGACTGCCTTCACTCATTTCACCTACCCTCTGCCTCTGACATGAGAATCAGCCATCTGTTCTCTGTATATGTGAGTTCAGCTCTTTGTTTTTCGATTTTAGGGATTTTTTTAGATTCCACATATAAGTGATACCATCTGGTATTTGTCTTTCTCTGTCTGACTTATTTCTCTTAGCATAGTTCCCTCAAGGTCCATCCATGTTGTCACAAATGGCAGGATTTCCTTCTTATTTATGGCTGGATAGTATTCCATTATACAGCTTCTTTATCTGTTCCTCCACTGATGAACACTTAGGTTGTTTCTATATCTTGGCTATTGTAAGTAATGCTGCAATCAACATGGAGTGTAGAAGACTTTTCAAGTTAGTGTTTTAATTTTCTTCAGTTAAATATCCAGTAGTAGAATTACTGGATCATATGATATTTCTATTTTTAATTTTTTGAGGAACTTTCATACTGTTTTCCATTATAGCAGTACCAGTTTACATTCCCACTAACAAAGCACAAGGGCTCCATTTTCTCTACATCCTTGCCAATATTTATTTTTTGTTTAATATACTTTTACATCACATAATTATATTTATAATTATATAAATTATGTATATTATATGACACACAATGGCATATATTAAATTTTATTATACCACTCTATCTATTAATATTTGTTAATAACATAGGGCGCCTGGGTGGCTCAGTTGGTTGGGCAACTGCCTTCAGCTCAGGTCATGATCCGAGAGTCCCGGGATCAAGTCCCTCATCAGGCTCCCAGCTCCGCGGGAGTCTGCTTCTGTCTCTGACCTTCTGCCCTCTCATGCTCTCTCTCCCTCAAATAAATAAATAAAATCTTCAAAAAAAAAGATTAAAAAAATATTTGTTGAGGTGCCTGGGTGGCTCAGTGGGTTAAAACCTCTGCCTTTGGCTCAGGTCATGATCTCAGGGTCCTGGGATCGAGCCCCACATGGGGCTCTCTGCTCAGCAGGGAGCCTGCTTCTCTCTCTCTCTCTCTGCCTGCCTCTCTGCCTATTTGTGATCTCTCTCTCTCTGTCAAATAAATAAATAAAATCTTTAAAAAATATTTGTTAATAACATATTAACATTTTATATTAATAAATCCATCATTAAAATATTAGATGATTTCTACTTGTTTGAAAAAATCCCTCTTACTCTCATCATGAAACTTTTCCTGTGAACTTACACAACCTGAGTTTTAATGACTACTAAGTAATTCTACTGGATGACTAGCCATAATTTATGTAAATATTATATAATAATTGCATAAATAACATTGTCAGGACATGAAGGAGTTCTTTTTTATATTTTTTAACACATATAGGTGAAATACGTATGTATTAAAATTTAAAAGTTTTTATCACATATCACATATCATTGCCATACTGCCTCTAGACGTAGGCAAGTTGCTCAAGTTACACTCTTCAAGCATGTCTATTTCCCTGTCTCTTTGTTGTAATCATTAGGATTCCATCTGGTTACAGGAAACAGAAAAATCTACCACAGCGGTTTAAAAAGATGTCTATTGTCTCAGGTCACAAAAAACAAAAAGAAAACCAAAACCAAGGGGCAGGGCCCACCTGATACAGGTGCTCGACATCACCGGGGAGCCTGTCTTCTGATTTTCAGCTTTGCAAAGTGGCATTTGGTTTGCAAGCTGTGTTGCAAAATCACTGCTCCACACTTGCCCATACTTGCCTTAGCATCGCTGGTCCAAAACAACAGGAAAGTCCCCAAACTTTATTCTTGCGAGACTTCATCATTTGTTTGGAAAGGCCCTTCTTGGGGACATCTACCTATTTTGCATAGTAGCACCCCACCCCCATTACCAGGGAGCCCAGGGGTGGTTATTTTAGCCTTTCAGGTTCTATAATAGGGAAAGACAGGAAGAGGGGCTTTGAATGTCTTTGGGGTAGTCATCATCAAGGCTTGCAATTTTTTTTTAAAAAAGTAATGCTCAAATTGCTCCAGAACACACGGACCAAAATATACTCTTACCAATGATGTTGGAGAGTGTCAGCTCCCCTCTGCCCAGTTGGCCTGTACTTTGGGATTATTAATTAGAAAACTATTTTCAAATGTATCTCATTTACAATTAACTTTTTTTGCACAGTTATATTCTTTGCCTATATTTCTAGCTGGGTGTTTGTGATATATTTGTTGTTCATATTATATGTACAATTTTGTATTCTCTTTTTCACTCACTATTATTTCACATGCATTTTCCTATGCCATTGTATGTTTTAAAAATTGACTCTAAATACCTACTTAATATTACATCATATGACTATATGATCATTTTTTTAATCTTCCCCCAACATTCCCTAATTTTTTTATTCTCTTGAATATTTTGTTTTGAATAGCTTTGTATGTAATTTTTATCTGCATCTTAGATTATTACGGGCCTATGAATGTCAACATCTAACTACTTTGATATTGTGGTCTAGTAGCTTTTTAAAGTTTTATTAAGTTTTTTTAAAAAACCATTTTTATTTTATTTATTTTTTTAAAGATTTTATTTATTTATTTGACAGAGAGAGAGATCACAAGTAGGCAGAGAGGCAGGCAGAGAGAGAGGGGGAAGCAGACTCCCAGCTGAGCAGAGAGCCCAATGCGGGGCTCAATCCCAGGACCCTGAGATCATGACCTGAGCTGAAGGCAGAGGCTTAACCCACTGAGACACCCATGTGCCCCTAAAAATTATTTTTAAATGATATTTTTATTCTGGAATAGTTTTTGACTTCTAGGAATGTTGTAAAGATAGTACAGAAGTTTCCTATAAACCCTGTGAAGAGCTGACATTAGTAGCATGTTTGTCACAACTAATAAGTATTGATATTATTGATATTAGATATTGATATTGATTCACTGAAGCCCATACTTTATTGTGATATCCTTAGATTTTACCTCTTGTCCTTTTACTGCCCCAGATTCCCATTTAGGTTGTCACTTAGCCATCATGTGTCCCTAGGATCCTCTTGATGGTGGCATTTTCTTAGCCTTCCTTTGTTTTTGATGACCTTGATAGTTTTGAGGAACACTAGTCAGGTATTTTGTTGAATCTTATTCAGTTCTATTGTTTTCCTTATCACTAGACAGAGGTTATTAATAATTTGGGGGAGGAAGAACACAGAGGTAGAATACCATTCTATCCCACCATATCAAGGGGACATGGTGTCAACAGACTTATCACTGATGGTGTCAAGCTTGATCACTTGGCGAAGGTAGTGTTCTTAAGGTTTCTGCATTGTGAGGTTATTCTTTCCACCCCTTTCCATGTTGTACTCTTTGGAAGGAATTCGCAATGAGTAGCCCATACTTAAAGGGTGGAAGTTAGCCTCTACTTCCTTGAGGGGGCAGTATCTATACAAACTATTTGGAATTGTTCTGCACTGGTTATTTGTTCAATCCTTTATTTATGTCACTATGAACTCATGGATATTTGTTATAGACTTTGGGTTATAATTCAATTCTATGTTATATCTCTTCTTGTTCAAATTGTTTCAGCTTTGGCCATTGGGAGCTCTTCTATTGACTGCTCTGTCCCTTTCATATACCTTCATCTTTGGTTTTGGTGGTGGTGGTGATAGTGTTTGAGGGTTTGTTTGTTTGTTATTTTGTTATTTTGTTTGTTTGTTTTTAGCGCTTTTTTACTTCATGACACTACAAAATGCTCCAGGCTCATCTTGTGTATTTCCTGCCCCAGTTCTAGAATGAGTCATTTCTCCATGGAGACTCCTTTTATTGGAGAATAGTATCAGGAACCAAGATCTGGACACTGGGTTTAGTTAGTATTTATATCCTGTGGTCATGGATATATTTTCTCCAATTTTAATTTGATTGCAATTAAATATATATATTAATTATGAACTATGTATATCACATCTTCAATTTAAGCCTCTTCTTTTTGTCCTGTTCTTGGTAGAAATAAAGCATCTACATTTCTTTTAATATTAATGGGAGTAAAGGGGATGCATGGGTATTTGCTTGATGGGCAGAGGCCTTTCACCCTTCTTGAGGTTACCTGAAATTCTCAACCTCAGTCGCAGTCACCCTTCCCAAGCTCTGTGAACATGCACAGAAGGAACAAGAAGCCCCACTCTATCATTTTGCATCACCTTGGCAAACCCAGCCACGAAAAAGTACTTCTATGCTACTTTATCACCTTTTTATTTTTTATTTTACTTTATTTTATTTTATGCCTTTTTATTTACCACTAAGTTGCCCAAAGATTCTGCCTCTGAAAAATAAATTTTATATAGCAAAGTGGTAATAGAGCAAAATATATTCTGATTTGAAGCTCCATTTTGCACCCTTCTGTTTTCAGCATTTTTGTGAAATGAAAAAAGAAAAAGCAAATGTCAGAGCATGAAGAGCCCTATTCATTTTTATGCAGGCATTTAGGCATTGTAGAGTGACAGAGATCATTGGCATCAGAGCTAAAATAAGAACAGAGAAGTAATGCAATGGGGAATCCATCAATTACATTAACAGCAAATGGCACACTAATCATTTATATATTATCATACAAATAAGTGTATCCTCTTTAGACTACAGAAGTATTTAAATACAAAGGTGTCAATAATTATAAATAGAAAACAACTATAACAACAATAAACATTAATTCTAAATTTAAATGAAAGGAATATAAGGAAAAACACCTTCTAGATTGTATTTATCAGCATAGCTTATTTTAGGAAATTGTTATATGGTTCATGTTGGCTACTAATCTGATTTGGAGAATTGCGTAAAAAAAAATACATGTTCAGATATTTTATTTTTTTATTTTTTTCAGATTTTTTAAATTTAAAAACAAAACAAAATGTGCATGGAGTGCCTGGGTGGCTCAGTCACTTAAGAGTCTGCCTTTGGCTCATGATTTTGGGGTCCTGGGATCAAACCCCATATCAGGATCTCTGCTCAGAGGGCAATCTGCTTCTCCCTTTCCCTGTGTGAACGAATGCTCTCCCTCTCTCTCGCTCTCTCTCCCTCAAACAAATACATAAAATCTTTAAAAAACATTCATATTGGATAAAAAAGATTCCTAAACAAATAGAATTGTATATTTACATAAGCGGTGGTTTAAGCATTTCCAAATATTATTTCATTTTCAAATTTTCATTAATCAATTTCATGTCCAATAAAAAGAGCTAAAGCAAGTGGCTCACCTCTACCACATTTCCCAATCACGACTTCTGTAAGAAGTCAAGGTAAGATCACTGTTAAAGACCATCAGTGTGATAATTTGGGCCAGTTAGATCACAAAATACAGTGTGGAATTTAACACATACTTAGATAAAGTCAGAAACTGTCCCTAAATGGTCCTGAATTTTGTCATTCAAAGACGGAATCTCCCCTTTCACTGAGTTATTTATTTAAAAGAGTATTTCATTAACAGAGTGCGGCCAGTGACTCCCAGTGAGACAGGGCGGTCACGCAGGAGTCAGGCCTGACAGAAGGGCCCACTCTGTCCTCTGGGAAACCCAACCCAGGTTCCAAGGCTGACAGCTGGACTCATGCTCAGGGGCATTTAGTCAGAGAACATTGACCAAGGACACCCTCCCTGCCAGGAACCATGGGCCCACTGTGATCATTGTCTTTGTTCAGGGAATCCTTGGCACACGTGTCAGAGGACTGGAGTGAGAGGGGAGATTCTAATTTATTTGATCTGAGTGTTTTTGTTATTATACAACTCAAAATGTCTTCTATGACATTTCTGCACATATTTTGTGTATATCATACACAAAAACTGACCCATTTGCTTACATACTACTCTCTCTGTATTAAGAATGAAGAACAACATTTATTATGACTTCAAATATGGTAACTAATTTGAAAACATGCTTCTAACCAATTTGGAAAAGCACATTTTAAAAACAGTATCATAAAAAAAAAAAAGAGTCAACTTACTCTTGTCAATAAAAATTAGTTTTCAGATGAAAACTTGAAATCATTCTAAATTTAACTTACTCCCTCACTTCTTCTCCTTCTTTTCATCTTCCATCCGTTTCCTTTTTCTCTGCCCTCTATTCTTCTGTTCTTTCTTCCCATCATTCCCATTTCCCTTATTTTTCATTTTAATAGGTTTGAAGTCCTTACTTAGGTCTTTGGATTTTTCCACATTCCAACATTACTTAACTCCCTGTGAATAAGTAACCTTGCTATGTGTGTGTACACACACACACACACATACACACACACACACACACACCTGTACATATATATCCAATAGTATTTTTTGAAAACTTTCCATTGTATCTGATAACTATAGATATCTAGTTCAATCTCATCTTTTGATAAAGCAATTGAGGTTTAGGGTTTGAGGAGGCTTCCCAGGATGGGCTATGCTATTCCATGTGTCAATAAATAGCACCACTGGGCCTAAATCCAGTAGTCTACCTCAGCCAAATGCACACTTTACTGCAGTGTTGCCTTCACTCTATAAAAATTACTTTGTTTGCAGAGTTACTCTTGAAATTTCCTTTCCTATAAAAAGAAAAAAATTTGTGCCAATAACTATTTGCCTGGACTTTATCATCTATTGTTCCAGCAGGATGTTGTGAATCCTTTTACAGCCTAACTTTATTATCTCTTGAAAAGGCGAGGCTGGGAAAAATTCATGATTCTCTTACTTAAATGAAAATGCCAGCTGGTTAATAATTTATAAAATAATTTTACTACCATATGGATTCCCCCCCCATCTAATCCCATTTTGCAAGTACATCTATGTGCTAAAATTTTAATAGTGTAAACAGTGGTGTTGTTTTTTAAAATCCTCTCTCTGAAGAGTTATAAAGCTGTAAAGGAAATGAAATTTGTTAGCCTTGAAGGAGATGCTGTAAGAATATACAGTTACTTATAGGAACAGGCCTGCTCGCTCATATATTCTGGACTGTTCTTTATTTTGTGGCTGCAGTCTCTTTGCTGCAATTTTCTCTAAGGGAATTTCTGCTTCAATCACAAGCAATCTATGTTCCAAAAGAGCTACCCAAGTTAATTTCTAATATCCTCTCCATTCCCTGCAAGTCCACGTCCTGCTACATGAAACGTTATCTTTTCACTTCCTTAGAACATCAGGTCCGCCTACCCAGCAGCTACCTCAGGTGGTTTTCCTGACAGCAAGTGCTCTCATCTTACTTGGCTCGCAGTGATGGTTCATGAAGCAACTGAACATTAGAGATGATTGTAGAGTGTGGTTCGACAGCTCCGACTGTTGCTTTGGTGGGCATGAGCTCCTACTATAATGCTTGGATTTGGTTTGGGGCTTGGTGACTCTCTGGCATCCCACACTGGCATTCTGATCGTGGGCAGAGCCCTTTGAACTCTCCGTCAATCAACACAGTAGATAATCCTAGAGAAATCAGTAGAGGAGGCAGAGTAAAAATCTCTGTGAGTTCAAGGAAACGACAGATGTTGGCGAGGATGCGGAGAAAGGGGAGCTCTCCTACACTGTTGGTGCGATGCAAGCTGGTGCAACCACTCTGGAAACCAGTATGGAGGTTCCTCAAAAATTTGAAAATAGAGCTACCCTACGACCCAGCAATTGCACTACTGGGTATTTACCCTAAAGATACAAACGTCGTGATCCGAAGGGGCACGTGCACCTGAATGTTTATAGCAGCAATGTCCACAGTAGCCAAACTATGGAAAGACCCTAGATGCCCATCAACAGATGAATGGATAAAGAAGATGTGGTATATATATATACAATGGAATACTATGCAGCCATCAAGAGAAACCGAATCTGGCCATTTGCAACGACGTGGATGGTACTGGAGGCTATTATGCTAAGCGAAATAAGTCAGTCAGAGAAAGACAATTATCACATGATCTCTCTGATATGAAGAACTTGAGAGGCAAGGTGGGGGTTTGTTGGGGTGGTGGGGGAGAGAAATTAAACAGGAAGGGATGGGGAGGGAGACAAACCATAAGAGACTCCTAGACTCATGAAACGAACTAAGGGTGGCTGGGAGGTGGGGGGGGTAGGGATGGGGTGGCTGGGTTGTGGACATTGGGGAGGGTATGTGCTATGGTAAGTGCTGTGAAATATGTAAGCCTGATGATTCACAGACATGTACCCTGGGGCAAATAATACATTATATGTTAATAAAAATTAAAAAAAATATATTAGGACAAAAAAAATATTAGGCATTTCTTAGCCTGAGATTAAATAAAGTGTCTTTGCAATTAAAAAAAAAATCTCTGTAAATCCAATTCCAGATATCAGGAGTAGCCTAAGTAAATTTCTTTCAAAAGTTCTTCTCTTTAGCCATTTAAGTCACAGCTAGAGACAAGTTTACCTTTGAATTCCCATTTATACCATATACTCTTAATTTTCATGTTTCTTTTGTTTGTGTATGAAAATCTCTATTTCCTTATGGTCATACATCATACGGCCAACTTTTTATCCTTTTTAGTCTTTACCAGTGTTAAGTGAAATTAACTTTTATTTAATTATAAGTGAGTTTGAGTACATTTTTTAAAAATTATGTTTAATGATTATCTGTAGTTGTTTTGTGAATTTTATGTTTATTTTTTTGTATTTTCTGTACTATTGTTTTCCTTTATCTCATAGATTTGTATTAGAATTTAACACATTGACATCTAAATTTCTCTCCTTTTGCCATTTGTCTTTCATCTGTTTGTATAATACCTTCTGTTCAACTTTTTCTTCATGGTTTCTATCATAATACTATTTATGTGGTGCTCCCCACATAAACATTATTTTCTCATAGCATGTTTATTATTTTTGTAATATGTTTTAATAAATTACAGGTCTAGACATTAATCATTTTAATGTTTTTCTTGGTTGATCTTATTTATTCTTTTTCAAATGAAATTTAAAATTAATGTTCAATGTTCTAAAGATGCTACATTTATTTTTCAATTGTAGTTACCATAACTTTATTGCAATTTATCATTCATGCTCTCTCCCCTATGTGATTATGTTTCTTCTGTATTTCAGTTGTTTTTTATGTTTCATGAAAGATTTTGTGTTTTTCTTGTTCGATTTATTTCTAGTTATGTTTATTAGTGTTATTAATAAGTCATCTTTCCCATTTCATTTTCTGGCCTGTTATCGATTTTTGGTGTATTACTCTTGAATTGACTGTTTTCCTGTACCTATTTTCCATTGGGGTTAAATATATCCAATAATTTTCTTGGTTTTGCTCCGAGGAAGTTATATACTTTGGTAAGTGATTGTACATTTTTCCCAATATAAATGCTTTATTTCTTTTTCTTATATTCTTTCATTGGTCAGAAGCTCCAAACATTGTTGATCGATAGTGGTATTAGCAGAAAGTTTCTTTAAATTATGACTTCAATGTTATTACTTTTGATATTTCATTATTCAGTATTATATTTGCTAAAATTTCTGAAAAATACCCCTTGTCAGGTTAAGAAAGTATGCTTCTTTCACAGCTCACTAGAATTTTTAATCAGAAATAGTGTTGAAATTTACAAAATGTCCTTTCAGATACACTAAAATTAAATTTTCATATTTCTTACATTGAACGATCTTTGTATTCCTGAATAAATTTGATCAGGCAAAGTATATTACTTTCTTAATTACCACAGATTTGATATTTCATAATAGATCATTTGAATTTGTTCTTATCAGAGAGACTGTTCCATGACCCTGTGATTTATTTATTTGGTTTATTGTATCAAAGTTATGCTTTTTAGAGCTTTGCAACAGTTAAATAATATAGAATTTAACTTTTTATTTAATAGTTGATAATTTTTCTTTTTTTGAGAAAATCAATAGGGCCCAGAGCCATTTTGTTGGAGGTTTGATGAAATTTTTAGCTTTTCTAAGAATAATAATCTATTTAGGCTTATTAGATTTTATTTAGCCAAATTCAATTGTTTGTATTTTTCAAGGAAAATATCTATTCTAAGCTTTTATTTATAGGAAAGTATACAAACTTTATTTTAAAATTATTATTTTCTTTTTTAGATCACCCTCCCCATTGTTTTTGTTTTGTCTTGTTTTGTGGGTTTTTTTTGCTAACACTATGTTTGTGTTTTCTTGGACTTTATTTTGGCTAGATTTACCAGGGATTGATTAGTTGGTTTGTCCATTCTGTTTTGTTTTTACAGTTTTTGAAACAATAGCTCCCTGTTTTTACCCATAAACTCCAATACTTGGCTCCTCATTTTTATTTTTTTATTTTTACTTTTTAAATTTTTTTAAATTGATTTTATTTTTTCAGTGTTCCAAGATTTATTGCTCATGCACCACACCCAGTGCTCCATGCAATACGTGCCCTTCTCAATACCCACTACCAGGCTCAGCCAACCCCTTTCCCCCCACCCCTCCGAAACCCTCAGTTTGTTGCTCAGAGTCCACAGTCTCTCTTGGTTCATCTCCCCCTCTGATTTCCTCCAATTTACCCTTCCTTTCCTTCTCCCAATGTCCTCCATGTTTTCCTTATGCTCCTCATTTTTAAATCATTGCTTTTAGATCCTCCTCTTTCTTTTGTTTTCTTTTGCTCTTTTAACTTTCCTGAGCTATATATTTAAATTATTTTTAATAATATTTCTTGTGAGGCATAATTTAGGTACTTCTCATACAATATTATATTATCAGATTTCTTTCATCTTTGTTATAGGAGTTATCTGAAAGATTGTATTTTTATTTCCACCTTATATTAAAAGTAGACACTTTTTGATGTTAATATCCTCATTTATTGCATTGAGTCAAATCATATTTCTGTATACATTATTAATCTTCAAATACATAAACTTTAATTCCACAAGTAGCATATGAATCCATTATTATTGTGAAAGATTCATTTAATGTCCATAAAGCAGTTTTCTCCAGTTTCGTCTTTAGCAGCAACTTTAGTCATTGGTTTGTTTATATTCTTTCAACCTCTGTTCTATTCATTTGCATGCTATCCCTAGTGACCAGTACTGTAGTACACTTATTGCAGGTGAGCTTGTCTTCTATAGAAGCTGTATTTTCTAGGGATCCATAACATCCTCCAGAGCCTTCTCCAGGGTTGGGGATCTTAAGCTCTTGATGGATCAGAATCAAGATCCCTGGCACTGGATAGCTTGCATAAAGCAGAGAGCAGGAAACCTCTGATACTTGTGTGCATAGGGACTTAGAATTTTCCATCCTTCAGCTGGAGTTTGAGAATAAATCAAGCTACCTGCCTTAGGCCCAGGACAAAATACATTCATATAGCTTCAAAGATCCAGAGTCATAAGACCAAGTAGAAATTCCTTCACAAAACAACACAAAACTGCTCAATAATAAGGCCCAAGAGCATGTGATGAACTCTTTAAAGACATTAAATACCTAATTATCATGGAAGATAAACTATAGACACAGCAAATGAAAAAAGTTAATTTCCAACTAAGTAAAAATATTAGACTCATCGGAAAGGGACTTGAATATGAATATGCTTAAGTCATTCAAAGAAATAAAGAAAATATTTGGTCTACGAAAGGAAGACAATAACCATAAATCAAGAACAAGTGAATATAGGAAATAATTAAAATCCTAAAAATAAAAAATACATGGTTGTTGAGATAAGAAAAACAATACAGGAGTTAGTAGTAAATTAGACATAACATAAGAATAAACAAATGAATTGAAAGATAGATTTGAGGAGATAATTGAATTCAGGACGGAAGGATAAAGAGATATAAAATGTGAAATGTTGAAGGGCTGATGGTGGAGTTTTGCTATGGGAGCCTCCAAAGAAGACAAGAATGAAGGAAAGGAAATATTATTATTATTATATAAACAGTACCTCAAAAATTTCTAGAATTGAATAAATACTGAAAATGCACAAGTATTTAAATATACAATCCATAACATCATGCATAATATCAATTACAAAAAACAAAACAAAAAAGCTTGCAAGCTACCAAGGAGAAGGTAGAGATTACCATAAGAAATGAAAGGCAGATGACAACAGATTTCTCATTGGCTTCAATTAATTCTAAAAGATAATGTAAAATATACTAAAATACTATAAAATAAAATAAAGAAAGTTTACCTTCAATGTATAATTTAATCCCAATAAATATTACTCAATATTTCTTGCAAAACATGTTTTGGAGCCATTTAAAAATGAAGAGAGATAATTTTCAATCTGTGCTCATTTAAAGAAATGTATTATATTAAAATATAATGTTAACTATTATTAATAAAATATAATATGTTATTATATTATATTAAAAATATAATACAGCAAAATGTATCAAAACTGAAAGAAAGATATGATCCAAGAAATAGCAGAGTGTACAAGAATAAGAAAAATCTATTAGCAAATCTAAATCATCATTCACTAAATAATAATAAAATTTGTTTTATGTTAAAAACAAGGTGGAAATAAAATGCCAATAGTGTCATGAAACATGGGATGAAAGAAGGTCAAAGGGAAGTTCGAGTGTCAAAGTCCTCAAAATCAAAAGAGAGCTATTGCCTTGTCTTAGACTTCATGAGAAAATTGTAAGAATAGATATGTATGTTAAATTTCAAATGTGAGCACTCAAACAATAAAAATAAAACATACAAATTTCAAAACAGTCAAGAAAATAAAGGGAGATGCTCTCCGGAAACAAAATCAAATGGAAAACTAAATCCATTTTTGTCACACACATGTGGCAATGGGTATTAAGCAGCAGAATAAATAGAAGTACTTGCATTTGCAAACAGAGACACTCATCTGACTTTTTAAAGGTTTATTTGAACTTTGGGAGAAGCAATTAATAAGCATTATCTAATATATCTGTATAGAAGCCTTCTCTTGCATGAAAAAAAATTCGTCTCAATCATACATTGAACATTTACCAATATTCAGATGTCACCAGAGAAATGTCATCATAAAAATCATCATAACAGAAATTCATGCATCTGTCCACCGGCACTGAAATTAGAAATCTACATACCACACCATGTAGGTTACAGCTAAAGGTAAAGAGAAATTTATTTCAAAATAAAAACTATTGGAAGCAAATTATCTAAATGTTCAACTCAGTTATAAGAGAAAACAATACGCCTAAAGATTACAGAAGTTAGAAAATAACTGTAAAGATACAAAAAGATGAATAAAAAATATCAGCTTTTAAAAATATTAATAAGATAAACTCCCAGTGGGAATGATCAAGAAGAAAAAAGAAGTCACAATGAAATGATATTAGAAATGATATATAAGCACAGATTTGGTAGAAAATTAATAAATCATGAGCTAACATATCAATAACTTTATGCTAAAGATTTTGAGAAATTAGGTGAGATGGACAAATTTACTTAAAATGTACTTCATGAAATTGGCCCAAAATAGAAATAGAAATACAAAATTTGAGCAATTATTTTAAAAATTGAACTTTTAGAGGCACGTGGGTGACTCAGTCAGTTTCAAGTCTACCTTTGGCTCAGGTCATGATCCCAGGGTCCTGGGACCCAGCCCCACGCATTCCTTGTTCAGAGGGGAGCCTGCTTCTCCCTCTCCTCTCTGCTTGTGCTCTCTCTCTCTGTCTCTGTCACTCTCTCTCAAATAAACGAATAAAATCTTAAAAAAAAAAAAACTGAACTGTTGGTCAGAATAATCTTTGAGCACCCATTGCCCAAAAGGTTCTATGCCAAGTTTTGCAAGTTTTTAACAAGCCTCAAGAAATAAATAATCTTTATTTTATGCCAAATGTATAAAAACAAAATTAGAGTAAGAGAGAGAATTACCCAGCTCATTTTCTGATTATAATACTGAATTCACTCACAGGACTGCAAATGCAAAGTGAGGCCAATCTCACTTATGCACATGGAAACAGAAGTTCAAAGTAAATATTAGCAGATTTTGGCAGAGTTTATGTAATTTTATAGTTTTTTAAAAAAACTTTTCAAGTGATACTATTTGGCTTTTCTTTTTTTTCTTTCTTTGCTACTAGACTGAAAGTTTATTTTTAAGATTTTATTTAGTTATTTGATAGAGAGAGCGCAAGAGAGGGAGTACGAGCAGTGGTGGTAGGAGAGGGAGAAGACGGGGGAGCCCGACATGGAACTCCATCCCAGACCCCGGAATCATGACATGAGCCAAAGGCAAACACTTAACAACTGAGCCAGCCAGTTGCTCCTGAAAGTTTATTTTAAATCTTTCTTTCCTAATCAATGAATTTGAAGATAAACTTACCCTTCTGAGTACTCAGTAGCACCTGGGAATGGGGGTTCCATATCTAGGGCACACTGGCCAATGCAGCCTGGGCACGGCTGTCCTCTGTAGGTTGCTGCCTGCCTTGTGGGTACTAGGGGACTGCGGAAGGGTTGGTTTGCCTGGCTTCTTGTGCTGAATTACCCCAACTAATCACCTAATCCGGTATTGTTCATGCCTTCTGACTACCACACCTGCCTACACAGGGCATGAAAAACTCTTTTTAAAAAGTTTTTCTGTATTGGGGCATCTGGGTGGCTCAGTTGGTTAAGCAACTGTGTTCAGCTCAGGTCATGATTCCAGAGTCCTGAGATCTAGTCCTGCATGGGGCTCCTAGATCCCCGGGGAGGCTGCTTCTCCCTCTTTCTCCCCTTTCATGCTCTCTCTCTCTCAAATAAATAAATAAAATCTTTAAAAAAAAAAAAAAAAGCGCTTTTCTCTATGCATTTGGACCATATTCTTCAGTTGACTTTGTTTTCCATCTTTCAGTTATTCAGTATAGCTTCTGATCCACTGAGACACCTTTTTAAATCTTCCAGGAAGGTTCTATATTTACTAGTTTTATATTTTTAGGGAACTTCTAAGGATTTGTGATGATAGGGGAAAGATATAGCATTTGGTATGCTTTACTTTCTATGATAAACTTTATTTGCGATCTAGTGAAAAGTTTTATACTCTTGCATTTTACATTTAGGTATATGTTCCATTTCGAGTTAATTTTGTGAAAGACATAAAGTCTATGTCTAGGTTCATTTTCTTCCCCATGTGGACATCAAGTTTTTCCAGCATCAGTTGTTGAAAAGACTATATTTTCCCTATTGAATTACCTTTGCTCCTTTGTCAAAGATGAGTTGACTGTGTTTGTGTAGGTTTACTCTGCTCTCTTGATCTATTCGTCTATTCTTTCTCCAATACCACAATGTCTTGATGATTGTAGCTTTATAGGAAGTCTTGAAGTCAGGTAGTATCAGTCCTCCAACTTTGTTTTGTTTATGTTGGCTGTTCTAGATCTTTTGCCTTTCCATATGAACTTTTGAAATAGCTTTCCAAAATAATTTGTTGATATCTGACTGGGATTGCATTGAATAGACATATAATGTTGGGAAGAATTCACATCTTAACAATATTGAGTCTTCTTATTTGTAAGCACGGGATATGCATTTATTTAGATATTCTTTTATTTCTTTCATCAGAATTTGGCAATTTTCTTCATGTAGATCTTATATATATTTTGTTGGATTTACACCTAAGTATTTCATTTTTGTTGCTAATGTGAACAGAGTTTTATTTTTTACTTTCAAATTCCAGCCTTCGTTGCTGTTATGTAGAAAGAGAATAGGCTTTTGCATATTGACCTTGAATTCTGAAAAGTTGTTATAATCATTTGTTAGTTCCAGGAGTTTTTTGATTTATACTTTGGGATTTTCTACATGAACAATTTAATACCATCTGTGAACAAAGACAGCTTTATTTCTTTCTTCTTGCTCTGTGTACTTTTAGCTCCTTTTCTTGTCTTATTGCATTAACCAGGATTTCCAGTATGGTGTTGAATAGGAATGATGGAGAGAATATCCTTGTTTTGTTCTTGATCTGAAGGAGAAGACTTCTAATTTCTCACCATTACATATAACGCTAACTGAAAGCTTCTTCAAAAAATGTTCTTTAATAAATTCAGGAAGTTCCCCTGTATTCCTAGTTTGCTAAGATTCTTTAGAATGGATGGATGTTGGATTTTGTCAAATGCTTTTCCTTGAATCTATTGATTTGATCACATGATGTATATCTTTCGCCTGTTGATGTGATGGGTTACATTAATAGATATTTGAATGTTGAACAATACTTGCATACCTGGCACAAATCCCACTTGGTATTGTTGTATAATTTTTTATACATTGTTAAATTTTATTTACTAGTTTTTGTTGAAGAGTTTTAGATCTGTATTCATGAGAGAGACTAATCTGTAGTTTTCCCTGATGTAACTATAAACTTTAATCAGTAATAATCCTCAATTTTAATGAAGGTACCACACTAATGCAAGATATTAATAATAGGATAAACTGTGTGGCAGGGAGAGAGGGAGTGTATGGCAACTTCCTGTACTTTCTGCTCAATTTTTCTGTGCACCTAAAACTGTTTTTTTTTTTAAATAAAATCTATTAATTTAAATAAAATAAAGAGGAAAGAAAAAATTGCCCTAAGGAAAGTTTTAGATCCAGCTCTGCCAGTAATTAACTTGAGGCAAATCATTTAAATTTCTGAGCCTGTTTTTATATATTTATACAATAAAGGGCCTGGAACAGATAATCTTTAAGTTTTCCTCCAAATAGAAGAATCTATCATTCTGTGACTGTCAGTGTAAAGATGTCTGGCCTCCAATAAATATCAAGGTAGAGGAGCAGAGTATTTTGAAAGAAAATAATCCATCAATTTAAGCAAAACTTAAAGAAACGTCATTACGCAATTTTGGAAGATAAATTACACTAAATACAATTAATTGGATGAATCTGGTAATCAGATGTAATTTACATGAAAGGAATAATGGAGAAATTAAGCATAATTTATATGAAAGGAATAATGGAGAAATGGAGCATAAGCATAATGGAGAAATGGCAAAGCATTCATTTAAAGAAGATAGAGCTCAGGTTTGTCCAAGATACCTTCAGGTGCCTCTGGTGCCATGAAATTCAATGATATGGTCAAATGATAACAAAAAGATTGTCAATAATGAAAGTTTCATGAACACTATCGTAAAGTGGTTTGTGGGCTTGTGGAACTCTTATCTCAAATTTTCTCATCCTTATGAATCAGACAATGATGTCACCAAAGATGCTGAAATACAGATGTTCTTTCTGCCCCATATGTTTCTGTCTGATCAGCGTGGGTGCCGTGGGCAGCGGCCTCAGAGAGGGGGGTGCAGAACTGTAAACTAGGAGGAGACACAACCCAAATCACATGGCCCGATAGTAGCAGAAGGGGAATTAGAACCTGGAATGGGATACACACTGACTGGTATCATCAGGCAGCATGATGTAATGATTAAGAATCCCCCAAATCTGGTTTTCTATCCCAGCTCTGCCACTCGACTGGCTGTGTGATCCTGGGCAGTTTATTTGATTTTCTCTATGCTTCTATTTTCTGTTAATTAAAATGAGGATAATAATAGGAACCATCCTCAGTGAGGAGAAAATGAGTTAATATTTGTCAAGTGCTTAATCAGAGCCTGGCCCTCACTGTTATAGGAGTGCTTATTAAATAACATACCTAAATTGGAATCCTGGTCTGAGTACTATCCTACTAGCCTATTTGCCTGTGATTCAGCCCATTTTAAAGCATGCCAAGAAGTAACCCCAGCTACCTCTCTGCACCATGCTTTGGCTGAGGGTAACGGAATGCCCTACTACACCACTTGAAACAAAGAGGGGGCTATTTTTCTCACCTCATGAGAAGCCTGCAGGGAGGGAGGCTGCTGCTGTCATTGGTTCAGTAGGTTATGGAAGTCAGGGCCAATATCCCTGGTTGTTTTCTTCATACTGAGAAGATGGCTACCCCAGCTCTCATCATCAAATCACAGTGAAACAGGACAAAAATGACTAAGGAAAAGCTGTGCTAGCGAAATATTTCTTAGGAGGCCTTCTAGCAGTTTCCAACTTTACTCAGAACCGTAGCTTGGCTTAGCAGATCATTGTGTTCACAGGTAACCTTCCAGAGACCCTTGTGGGTGCCCTATCTGCTAGTGTGTTCACAGTCCAGCTGTCCGAGATGTGCACAATTCACCTGCTAATTTTGACACATGAACTTTTGAGGGTGACCGTGAATGCTCAGCTCCTGGGGCTGGGTGTCAGAATTAGCCTTGGCTCTAGGAGGCCTGCTTGCTACCAAGGTCTTCCCTCGGGACAAAGGAAGCAAAAGTTCTCTCCCTTCTCGGTTGGCCAAGTTCACAGGTAATTTAATCTGGCTTTGGGCACTTGGCGGATGGCTTGATGCTACCATCTCTCATGGCAAATCATGTTTTCTGAAAACAAAAGGATGGTGTTTGGTTTAATTTTGTCAAACTCCTCTCTTGTGCTGGATGTTTATTGTACTAACTTCTAAACTGGACTTTTAACTAGCTCTGAGGATAACTAACACAGAGGGCCAATAAATGGACTGCCCTTAATTCTGGGAGAAGGTTGCTTTATATAGTAAGAAGTAGCAACCCATCCCACCATCCCTGCATTCCACATTTCGGTAATATTGCCTGACTCCAGAGGCTACCAGTTCCCCCAAAGTCTTGCCTTTTATGGACAAAGAGTCTGGGACCCAAGGGAATAGTTTAATTAGCTTCTCCACGTAATCTTAAACTATTGAGAAATATGCTTTCCATCTTACGAAAGAGAGAGAATGTTCTCTGACAACTGCATCCCCAGTGAATTGGCCACTTCCATGTGAAGGGCATCTTAGGACAATCCCCTCCCGGGAGGGTGATAGTAGTTGTCCCAGCGATGCTCTGGAGCTGCCCCATCGAAAGATACTACAATTGCCATTTAGTATAATGTAAAAGAGCTTCCTAGAATGCAAGTATTTGCAAATATATGCATTATTAGAAAATTTCAATCCAGAGCTGGGCCTTGAGGGATGAAGAGACATTCAACAGATAAAGAAAGTGATATGAATCATTGGTACCCAAGGGGCATGGAAGAATAAAAATAAATGTTGAGTTTTGGGGGAAGATAGGTATTCCTATGATAATGAGATGCATACTATTTTAAAAGGGATAGTCATGGAAGTTAAAACACTGAGTTAAGGTCAGATAAACTGCAAGACATTGAACACCATTATAAGAAAGTGAGATTTCCTGTAGGCCATGAGGAAATCACTATTTTTGTTGAGAGAGAGGGATGTAATCTGACCTAGGGTTTCAGGAAGATAATTCTAGTGACAGTGATAAGGGTGGTGTTGAGATGCAACAATAGAGGCAAAAGTTACAGGGTTCATTTAAGAAAGCAAGAACAGTGGAAATAGAAATGAAGGCTCAGAGTTGACAAATGTGGCAGAGAAAAAATATTCCTGGAATTTAAGTATTGGTTAGATGTTGTGGTAGAATCTGATAGTGATCTCCCAAAATCTGTTTTCTTCCCTGAATTAGATTCCTGTAGATGCCATTAACAAATGGCTTCTGCCGGATGGCTAAACCAGCACATATTTGTTGTCGCACAGTTCTGGAGGCTTGAAATCAAGGCATCAGCACGGTTGGTTCCTTCTAAAGCCTGTGAGGGAGAACTTGTTCCAAGCCTAGTCTAGCACTGGGGGACAGTTTGCAATCCTTGGTCATTCCTTGGCTTGTCATGACTCTAATCTCTGCCTCCATCTTCGCATGGCTTTCTTCCTGTGTGACTCTGTCTTCTTATAAGGACACCAATTGTAAGGGCTTAAGGATCTCCCCTATGCAGGTATGATATCTTCTTAACTAACTGCATCTACAATGACCCAATCTCCAAATAATACTGCTTCCTGAGGTAGTGGGGACTTGAACTTCAACATGGCTTTTTGGAGAAGACACAATTCAACCCATAACAACCCCCCTCTACACTGAAAGAGCCCTGATTTGGGGCTGAGCATATGGCCACCCAGAATGGAGGCTGCTTTCACTAGCTGTGGCTACGTGGAAAAGCGCTGGCTAATGAGGTGAAGGTAGAATCGTATGACATCTTCTTCTATAAACTTGCCTGAAGGGGCAGTGTACACATGCTCTTTTCACCCATCTTCATATTTTCCTTCATCCTGCTTCAAGGAATAGAGTTGTCAATTACAGCTAAAGTGGCCTTTACTTTTATAGATGATGATAAGCAGTGTTTTTTGGGTTTTTTTTTTTTTTACAAACTGGGTAAGATGTTGACATGGCACTCTTGCAAAGTGGTAATTCCAAAGTCCCTACCTACGGCTGACTATAGCACACAGATTTGTGTGTGTGTGTGTGTGTGTGTGTGTGTGTGTGTGTGTGTGTGTGTGTTGGCACTCAAATTTTTAAAATTTTGAGATGCAATGCATTTAGTTAGGCATTTACTCTGGTTTTTAACAGAGCAAATTATGCACTATAACCTTACAACTAGCTTTACTTAATTATGACACATGACTGGCCTCTGAAGCATTTGAGCTTAAGACCACTGAGATATCTTTAAACATCTGTTCAATGTTTATTTAGAAGATAGGCTGAAGGACTATGGGGAAGAAAGGCCCCCTCAGCTCTATGACGCAAAACATCTGAGTTCTAGTTCCAAACTTCTATATCTAGTTCATTCAGAGAACCAAAAGCTACACAATTACCCTGACATCATAGGGGAAAAGAATTTTAGCAATGATTTTAGCAACGATTTATTGTTGTACTAGATGCTGTAGGTCTCTCTCCCCTGCCACCCTATCCACCCAAGTTGGTACTGAAAATGTTTCTTCTAACAACACCTGAGAATTCCTCTCGCTGACAATTCTGGCAACTGAATTACCTTCAACTTGCCATACTTCCAGAGATATATTAGACCGGCCCCTCTAGGCCATCTGACTCCATCCTGATGTTTCTAATATAGCATGCTGGTGCTTTTCCCAGAGAATGAGAACACTTCCGCGGGGCTAGTTTATGAGAAAGAAATGATGAGTACAACGAGTACATGTAGAATTTGAATCACCAGTAAGTCATCCATGTGGATTGTTTAGAGCAGGAAGACCACATCTTATGTCCTCAAGAAGGACTATTTTTTTAAATTTTTAAAATTTTATTTATGTATTTATGTATGTCTGTTTGTATGTATTTTTCTTAAATTTTTACAAAGATTTATTTATTTATTTTAGAGAGAGAGTGTGCATGTGTATGCACATGAGAGTAGGGGTGAGACGGAGAAGGAGAGAGGATCTTGAGCAGACTCCTCGGTGAGTGAGGAGCCCCCACCCCAGGCTTGATCTCATTACCCTGAGATCAGGGCCTGTGCTGAAATCAAGAGTCTGATGCCCAACCAACTGAGCCACCCAGGCGCCTCTGAAGAGGATTGTTAAAGTGGATTTATGCCAAGTCCTGCTGGATGTGCTGGATCTGGATCCACGCACAAGATATGTCCCAAGCAGGGTGGGAATCCTTGGCAAATGTACTGCTAGACTTCAGGGATTCAGGGGGAGGTTTCAGGTGTGTATGTGAGCTAGCTGGTGACTTGTGTGTAATCTCAACACTACTTTTCCTGAAGCTTTTCAGTGACTTTCTGTAGAATCCTTAGTTTTTAGCAATCTCATAATTTAGTAGAGTTCTCTATAGCAAATACAGTCCATTTTTAAATCTGTGGAAACTGCTGCAGCCAACAACATGGACACAACAGCTAATCATTGCTCAGTTAGCCTATAAGTAGCTACTCTTCCTGGTTTATAGCAAAAAAATTATATGGGGGAAATGCATTGGTACTGTGTCTCATATCTAAGGTAATTTTAAAAATCTGTAATGAACATCAATTGATGGAAAAAAGGATGATTTTTACCTACTTCTTTTACTTAGATCTTAATCTTTCCCAACTGCCTTCTAGGACAAAAGAGTTCTCCTTGGTACCTCAGTTCATATAAACCCGTGTAAAGGAACATACACGTTAGATTATAAAAGGGTGGTTTCCTAAATGGTTTTGAGTTATAAATAATCCTTAAAAATGACTTTCTCAGTTCAAAATGCAGACATTACACTGTATTTATGACAAAAACAAAACAAAACAAAACCTGGAAACAACCTAAGTGTCCAAAACCAGAGAAAAGTTTAAGAAAAATATGGTATGTTCATATTACATCATGCTATGCAATCATTAAGCATGACTTTATAGAGTTTTAAATAGAAAGATAATTTTCTTATTAAATAAAAGTCAGCTTGATGCAAATTGTTACACAGTATGTCACATGTAACTATGTATATATTGTAAAGAGACAAGTTTCATGTGTGCTGAGATGTTTGTCTTGTTTTCTCTGGTTGACGAGAGCAGGGGTAATTTTTTTTTATTTTCCTTTTTTAATATCATACATATGCTACTTTTATAATGAGGAAAAAATAAGCAATCCAAAGGTGCCTTTTCTATAATACCGAGGGGATTTTCCTCATGCCCAAGAAACATATCCCAACTTTTATACTTGTGGTGCAGACAAATGTGAAGGGGAGTAAAGGATTTGCTGAAATATATTGATATTGTTAGAAAATTCTTATTTAATGGAAACACAGAACCAAAGGAAATGCATAGACATTGACTATTATAAGGATATGCATAAATACAATTCTTCCTCTTGAATTTTTAAGCAAAGACTCACAGCTATATAAAGTTGGCTACTTGGAATACAACATAAGGGAGACACAGGGGTCCCTGTCATTTCCAAGATTAGCAAGGATTATCATCACCAATATGTCAGACACTCCTTCCTTAAAAAAAAAAGGAAAGAAAGAAAGTCTGTAGCAGTTTTTAGAAGTTCTTAAGGAAGAGTATCTTCAACCCATATAGTATGGACTAAGAGTTAAGTGCTATTACAATAATCAAAGAACATTAAGGTAATTAGAAATTAAGATAGGGTCTTGAAATCTTCCCTTGGGAAACATTTTCATGAAATTCAACTGGATAAAGCTATTCCCCATCACCAATAATTGTGTGGTAGAATGAAAAAGCTAAAGAAGTGACATGCAGGTATTTCTTCTATACAGTGAAAAACAGTCTTCTCTAATTCCAATACATGCAGTCTTATTAACATGACAATTAAAAAGAATCATCATGTAAATATGTATCAGTAAATAATGTATTATAGTTCATAAGAAGAGATTACCTCTACTGAGTGAAGTTTTAAGAGCAATATCCCATTGTATTATTTACACTGTAAAAACACAATCTGTAAATTTTCTCACAAAAAATACCTTTAAAACATAACTAAGATTACTAGATATGGTATAAAAAGCCAAAAGAACAACACGGAACATGCTAATAAATAGTTAACAAGAAATTCCAAAAATTGTGGACTGACATTCTCATAAAATATTTGAGTAAAGGTTTATGCAGATGTTTCATAAAAAAAAATACAAAACAAAACAAAACTCTAGTGGCAGTCGGATGACTCAGTCGGTTAAGCATCTGACTCTTGATTTCAGCTCCTGTCAAGATCTCAGGGTTGGGAGATGGATGTGAGATCAAGCCCCCTATGGGACTCCACTCTGGGCCTGGAGCTTGCTTGGAATTCTTTCCTTCCTTCTCCCTCTGCCCCTTTGATACCCACCAACCTCCCCAAAACAAACAAACAAACAAAAAGGAACTCCACGAAACTATTTAATAATGGTTATCGAATCCAAAATAACAAAAGCAAACCCATTAGAATGGGTTCAAACACTTATCTGAGTGCTATAATTACTTATTTAAAAGGAAAGTGACCACGGACTAAAATCTTATTTGGCTTTATGAAAATGTTGTATTTTGTAATGATGGGGATGAGAATCTTATTAATGGTTTTCTAAAATGTATGGTAGGAAGGGTAAATCAAACTTTGAGACTATCATATTAACTTGTAAAACTTTATTAAGGACCTACTAAGATCTTCAGATCTACTTTTTATTTTGCAATCTTATTAACATGACAATTAAAAAGAAACAGACCCAATTTTTACAGGGACATAAAACTAAAATTATCGATAATTAATAGTTTTATGCTAGAAGAATCTTGGAATTATGTTGGTTTTTGTGACAATTTCTATTCGCATAATTATAAGGTCAATAAAAAAACTAATGGGTTTCTCTATTTCGGTTTAGTTTAATTGGAAAATTTTAGGAAAACATTTGTGATTTGCTACTTTCTCTTTATCTCGAACACCCTGCTTTCCCTGACCCCTTTACTCCACATTCAGTGACTCAGAGACTATTTGGAGAGGGCACCTGTTTTAAACGGATCCACAGGAAATACCTATGTTGTCTTTTCATACTCTGACCCTGCATCTGGTTGGCTGAAATGTGATCATGATTAAAAAAAAAAAAATGCTGCCCACAGACTGAGGCAACTTCACCGTGACAACATTTACTGGAAGGCAGAGGGAATCCAGTTTATATTTATTTTCCTTCCATTAAGTTCTGGTATTGCGCGGTAGGAAAGAAATAAGTAAAAGGGCAATGTCTGTTTAACCCTCAAAAGATTAGTATTAAGTTACACACCGGGGTTTGCTTCCAAACTCAGAACGATTTGTTTTGAAGCTGAACGCAGTCTTGAAGCAGAGAGTTATCTGACACCCCCTTCTCTCTAACCTTTTATTTACAAACCTCCTGTCCAAAATTCATGGTCTGTCCTGTTGTATTACATATTGACATGCTATTTATAAATCTCCTGTGGAGGAGGAGCACAAGGCAGTCCCTCCGCTGGAATAGAATTTACAAGGTAATTTCAGAGTGATTAATAGTCTATCAGTAAAAATCTAGTCGGGTTCAAAATAAAGTCACTCCGGAGCCCCCGGCGCGCGGATTTACACCCCACGTCCAGGCCTCCACCGGTCCCTCCGCACCGAGCACCCGCCTTGGCCAGCAGGAATCACCTCCGCCGCAATCCCCCGGCTGCGACGCTCGTCCCCACCGGGGTCCTCTCCGTCAAGGGCAGCTTTCCCGCCCGCTCGCCGACCCCGCGCGCCCTCTCCGCCTTGCAGATGCCACCCGCGGCGCCCCCCGCTCCCCCCGCCCCGGTCGCACTCGGAGGCCGCCCACCCCCCCATAGGACGCCTAGGGGGCGCCCCCCGGGTGTCCCGGGGCCCCGCGAACGCAGAAGCAGAATGACGGAGATGACGAAAGAGCTGACGCCACGCCGTCCGGCCGCGGCCGCCGCTAGGGCCCGCCGCCGCCGCCCCGCCCGCGCAGGTCGCCGGGCGCTCGCCGCCGCCCGTCCGGCGGGGCGCGGCCGCCGCAGACCCCGCCCCGCTCCGCCCCGCCCCGCCCCGGCCCGGCCCGCGGCCGGGCGCGCCAGGGTTCCCCCGGCGCCCGCCCCCGCGCGCCCTGCGCCTCCAGCCCTCCCTCCTCGCCTTCCAGCCTGCCAGGCCTTTCGCGAACATGGCGCTTGTCCCGTGCCAGGTGCTGCGGGTGGCGATCCTGCTGTCCTACTGCTCTATCCTGTGCAACTACAAGGCCATCGAAATGCCCTCGCATCAGACCTACGGCGGGAGCTGGAAATTCCTGACGTTCATTGATCTGGTAAGGCCTTCCGCTCCCCTCCCGCGTCCGCCCCGCACCCCGAGTCTGTGTGTGTTGGGGGGTGGGCGTGCGGGCACCTGCGCGCGCGCGCGCCTCCAGCCTCCACCGGTGTCCTCGCCTCTTCCTCAGTGCTTGCGTCTAAAGGCCTGGCTGCCCCCATAGCAGCACCTCTGAACCACCCGTTACACGGTAGCTGGGGCACGAATGGAGGTGGGCACAGCCAGGTGGTGGGCTCTTTGGAGGGGAACACAGACCTGCTTCTAAGAGATGACACGGAAGGAGTCTCAACTTAACAAATGGATCAGACGACCTTGATCGTGAGTGGCCTGAGACCCGTTCGCCCTCAGCGTGCTCTCCAGAGAATCCACCGTGGGATCAAGTTGCAGCGACTGAAGGAAACTGGGTATTGTCGAATTACTTCGAGCTTCCTCTGAAAGGACCAAAATCCTCATAAAGAAGAGAAAGCGCCTAATAAAGTTGTCTTCTTTGCATCTGTTTTCTTGCCCATTGTCAGTAATTCACTCTAACCTTTCTCCCAGAAACATTAGGTGAGAGGTTTTCCAAATGCGTTACCAGTATGTCTTTACACTCCTTATATTTCCACCTGAGTTTTCAATAGTTTGCATAAGCAGTTCTGTCGGCACAACAGGATAACCTTGGCAGTTGCAGTTGGTTTTGGTTTTTGTAAAAAAGCTTATCTACTTTTGGCACTAAAAAGGCCAGAGCATCGAATATGAGCATTAGGCCCAGTAATGACATGGGGTGAAATCTAGGAGTTTGAGGGGGAAAGGGGACTAATTTAGTTTGGGTGAAACACACTCTCAACAATAACCAAATATGGGTAAAGGGTTAGAACAAATCAGAGTTCCAAGGACTAGAGAAAATGCAGAAGCAAACCCTGGAACACCCGAACTGCCGGGTCAAGATTATACACAAGGTTGGCTGCATATGCAAGATTATAATCTCTAATGGTTGACCCTCCATTTTGATGAAGAGAACATGATACGTGTTTTAAGGTATTTCCAAAGCCTTAGAATCCCTCAAAGAAATGCAGTCAGAGGGCCTTTTGTTTAGAAACACCCCTTCGTATTTGTTTCATGTTAGATACTTTCAAAGCAGAATTTAAGCGTTTTTTTCTCAGCAGTTTCCAAACCATGTACATGCCTTTGGGCTCCAAGACTTCCCAGGGCATAGAGGGTTTCAAGGGTTTCAGTTTTCAGATCCTCAACTTCTCTTTCTGGAAACTGATCTGCCTCTGAGCATGGATGATGCCTGCCAGTCCTTCCTTCTTTTTCGTTCAACCAAGGGGTGAGCACATGACAAGGCTCTGTGCCGTATTTATCTATTCCTCCTAGCATTCGGAATACAGATTGTCACCAAGACTATCTGCACATTTGACTGAAAAAAACGAAGTCAGGCTTATTTTGACAGAAAGTCTTACTGGGTTGATTGGCTTGTCAATGAGAGCGGGCTCTGCCAGTTACGTGATAGAGCAGACATTTTCCATAGATTGAGTGAAATCTGCAACCCTGAAGTTCTGATAAATATGTATCAGAGCATTTGGAATCATTTTCCTTTTTTCAAGTGTTTAAACTTCTGTTAAAATGTTTAGATGTTATTTAAAAATATGTGCATAGATTTTCGGAATTCTTTTAGGGGCTATGCAAATAAAATTCCTCTCGGATCACTCCCTTATCCCATTCCTTAATCAGATCTCACTTGGAGCTGGCGCACTCCGGTGTCGCCAAGGAGCAGTGCCGAGCTGAAGTATTGTTGGAGACCCTACAAGGGCCATGGGAGCTACAGCTAGTTCTCAGAAGCACCTTTGTATTAGGTACAGTTTTGGGGAGCAAGAGTAGAGGTCAGCAGGTGACAAGGGTAGATTGAGGGTATCGGTTAACTCATGAGAGATGACGACTTCTCACGTCGGCATTGCTTACTGTGTGTTAAAAAACAAGGTTCTCAGGAAACAATATACTTCCCACAACCTTTGTATGACTTGATACCACAGTAGGGCCAATTTGACTCTGCGGAAACTGCCATACGGTTTCTAGTTTAGCATTTGATGACTGGATGTGCCTGTTTTAAATATTTAATCACCACAAATATAATTTTATCTCCTAGAATTCAGGCCATCGATTCAAACTTGATTCCGTTTGTTTCCTATTTAGATTCCGTTTCTGTTGGGCCTTCAGCCAGTTATTCAGACTTTTTACTTTCTGTGACTTCTGATTGAAACGTAATAATTATCTTTAAGCAAGAGTTCCTGTGAGAAGGTATGTCTAGACTATATTCATAAAAAACATTGATGTGAAGTGTTATTCTCTTAATGATTAGAGATTTCGAGTCTTTAGAGCTTATGCACTGTGCAGTTGTTGAAACTGTCTCCTGCATATTCCTTAGTAATGGCATGAAAAAATTAGGCTACTCTAATTTACCTATCTGATTTCTCACTTTTTTGCATGTTTAAAACAAACTATAAACTTTATTACTTAGTGCCTTGGACAGTTTTAATGATTCTAAGCTCATTCGAGCAATTTTGGAGGAGGGTTCTAAAACTTCCGTGAGAAGGCCCTTTTTCTAGCCAACTTGGGCTGTAGTCAGGACATCATCCCATGGCCACAGTCTGATTCCATGTTCCACCTCATCAGTTTACCAGAACGTAAATCAGGAGTCTCAGGCTGCTTGTATCCAGGAACAGATGGTCTGTGGCAGTGGTCATTTTGGCTATATCCATATCTTTCTTTGCGTATTAGAGTCATCCCAGTAGAATCAGAGCTCATGGTTAAAAACTGAAACACAAATTTTTGCTATCAGTAATCTTGCACTGTTCTTCCCCCAAGAACTTCTCCTAGCATTGAAAAACTGCAAGAGAACTCAAGTGTTTCAAAAATTCAAGTTAATAAACAGAAACAGAGTCCTGTCTTGGTGTGGTAGGCAGACCAATGGGCCCTCAGAGATGGCTACATCTTTATCCTTAGGACTGGTGAGTGTGTTAGGTTAGATGGCAAAGGAAATTAAGGTTGCTAGTTAACTGACCTTAAAATACGGAGGTTATCCCAGATCATCCATGTGGCCCAGTGTAATCACAGAGGTTCTTAAAATGGAAGGAGGCAGAAGGGAAGAGTCGGTTGGAAGAAAATATGACTGTGAAAGAAAGTCACAGAGAGACACAACATTGCTGGGTTGGAAGGTGAAGGAAGGGGTGAAGAGCCAAGGAATGTGGGAGGTGTGTAGAAGCCAGAAAGAAGAGAAAATAAGTTCTTCTCTACAGCCTTAAGGAGAATCCAAGTCCTGCTGACACTTTGAT
The DNA here is from genome assembly GCA_028646535.1 of Procyon lotor. Lineage (NCBI taxonomy): Eukaryota > Metazoa > Chordata > Mammalia > Carnivora > Procyonidae > Procyon > Procyon lotor. Next base: position 17,958,276 of record CM053608.1, read on the forward strand.
TTAGCCCAGTGAGACCCATTTTGGACTTTTGACCTCCAGAACTATAAAATAATGAATCTGTGCTGTTTAAGTCACTGAATTTGTGGTAATTTGTTATAGCAGCAGTAGAAAATTAGTACACCTGGTTTAAATCCTCCGACTCAGAAAAAAATTTAAATGTTGTTGTATTTATGCAGTGACTCAGCTCGTTCTTTATGTATATTAGATAACTGGTTAATTTTAGCTTTAGCTTTAACCAAAATACAGGTTTTTGCCTACTGCATCCATGAAACTATGCAGAGGAGACATAACAATGGGCACTATGAAAATCTATAAAAACCGAACAACATTGGGAAAACTAGGTCTTTTCTTTACTGTGAAGTATTTTAGACTCTTATCGTTATGCAACAGGCCATGTCAGGAGAAAGAATACTCTCTTAACTAGAAATAGGCTAGAAAAGCAGAAATCTAAATGACCTAATGTTTAAATAGCTCCTTAACCAGTATCACAACTGATGAATTTCCTTGAAATGATGCAATTCATTCACTTATGTGTTGATTAAAGGATAATTCCCCAAGTTATACAGTAATTGCTCCCAAAGATAGTAAAGATGAAGAATCAATAACCAGAATAAATAAATTAAAAGAAAAAGACAATTGTATATTGAGACCTCAACGTAGTGCTGGAGTGTAATAGGTGTTTAGTAAACATCTGAATAAATGGAAACTTTCCAAATAGTCAATGAGTTTTCTTGTCCTATTTCCTCCTAAAACATTCAGAATAAGAGGGATTTTTGGAAACATACCAACCAAAATTTTCTTTAGATGTATATGGTACAATGTCTAACACGTGAATCAGAATCAACTTCTTTGAAAAACATGAGCTGGACATTTGTTATATAAAAAAATTAATACTGATCTTGAATTTGAGACCTTTTGATTTTTAAAGATTGATAGAGAAATAGGTTATCCCATCTGCTCTAATTTGTAGTGTTCAGCATCGTGAGGGTTCTAGTGACTTAGATCTCCGCCATATTCATGGTTTGTCTTGTACTGACTTTTCCTGCATGCGTGGGCAGAGCACTGTTTAGACCGTGCCTCCTCCAAGTGTGGTTTGAGGGCCAGTAGAAGTGACCTTATCTGGGAGTATGTTAGAACTGTGGAACCTTGGGCTCCACTCCAGACCTTCTGAACAGAATCTACAGTAATCTTTTAGTAAGATCATTATATGACTGCTTGGCATGTTCCAGTTTGGTAAATGCTGCCCTAGGCCACACTGGTTTTGTTTTATAACTTAGTATGGAATAACTTGTAGGATGCAACCTCAGTATTAATTCTGCCCACTATATATAAAGTGTATTTCAACATATTTCGAAAGATATTTAAGGTGACTTTTACTGTGGCATAATTAAAAACATGTTGTAAAAAATTATGACTTAAAAATAAAGGAGACAAATATGTATTGGGCACTAGGGAGAGGTTATTTATTGCAATTGAAAAACAAATTTAGCTAATCTTCAGGGCAACCAAGGCAAAAAAGAATACATATTTGATTGTGTTGTCCTTAGCATTGGAATAAAGGAAGCATAGCAGTTTATCAGGAAAATAGAGTGATTCTTTCCAGGCACTGACTTTCCAAGGTTATTTATCCCTTAGACTGTTACATAAAGGACATTGGGTAGCATCATAGATAATGCCTTTGATTGATTTTTAGCAGAGTATATAGAAATATTCTTAAAACCATGTTTCTTACATCGTGATTTTTGTGAAAGCCAAAAACGTGGTCTTATATTTTGACTGGGTAAAGGCATTTTTGTAGATGCTTAAAGTAATATAATCTAGGTATTTATTTTTGTTATCTAAGTCCTTATTGCAAAAGAATTTAAGGAAATCACAGAGGGAGCAGGATAAATAAGGGCTCAGATGTTGAAAAGCTTGGGGTGTTCAAAGAGCAGGAAATGGTCAAATATACCTGGGGGATACATTTTTCTGCTTTTAGACATGCTAAGAATTTTTGACATTTTAAAAAAATGTTGAAAAGAATAAATTGCATAAGTATACTGACTGAAGCATTTAAATTTGTCTTATATTTACTTATGTAGTTGTAATAAAATATTCTTGACTCTAGTTCATGGCTTAATTTTAAATAGGAAATACAATATCTTAAGAAGAGATTCTGTGTATCATTATGTAACTATGGTACTTTGTGTTGCCAGTCATGTGAAGGCCAGTAGTTCATTGAGTACTCTGAACAAAATTAGGCGGGTTTTTTGTTTGTTTTGTTTTGTTTGGCTATCACACAAAGAGGGTGAAACTGCACTTTTTTTTTTTTTTTTCAGTAGAATTAGACTTGACCCGAAAATGTGCACATAAACTTTAAGGATGAAATAATGCTTTTTTCTAACCCAAGGGAAGAATTGTGAAGATAATACTTCACATAGAATCCTCTTCACCCTCTTTGAAAATGCTTCTTTTGGGTTAGACATAAAATAGGGGCCTGGTTTTGTCAGGGGGGAGGGAAATAGTTGATGATATAATCACCCATTCCGTTTCTTAGTTGCAAATGTTATTGAAATTACAGAAAGTCATCTGACCACTGGTTGAGGTCACTTTTTTCCCCCATCCTCGCCATCCTCCATGTCTGGTATAACATTTAGCAAAATCAGTAGCTGCTCTTGAGGGTTTTCATTTGTTTCTGTGTGTTCCCCTGAAATGTCAGATGTTTCTGTGGAAGTGTGAACAATAGTACAATTTTCCATATTGAATCAGATGTTCCTGTGAGCCAAGTATATTTGGAAAAATCTTACTGCTTCAGATTCCATAACAACTTAAGGAAACTTTATGGAAACTTTATTTCCATAACAACATAGCTTTCTTTTGTGTCTGCAGCCTGAGGCTAGACAGTTAAAGGACCCATTTCTCACCTGTGGGGGTAGTCCTGCCAGGTACAGAGAGCACAGAGAACTCTTTAAATGTGAAAGACCCCTTGATGGGATCCGTTGTGGAATGGAACAAGATATGGAAGGTAGTTTTGATATGCTAGATCAAGATATGCTGATCAAGGATAACTTGAGAAATTGCTTGAATTTGCAAAGTGGCAAGAAGTACTATCATTCTGAAGCTTGAGAAAATGGTATGTGTTCATTACGGGGCTTTAGAAGCGTAGAATTCTAAAAAATCAGACAATGGTCTAGCCGCTTAGTACTGACTTATATTTAGACATGGCAGACTGTGTTATAATTTGAAATTTTAATATCAAAAACAACACATAGAATTATAGAAAATTTGTACAATACAGAAAGCCATAGGGAAGAAAGTATATTCCATTTTAATGATCTCTGATTTTCCGTGCATCTTAGTATTTTAGTGCTTCAAGATGGTATTTATTTATTTTTATTTTTAAAAAGACTTATTTATTTATTTGAGAGAAGAAGAGGACTAGATGGAGGGAGAGGGAGAGAGAGAGAGGATCTCAAGCAGACTCCACACTGAGTGCAGAAGCCAACACAGGGCTTGATCCTATGACCCCAAGATCATGACCTGACTGAAACGAAGAGTTGGATGCCTAACCACTGAGCCACCCAGGTGCTCCAAGATGGTATTTATCTCAGAGCTTTGTATATACACAGAAACATACGTAGAGAATCAGACAGCAGAAATATATGTATATGTATATATGTGCATGCACATATATAGTCAGATTTCACAAAAAATTACATTCTTTGCAAGAAATTATTTTTAAATTATAGAGAAAAAAAAATTTTTTTAAAGATTTTTATTTATTTGACAGAGAGAAACACAGCGAGAGAGGGAACACAAGCAGAGGGAACCGTAGTGGGAGAAGCAGGCTTCCTGCTGAGCAGGGAGCCCGATGTGGGGCTCGATCCCAGGACCCTGGGATCATGACCTGAACCAAAGGCAGATGCTTAACGACTGAGCCACCCAGGTGCCCCTAGAGAAAAATATTTATCACTCAAGGATACCAGTGTTAGTATTTTAGTATTTGCCTTTTGAGCTATATATATACTTTCCTTTAAAACAGAAGTTCAGTGTGTACATATATATGGTTTGTATACATTTATTTTTTTAAATTAACATACACCAAAATTCACTTTCTGGTGATTTTTGACAGATGCATAGAATCATGGAGCCACCACTGCAATCACATAAAAATATTCTTCTATGCTGACCCCTTATAGTCAGGTCCTTCCCTGGGACCACAGATTTGTTCCCTACTGCTATAGTTTCACATATATATATATATAGAAAATATATATAAGGCATACCATATGTAGCCTTTGAGTCTGGCTCTTGTCATTTAGCACAATACATTTTAGATTCCTCCATGCTATGTATATTTAATGGTTCGTTCCATTTTATTGTTGAGAGGTATTCCGTGGTATTGATGTACCACTTTGTTAATCCATTCATAAGTTAAAGTGCATTTAATTTTTTCTAGTTTGAGGTGATGATAAAAAAACCGCTATAAACACTTACATACATGTTTTTGTGTGAACATGAGTTTTCATTGTTTTGAGTAGGTACCCAGGAGTGGAATTGCTTGGTTATATGGCAAGTTTATGTTTGACCACCAAACTGTCTTCCAGATTGGATGTGTCGTGTTGCATTGCCATTAGGAATTCTTGAGAGTTCCAGTTGCTGTGTGTGCTCATTATTGTGTACCATTGTCGGTCTTTCTTCTATTTTAATGATTCCAGCCCTCTTTTTTTTTTTTTAAGAGAGGGGTTTTGATTTTTTAATATTTTACTTATTTGAGAGAGTGGGGCACGAGATGGGGGAGGGACAGAGGGAGAGGGGGAAGCAGACTCCCCGCTGAGTAGGCTGGCCAACACAGGGCTCCCTCCCAGGACCCTGGGATCATGACCTGAGCCAAAGGCGGACTCTTCACCCCCTGAGCCCCCCAGGTGCCCCAGATTCCAGCCTCTCTCTAGTGATATCTCACTGCAGTTTTAATTTGCGTTTTCCTCATGACTAATGATGTTAAGCATCTTTTACTGTGCACTTTTATATCCTGTGTGTATTGTCTTCAAAATGTCTGTTCAAATCCTTTGCTCATTAAAAAAAACCTTTTTGTTTGTTTGTTTGTTTGTTTTCTTAATTGTTAAGATTTGAGAGTTTTTGCATTTGCCAGATGAAAGTTCTCTGCCAAATATGTGATTGGTAAACTTTTTTTCCCTGTCTGTGAGGGATCTTTGCATTTTATTAGTAGTGTCTTTTGCAGAGCCAGATTCATCATTTTGATGACATCCCATTAATTAATTTTTTCTTTTATGGAACATGCTTTTGATGTTTATCTGTGAACTTTTTACTTAACCCAGGCTCATAAAGAGTTTCTCCTCTATTCACCTCTAGAAGTTTGATAGTTTTAGATTTTACATTTAGGCCTGTGATCTACCTGGACTTAGTTTTTTGAATATGCTGTGACCTAAGTGTTGAGGTGAGTACCCATCCCCCCACTTCCCCACCTTTTTTTGCAAATGAATATACAATTGTTGCAGGACCATTTCTTGAAAACGCTGTCCTTTCACCTCTGAATTGCCTTTGTAACTTTGTCACAAATCACTTTGACTACATTGTAGGTCTATTTCTGCTGTATGTGTTGGTCTGTTCACAAGTACCACACTGTATTGATGATTGCAGCTTTGTTGTGAGTCTTGAAAGCACGTAGTGTGTGAGCCCTCCAACTTTGTCCTCTTCCAAAATTTGTTGAGGCTATTCTAATTGCTTCATGGAATACTCTTGTCAGTATCTATGAATAAGTCTGCTGGAATGTTTGAGAGGAATTTCACTGAACCCATAGAACAATTAAGGGAAAACTGTCATCTTAACAATATTTACTCTTCTAGTTCATGCACATAATATATTTCTCCATTTATTTAAATCTTTGATTTCTTTCATTGGTGTTTTGTAGTTTTTAGCATATGGATCCTTTACATATTTTGTTAAATTTAGCCCTATGTGTTTTATTTTTATTACTGCTATTATAAATCGTACTTCAAAAATTATTCTTCTATTAAATTTTTTAATTCAAGAATAATTAACTTACAGTGTTATGTTTCAGGTGTACAATGTAATGATTCAACAATTTCTCATTGCTCATCAAGATAAGTGTACTCTTATTTTTTTTTTTTTTTTGAGAAAGAGAGATCATGTGCTAGGGGTTAGGGTAGGGGGAGAAGCAGAATCCCCGCTGAGCAGAGAACCCAATGTGGGACTCAATCCCAGGATCCTAGGATCATGATCTGAGCCAAGGCAGATGCTTAGCCATCTGAGCCACCCAGGTGACCAAGATATCTGTACTCTTGATTCTCTTTATCTGTTTTCCCCATATCCCTGACCTCCCCTCTAGAAACCACCAGTTTGTTCTCTATATTTAAGAATATGTTTGCCTCTCTCTCTTTTTTTTTCCCCTAGGTTTGTTGGTTTGGTTCTTAAATTCCACATAAGAGTGAAATCATGTGCCATTCATCTTTTTCTGACTGACTTATTCACTTAGCACGATATTCTCTAGGTCCATCCATATTGTTATAAATGGCAAGTCTTTTTACAAATCTTCTTTATGTAATTGACATTTTTATTGAGACAATTGTAGATTAATATCAGTTGTAAGAAATAACACAGGGAGATCTGTGTAGACTTTACTCAGTTTCCCCCAGTAGTGACATCTTACACAACTATAGTATATCAACCAGGATATTTTCATTTTAACAGTCAAGATATGAAACAGTTCCCTCCCTGCAAGGATCCCTCATGTAGCCCTTTTATGGCCATACCCACTTTCTTCCTCGCCCCCATCCCCAACTGCTGGCAACCATTAATTTATTCCCTCTTTCTATGATTTTGTCATTTCAAGACTCTTATATAAATGAAATGATGTACATATGACTTTTTGTAATTGGCTTTTTTTCGCTCAAAAAAATTCTCTGGAGATTCATCCGAATTGTTACATTTGTCAATAGTTTGTTCCTTTTTATCACTGAATAGTATTTCATGGTATGAGTGTATCACAGTTTAACTAATGATTAGTTTAACTAGTCACCCACTAAAAGACATCTGGATTGTTTCCAGTTTTGAGCTATTATGAATAAAACTGCTACATTTATGTACAGGTATTTGTGTGAACATAAGTTTTCATTTCTCTGGCATAAATATTGAAGAAGGCAGTTGCTGGGTTGTGTGGTGCTTGCAAACTTAGTTTTCAAAGAAACTGCCCAGAACAACAGAGTGGCTGCACCAGTTTTCATTTCACATTAGCAATGTGTGAGCAATACAGTTTCTCCTATTCTTGCCAGTTATTTGATGATATCCTTTATTCTGGCCATTTTGATTGGTGTGTACTGGTATCTTACTGTGGTTATAATTTGCATTTCTCAAATGACTAAGAATGTTACACATTCTTTCTTATGCTTACTTGCCATGTGTATATCCTCCTCAGTGAAGCAAATAGTACTGTTTTATTAGTTTCTAGTATATGAAGATGGTAAACTCACTTAATCATCCTAAGAGCTTTGCTGTAGATTTCATGGGAATCTCTCTCTCTCTCTCTCTGTTTTTTTTAATGTAGACAGTCATGTTGTCTGATAATAGAGGGTTTTTTTTCCCCAATCTTCATGGCTTTTGTTTCTTTTTCATGTTTTATTACATTGGTTAAGATTTCTATTACAATACTGGACAGAAATTGTGAGACTGGATACCTTTACCTTATTTCTTTTTCAGGAAGAAAATAGTGTTTTGCAATTAATTATGATGTTAATTATAAATCCTTTTGCAAATACTCTAAGTTTGAGTATATTTCCTTCTATTTCTACCTTGCTGAGAGTTTCCTTTTTCAGCTCTTTTCTCTCCATGATTTCTCTCATACTCTCCAACTCTCAGATGCTCCTTTTCTTGGTTCCTCTGGACAGAAAGATGGAATCCTTTCAGAATTTTAACCTCTCATACTGTCATGTAGTCCTACACAATTGGGGTTGCCTTCACAATGATACAGCAAAAGAAAAAAAATGCTCCCCCCAACTCTTCAAATGGGAGGGCTTCCTTTTTCCTAGTTCCTCTGGCTAGAAAGATGGGTTGTCCTTGGGGTTTTAAATATTTGTACTATTGCCAGTGCAGCTCTGTAACTGAGAGGGAATGAAAGGGGAAAAAGTAGGGGGTGGAAGAAGGTCTTCCTCATAATCTCTAGCATGCAGGAATCTTTTTCCCAGTCTTCCAGCTAGAAGAAGGTATTTATCCTGGAATTTTTGCTGTCAGTGTTTGCTGTACAACTCCAAGACTCAGCTCGCCCTCAGGTCAAAACTAGGGAAAAAAGGGAAATTAAAATCCATGAACCGCACCTCTTGTGGATCCTGATTCAAGTTTTACAGTTGTTCCCAATCCACATGCTATGTATACTTGTCAAAGCCCTCAGGTAGCTGCTTTTTGTATTCTTTTCAGAGTTTTTAGCTGTAATTAGTGAGAGTGATAGTCTATAGTCCACTTTTACTGTCTTGGCTGGCACCAGAAGTAGCTTATATATAATTTTATTACCTGTTCTTTTTCCACCTAGCGTATTTTGTAGACATTTGCCTCTGCCATTATACATTCTTCTAGAATGTCATTTTTAATGACTGCATATTCCTTAATATGGATGCTTGTATTGATTGTCTCAGTGAACATACAAATAGATAAATCTTTACACGTTTGTGATTATTCAGATGAATTCTTAGAGGCAGAATTACTATACTATAAAGTCTTCAAGAGATTATCTTAACTTTAAATCAATCAATTTACACACTCTTCCATATTTGGGGTACTTATTTCTCTTTATTCTAGCTTAACACTATGAGTAGAAAAGTATTTCTACTTATCACTCAAGGTCCTTAAACTTCATAATGTCCTGTCCAGGAGATGGCCCACAAATATTTCCTCATGTATCTCATAAATGTAAGTGACTTTTAACTCCATGCTTACAAAAACCAGTGATATTAGACATAAGTTGTTTGGGCTCATCAGTATTTGAGCGAAGCCTAAATCTTCAGCTGTCTAGAGCATCCTAATTAGAGTGGAATTGGCATGGCTAAAGTGAGCAAAAATATTATTCTGCACAAAATAATTCTGGGTTTGCTTGTACATTCCATTCGTCTTGCATTAAAATTGTACTTTAGCTGCGTCATGAGTGATTTGCAAGATCCAGTTTGAAAAGCCAACATCAGGAGTCTGAAGAAAGTGTGTCTGCTGTAACATTACACATCCTTTTTGTTGTAATTATACTGATACATCTTTGCTATTTAAAAAAAAAAAGGACATATGAATGTTACAAATGCATATAAAATGTGGAAATACTCTCTACTAACATATGAAGACATGTGTTCTATGCTAGAACAGATCACTTCTGTGTCTGCTTTGGTCTTGTCCAGAGAAGAAAGATGGCCCTTAAATTGGGTAGTTTGAATGAGTTTAGCGAAGGAATTGATTTACCAGGGTGGACAGGATAGAGAGAAGTCACAAGCTATGTTACAGAACTTGTAGGCTAGTGATGGTGGGGGAAGGGGAGAGGGGCAGGTGACCCCTGCTAGGCCTAAGAAGTGACTTGGTGCTTATGCAACAGGTGGGGACCCTTCAGCAATTGAGTAAGTGAAACAAATAGCCATATTTCCGTTTCTTCTGTCTGATATCTTGCCAGTACTTCTCATCGTTTAAACCCTATAAGAAGTCATAAGGTCAGAAAGCTCTTCGTGCAGTGCACAAAGATCTACCAAAGTGAATATAGGAAGAATTATTGAATTTAAATCTCCTACCACAAATACATTCAGAGGTCTCTGGCTAATTTGCAATTATTTGTATATGATGAAAGAACATTTATGTTTCATAAGTTATTTATTTATAGTTGAATGTATAAAATGGTAACTCTTAACATGTGACTTTTAGTAAAATTTCAGTTTATTGGAGAATTATATACAACACATTATATACCTATTACATAGAGGCTTTATAGTGTAAGGGTGAGCACTTAGATTCAGGAGTCAGATTGAATTTGAATCCCAGCCTTTCCATCTACAGCTATCTAACTCTCGGTAAATTTATTATCCTCTGTAAGGCCTGATTTTTTTTCATTTGTTGAATGGAAATAGTAATAGTATCTATCACATATAGTTGTGAGGATCAAATATAATCTTATATTTGGATTATAATCCTATAATCCAATGCCAGGCATGTATCAAATACTTAATAAATGTTATCTGTTATTATTATAATTTTTTTTGTTTTTTTGGTTTTTTTTAAAGATTTTATTTATTTGACAGAGAGAAACACAGCGAGAGAGGGAACGCAAGCAAAGGGAATGGTAGCGGAAGAAGCAGGCCTCCTGCCGAGCAAGGAGCCCAATGTGGGGCTCGATCCCAGGACTCTGGGATCATGACCTGGGCCGAAGGCAGACGCTTAACTACTGAGCCACCCAGGTGCCCCTGTTATTATTATAATTGTTACATATATACCTGTAATCAGAGACAAGAACCATGATTTAAGAGCACTCTGGTCATTTTAGGACGAAAGTAACTGTGTCACTGAGTATAGTGTTCAGAAAGGATAGAGTGTTCAATGATTAAGTACACAGGCTCCGGAGTAAAATCTCTGCTTTGTGCCTTAGTTTCTTCATCTGAAAGTGGGAGATCACAGAAATACATTTGTGTGTGTGTGTGTGTGTGTGTGTGTGTGTGTGTGTGTGTGTGATGAACATTCACAGTAATGTCAAAAGTTTAGAATTTATAGCCAGATTTATTCTCTAGAGTCTGAGAGAACAGTTCATGAAATCCAGGACAAGTGAAATAGTTTTCAAATATGCAATTGATAGCCTCCATATCTCCCGGTCTAAAAGCTGAGATGATGTCAGGGCGCCTGGGTGGCTCACTCAGTTGAGTATCCAATTTCAGCTCAGATCATGATTTCAGAGTTGCGAGGTCGAGCCCCTCCTGAGCTGCCTGCTCAGTGGAGTCTGCTGGAGAGTCTCTCCCTCTCCGTCTGCCCCTTGCCTGGCTTTCATATGCACATGCATGCACTCTCTCTCTAAAATAAGTAAATAAATTATAAAAACCAAAAACCAAAACAAAAAAAAACAACCAAATGGATGATGGTTCCGAAGCTCTTTTCTTAATTCTGATTCAGGAATAAAGGATCTGAAAACACTTATTTTTTTTATTCCAGAGGGTAGATCTGGAAGGCAGCCAAAGTGTTGTCTGACTGGTTTCTGTAAAACCCAGAAAACAAGAGGGCAGGAAGGAAGTAGGAAGGAGACTGACAGAAGTGCGCTGCATTCCGGAAGATGTCTTATACACAAACGAAGTGTTGGAGCCTCCTGCTAATACGAAGAGACCTGTTAGTAGGGATTTAGAGTTTCTTTTTCATGTTCTCTGTTACCTCAGGGTGACAGAGAACCAACCTACAAGTCAGGGGAAATGCCTTCCAACAGACCGGAGGTTATTTGCATGGAAGCTTACAAAATTCTATATAGACATAATAAAACCAAATATTTCGTAGCAGAGATATAATGTGATAATGTTTTATATCTGGTAACCGAAAGTACGACACTGAGCAGTTGGTGTTTGCTGCTTCCATTGCAGTAACAAGGATGAATATAAATTATGCCTGAACTGGCTGAATTATCTTTTCTAAACCATTAGAATGCTTTTATCACTAGTCAGTCTTAAAGGTTAATTCCAATCTTATTGAGGCCTATCTCGAATGAGAATGACTAAGATATTTTAAAGACCTCATCCAATCAGATTGCTCCCCTCTTTGCTCTTATATTGTGATTTCAAATAACATAGAATTAAAAAGAAAAACTTTGTGTTATTGTCACTGTAAATAAGACAAGTTTGAAAAACTCACAATATGAATTTCCTTGGATTAAGATTTCATTTATGTGTCTGTAACCACAGTGCTCTGCTGTTATGGTCAGTCCATACTATATGACAATAACTGATAAGCAGTCTTCTTAATGACTTCTCTATCTTTGAAAAAATAAGTTCAAGAAAGAAAAAAATATATCTTTCAATCAAAACGTGGATCTTTATCAAATATAAGTTAGAAGTAAATAGGAACATATCATAGATACTGTAATACAATTGGCAGTTGCTTTATTTCTACTTTACAGTTTTACTGGAGGACAATCCAGCATTATGATTTAAAATGAGCATTTTCTAATAATATTTAAACTTTTTCCACATATTAACACCAGTTAAACTCATAATTTGTACTAAATATTTCTTTTTTTCTTTTCTTTCTTTTTTTTTTTTTGTACTAAACATTTCTGAGCCAACTTGTTTTTGCCACAGAAAGCCATTATGATGTGACCTAATTTGACATTTAAAAAATTGCCATTAGTGACCTGTGGCACAAATTGAAAGGGAGCAGCCCTGTACCAGAAGATTAAATCATAAAAGAAAAGTACGAGTTTTTTTTCCTTTTTTCCTAGAAGAGTGCCTGTCAGATGTAACCCGCCTTGCTTTTGCTGAAACAGGGCTTGCTGTGTTATTCCACAGTGGGAGAATTTCTCAAATATTCTGCTGCAGAGCCTTTTCCAGTTCTATGTCCCCTCATTTCTTTTGGCATAGGTTCTGTGACCCGGTATTAGAAACACACCCTTGCAAATCATCAACTACAGTATCCCTTTTTGCCTTCAATTTTATTTATCTAGAATATGTGTGATTCCAATTAAAACTTCCTCTCTCCTATTCTACCTCAGTGTTTTCTATCTCAGTAAATAGCACCGTCATCGAGGGCTGTGGTGTTGGACACAACCAGAGTGGATTGTTTGTGTGGGTTAATTGAATTTTGATTTGTATTTTCTATGGGATTTTCCCAAAGGATATCTCATTTATTCAAAAAGGACGTGAAAATGTAAACAATTTGGCAACCATATCTGGCTCTTGAAATTTTCAGCCTACCTGGGCAGCTACTGTAGTGATTATGTGATAAAAATGATCAACTAATATCCCTTTGTGTGAGAAATTGTGAATATCAGAGAATAACTTCCATATTGGCCAAAGCACATAATGCAAAAAAAGAAAAAGAAAAAAAAATCCTCCAACCAGTTTTACATCTTGGATAAGTTTTATCAAAAGGTTTTTGATTTTTTTTAAAAGGATTTTTTACCTAGCCTTTAGGGGAATAACCACACATTTTTTAAATTCTGCCAAAGATGTCCATATTTGTTTTTGAATTAGAAAGTGGTAATATTATGTAGAAAAATGGGAAGAATTGACCCCAAATGCCACAGAACTAATAAGTGATTATAGCAAGATTGCAGGACATGCTTACTTTCCTATATACCAGTAAAGAACAAATGGAATTTGAAATTAACAACAAAATACCATTTATATTAGGACCCCAAGAATGAAATACTTAGGTATAAATCTAACATAATAGATACAGGAAAACCACAAATCTCTGATACGCAAAACCAAAGAAGAACTGAATAAATGGAGAGATATTCTATCTTTATAGATAGAAAGGCTCAATATTGTCAAGATGTCAGTTCTTCCTCACTTGATTTTTAGATTCAATCTTATCCCAATCAGAAACCCAGCAAGTTATTTTGTAGGTGTCAAAACACTGATTCTAAAGTTCAGATGGAGAGGCAAAAGACCCATAGTAGCCAACAGAAGACTAAAGGAGAACAAAGTTGGAGGACTGATACTATTGATACTACTTCAAGACTTGCTCCAGGTTGTGTGGTATTGGCAAAAGAACGGATAAGTAGATTAATGGAACAGAATAGGAGAGATTAGCAATAGACTCAAGTAAATTCAGCAACTGATCTTTGACAAAGGAACAAAGGTAGTCTTTGCTGGAGTTGGACATCCACATGCAGAATATGAATCTAGACACAGACCTTACCCCTTTAACAAAAATTAACTCAAAGTGGATCACAGACTTAAATGTAAAATGCCAAACTATAAAACTCCTAGGAGATAATATAGGAGAAAACCTAGATGACTTTGGGTATGGTGATGACATTTTAGATACTACACCAAAGGCATGATCCATGAAAGAAATCCTTGATAAGCTGGACTGCATTAAAATGAAAAACTTCTGCTCTGCAAAAGATAAGAAAAAGAGAAGACAAACCACAGACAGGGAGAAAATATTTGCAAAAGGTATGTCTGATAAAGCACTGCTATCCAAAATTTACAAAGAACTCTTAAACCCCAACAGTAAGAAAACAATCCGATAAAAAAATAGGCCGAAGTCCTTAACAGACACCTCACCAAAGAAAATATGCAGATGGAAAATAAGCATGTGAAAAGATTCCCCACATCAAATATCATCAGAGAAACAAAAATCACAACAGTGAGCTACCCCTACACACCTACTAGCATGGCCAAAATCTGAGACACTGACAAACACCAAATGCCGGCAAAGATATGGAGCAACAGGAACTCTCATTCATTGCTGGAAAAGGTGCAGCCACGTTGGAAGGGAGTTTGGCTATTTCTTACAAAACTAAATATACTCGTACCATATGATCCAGCAATTGTGCTCCTTGGTATTTACCCAAAGTCGTTGAAAACTTACATCCACAAGAGAACCTGCACATGGATGTTTATAGTGGCTTTCTTTGTAATTGCCAAAACTTGGAAACAACCAAGATGTCCTTCGGTAGGCAAATGAATAAATAAATCATGGTACATTAGACAGTGGAATATTATTCACCATTAAAGAAAATTAGCTATCAAGCCATGCAAAGAAATAGAGGAATTTTAAATGCATGTTATTAAATGAAAGAAGCCAATCTGAAAGGACCGCCTACAGTATGACTCCAACATATGACATTCTGACAAAGGTAAAACTATAGATACAATAAAAACATTGGTTGCCAGGAGTTGGTAGGAGGAGGGATGAACAGGCAGAGCATAGGGACTTTTAGGCCAGTGAAAATACTCTGTGATACTGTAATGGTAGATCTATGTCATTATACACTTGTTCAGACCAATAGAATATACAATTCCAAGAGTGAACTCTAAGGTATGGGTATGGACTTCGGGTGATGATGACAAGTCAATGTCGGTTCAATTGTAACAATTGCACTACTGTGGCAGGGAGATGTTGATGATGGAGGAGGCTGTGAAGGAGGGCAGGGGTATATGGGAAATCTCTCTGTACCAGCCCTCGATTTTGCTGTGAACCTAAAACTGCTTTTAAAAGTCTTACTTTTTGGGGGGGACCTGGGTGGCCCAGTTGGTTAAGTGTCCAACTTGATTTCAGTTCAGGTCATGATCTCAGGGTTATGAGATCGGCCCCACATTGGGCTTCATGCTCTGCATATAGTCGGCTTGAGATCCTCTCCCTTTGCTCCTCCCCCTGCTTGAACTCTCTCTCTCTCTCAAATAAATAAATAAAATAAATCTAAAAAAAAGTCTTACTTTTGAAAAAAGTAAATATGAAATATCAAAGTAAAAATGCATCGTTAGCTCTTTTTATATGCTGCTGCTTCTAAAGAAAACTTCATAAGCTTTTTAGCTAGTAAAATTGCAAAGATCAAAGAGGCTGTCAAAGGGATTTCAAGCTAACAATAAATATCAGTACTCTCTCTGCGTAAACCAGGCTTGCTATGCTCTATTGCATAGAGTACTCCACATTCTAAATAAGACAGAAACTCTTCAAAAGTCAGTCATGAGACAAATGATAAACATAAGACAATATAATAGATTGGTGCACAAGTCATTAAGTATAATTATACATTGAACTCATTCCTACTGTTGCTTTCCATATCATGTTCCTTTCCCGTCCTGTATTGCTGCCTTCTACCTAGAGCTGGCTACCATCCTGTATTTTGTGTTTATCATTCCCTTTTTTAAAAAATAGCATGTACTTCTAAGCAATATATTGTGTTGGTTAGTTTTGGTTAGGGCCTTTATAAAAATGGTATCATTATGGAAGCTTTCTTTGCCCCAGTAGAAATAGCATGTCTAGGGAGGGTAAATCTGACAGTACAATGAGCCATTGTGATACTGTTTACACGCTTATGTTTTATATTGCCTTGAGTGCTGTGTAATTTGGTTTTGCA
Organism: Procyon lotor; assembly: GCA_028646535.1. Lineage (NCBI taxonomy): Eukaryota > Metazoa > Chordata > Mammalia > Carnivora > Procyonidae > Procyon > Procyon lotor. Next base: position 17,974,315 of record CM053608.1, read on the forward strand.
ACTGATTAGACAATTAGGAATTGGAAGGGTGATATGGAAATGTTACTGTCTAACTGACAGAATGATTTATTAGAAATGTACATTTGTGGAATTCACCTGCTCCATTATTTGGGATGCCCAGTGCCAAACCAAAACATGTGTGTTAATGGCAGACCTGTGGCAAGCTTTTTACGAGAATTCAACCAAAGTTGAATTCCAGTCAAGTACAGTTGTGCTTGTTTGCCTGTGGTGTCAGCGCTGATTTTAAAATGTATTTATTTTTTTTATAGCTTCGGTCAGCATTGTTGAAACTTTCAACACATGGATATATCTCATGGGCCCTGATGCACATGGATATATGGATATATCTCATAGATATATCTCATGGGCCCTGATGCCACCCACTGACTACACTAGCTTAGTTTTTGTCTGTGCTTATAGGACTTTCTGTTCTTCCAACATCAGCTGCCGGGATCCTCTGAACCATGAGATTTACATGAGGAGGCCTTCCCTTTGCTCTTAGAAAACTCCAAGTACTACTCATTGACCAATAGTTTGGTCTCAGAGATGGTTGGGGTTTTTCATTAAAATTATTCTTTTGTCTTCAGCATTTTGTCTCGATGTGATTTGGCTAGGAAATGCTATCAATTATTTTTAAGGAAAGCAGAAACAGAAAAGACTGACATTTGGCCATAATTTTAATCTACAAAATAAAAAAAGTTTCATTTACTTTAGGAAATAATAAGAATCCGTATTAATGAAACTGTGTTAGTGAAAGCTAATTTTTAAAAAGTGCTCTCCTCATATTCTAATCTATCTTTATGCCCTTTGTTTTAAAAGGCAAGTGAGATATACCCACGTACCCTGCCCCCCATGAAGACTTTAGAAGATGCTAGCAGAGAATACAATAATGTAGTCATACTTAAAGTTTATTGCCTTAAAGAATTAATTCAAGCTCGCTCTTAAAAAAAAGTTTGAATTTTATTTTGTATCATCTTTGTATGCATATCTGAGGAGCTTTGATTTTTCTTATAAACTCTTTTTACTTATACTTATGTTAAACTGCTTTGAGTAGCAGGTAAGTTGATAAAAATGAGATGTCACATTGCTGGCTTTTCTTCTTTACATTTCTATTTTAGGGGAATAAGGTGAGAAAATGTGATAGTGAGATGGCACATGCAGAGGCATCTGGGAGACCAATGAACCCAATGATCAAAATAATTCTGGAGAGAACATTCTATCAGTTAAAATACAAGTAGCCTAAAGAGTGGTACATATCAATTATTCACACTATTGTGTGAATTACTCTAATTAGGTAATCACATTGTTTGCCTTCCACCATCTTACCCTAATTTCTGGGGAATTATTGGTTAGAAGAAAGAGGATTGAATTGGAAGGGTGGGGAGAGGAAGATCACACTTAAGGACATGAATTCCTTCTAGAATAGAGCTTGGAGCAGGTACAGATCTGCAGAGGCTAGAGACTGGTGGAGGATGACATGAGAGGTAGGGCCCTGAAAATTGGAATGATGGAGTCCATAAAGTCTTGTCAGATGTAATCACCATAGAAACCACCTACTGTGACTCCTGAGTAATGTCTGAGCAAAGGTTTTCAGTCAGAAGAATGACTTAAAACATCCAGGAGATATTCTATGGAAATGCCATCCTTCCAAGACTCCAGATATTTTTTTTTTTTAAAAGGCTGTAGACACAACCCACTCAATGGGAGATTCTGTTAGTTTTTCAGTGTTGAATTCATTTTAACATTTCGAACCCTGAATAAAGTGTCCTAGATAAAATAACAATGACTGATAATATTTTTCATCACCATCATACACCTTTATTTTTTATTCTATTTAAAAGATATTTGACTTAATTTAATACATGGGTTAGTTACAAGCAGAGACAGATGTAGACGAGTCAAAGTGGTCATTTAGTTTTTCATCGAGGCCAAAACTAAAGAAAGAAAAAAATACAACTCCATTCATCAGGTTGCCATGTTATTTTTTTTAATACATCAATTATGCCAGAATCCTGAATATTTGTCTATACATTAGGCACAAATATCTGGCATATGTATATGTCTTTGGCCATTATCAGTGAATCGTTCTTTTGGAAAGTATCACTAGATTATGTGTTTAAAATCAACATAAAGGCCAAGAAAAATAGCCAGTTTTATTAGTTGACTTGTTTACTCAACAGTACCTACCATGTATCACTATGCTAGATTATGGTAATACAGTGACAAGAAATATACAGTCCTGCCTCCAAAAATGTTGCAGTCTAAGGAGGGGGTCAGGCCCAAACACTCACAAGACAATGTAGAGGTATAGGGAGAGAGACATACCGGATCTTAAGAGTGATTCAAAAGTCTACTCCTAATCATCATTGTTGGATTCTGAGGTAACATTGATTAACTACATTAAGTTCACCCACATAAAGAACCACACTGCTCGGTAGAACGCATATCTCCATTCTGTCTTTGCCTGGTGAGGTATGTGACTGTATTTAGAAATTCACTGTTTTAGCTCATTGAGGTTTCATTTATAGCATTGACAGGGCACATGTGATAAATATAGACGTTTTCTAAAAGGAGCTACTGAATGTCCTTTTTCCTGATAAGTTCTAACCCAAAATTGTTCACTAAAGGAGAATTACTAGGGCCTTGGAAGAGGTTTGGTCACTAGCCAGGATTCTTACAAGTAACTGAGTGAAAAATACTTGCCTGTCAAAATAGTGTTGCCTTGATTTTCTGCCCTCAATGGAAGAAATTGACAGCGTTTCTGATTTGCTGCAGCAGCTGCTGCTGGGAATGCTTGGGATGCTAGAAGGAGATTTCTGTTTTTATTTGGATCAACCCCAGAGGTGTTCCCCAGAAGCCATGCGATAAGCAGATGCAGAGCTCAGAGTTGGTCTATGCTGGTTTCTGAGAATCCTCTGTTACCCTTCTAGTGCCTCCTTAGGATGACCTTTTTTTTTTTAAGGGTTTTCCAGTTTATCGTTCAATTCCATGGGAACAGATGAGGTACTGAAATAAAAGATAGAAACATTGAAAAGTTGAAGTGCTTATAGCCCGATCATATAAAGGCCTTAGCCTTACACTACTCTAATCCCTTCACAGTAGTGAGGGAAGGACTCCGGCCTTTCTTTTCATTCTGAGGGTGGTGCTTCCGTCTGACCTCATTTTAGTGGAGGGATTCTTTTCTTCATGAGGATCCCGCTTTCCATCCCAAGGATGCCCTCTGTGCAGGACAGCGGTCCTTTGTCTCAGTGGGGCACCTTGTAGTTCTAAAGACCTCTGAATACATATACACACACACACACGTATTTTCATATATGTGTGTATATATATGTATGTGTGTGCGTGTATGTACATATATATATGACATTTGGCTCACTAAAGACTTTCTAACCTTTCTCAGGTGTGAGCTCTTCCATTTTTGTTTTTGTTTTTGATTTTTTAGTGCCGAGTGAGAGAAATCTGAGAAGCCATAGAATAGCCTGAATTTATCCCAGAGCTGTAACTGTTGAGCTTAGAACTAAACCCCAGAAATGAGGATGTCTGTTCTGGGCAGAAAATGGTATTCTAGCAATTTAGCTCAGCGAAGATAGGATTTTCGTTGTGCCTCTCAGCTCATTGCCACATTTCTATATTTTTACTAAATTTTGTTTAAAAATCAGAGCAACATGTCACAGGCTAATGAGCACACAGTAGAATACTGAGCATGTGGTTGAGCTAGGGGAATGTAAGTGGTTAAGGAGGCATCCCAGGCCAAGAAATCCAGATAAACCAAAGGAATTTGACCAAAGAGAGAAGATGCGAGACAACACTAAGAATTGGAGCTGAATGAAGGGAGAGCCCCAAATGGCATTCAGAAGGGGGAGGTGTGAGAAATCTTTAAAATGAGGCTGTTGATGAACCTACGAGGTGGGAGCAAACAGAGTAATGACCTTCAGGGAGAAAAATCAGGAAGTTCAAGAATCTGCCGTGTATTGTAATTTTAACATTGCATACATCCTTGAGTCTAAAATGTTTTCCTAGGAGTAGGATCGCTGGAATGCTTCCTCAAGTTGACTATAAACACCCCGAAGTGTAGATTTTACTGAGAAAAAAGTGTCAAATGATATCAATATTTTTCCCACAGCTCCAGAAAAAAATGTGTCCACCAGCAAAATTCTATCCTTGAATTGGCAACATGAGTGAAATGGTTCCTTTTCTGTAGGGGAATGTATTAGTGATTTCTCTGATGTGTTTTTTTGAAATTTCAGTAGTCAGGGTTCTGATGGAGGGCTTTGCTTTGGAAGTTAAGGAGAAGGCAAGGACCTTCCCACAGCTCTCTGCTCTCTCAGTTGGAGTGGCTGCCATTCACTGAGATTCTGGCTCTGTGGTAGCCAACCTCTGAACGGGGCAGTTGGTAGGAATAGGTGATGGACTTGAAACAGGTAGGAGTGGAGGCCATTAGGGATATGGTGGCTTTTCTATAATGGTTCCTCAAAGTCTGGTGAGTTTGCATGCCTTTCTTTCTATACCGTTATGGATTGAATTGTGTCCCACCCCTCCCCGCTGCCAAATTCCTATATCTAAATCCTAACCTCTGATGCCTCAGAATGAACTTTCTTTAAAAGTAGGGTGGTTTCTGGTCAGAACAGCATAAGAGTTGACCCCTAATCCAACGTGACTGGTGTCCTTATAGAAAGGGGAAACTGACACACACACCCCCAGGGAGAACACCACGCGAACATGAAGGCGGAGATTGGAATGATGCTTCTACAAGCCGGGGCATGCCAAGAATTGCTGAGAAAGCAGCAGAAACTACGGGAGAGACATGGTACAGACTTCCCCTGTCAACCCTCAGAAGAAGCCAATCTCTCAACAACTTGATCTCAGGCTTCCAGCTTCCAGAACTGTGAGAGGATCTATTTCTGTTGTTTAAACCCACTCGGTTTGTGGTACCAGAAAATGAATAGGTATATTATTTGTGCGTCTTGCCTCCAATTCAGTTAGCACTCGGTGAGGTTAGGGACTATATCCTGGGTATATCCAAATCCTCGTCGCATAGAATGGTCTCTAGCACACTTAGGGGGACCCCCCCCAAATATTTATGGAATAAATAAATAAATCTGTTAGTTTCTACCAAAAAAAATTAGGATATCTCTCAAGTAAGAGAGCATATATTCTATTCTCCAATTCTCACACTTACTCCAATTTAGTAGTTTTGACCCTGGATTATGTTTAGGGAGGCTTTCCTTGACTAATTCCTTTCCTCACATCCTCCCACTAACTTTCATTGAAGCATTTCTGTATTTAAAGTCAAATATAATAATTTTCGTAGTATCTACAGACAAGTTAAATTGTTAATACTACTGTTCTAGAAAAGCCTTCATTTACATTAAAATTTGTATAGGTTGTATTCAACATTGGGCTAAGATTGTCTTGAGGGGGTAAAAGTAATTTTTTTTATGGATGGACAAATAAAGTCAAGGATTAATTTTAATATAAAAATACTTCCTTCTTGTAGGGAATGTAGAGATGTTCTTGAGTAAATAAAGAGCATAAATGGACAATTTATTTAGACAGAGCAAAGTGATAGCCTATGCAAAACATGTCCATAGATGTAGACATTTACCATCCAGACTGTGCAAACTAGCTACACAAAACTGCAGTGATACATGAGTGAATGAAGACAGCTTTGAACTGTAAGTGAAAATGCAAGTTGTGAAAAGTCAACTGGAAAATGTTCCCCCATAAATGCAAGCAACAAAAATATACCAACTGGCCAGATGTGGAAGCCTCAGCATCTATTTACTTGAGTTTTCACTTTTGTACCAAATGGTTGAAAAGCAGAGGGGAAGGAGCTTTCTGGAGTCTGAGAGGATGAGGTGACCTGGAAGAACACAGAGAAGAGGGGAGAAATTCTGGATCAGGTGGAAAGGATGTATCCTCTGTAATAGTTCTCTGACCCCCTAAGTTAGAGATGTTTTTGTCCGAAAGCTTTGTGATCAACTAAAATACCCTTGTTGACACCATAACCTCAAAATACTTCCAACTCAGTTTATATTTTGTGTTTCAGTTCTTGTGGTTCTTTGTGTTTGTTTTGTTACATTTCTTTCCTAAAGGAGGAAATGAAGTATACATACTTCCATTAAATTTTTGGCGCAGTGAAAAATATGACGGACAGCATGGTTTTACATCAAACTTCCATCTGAAAACCCATTTGCTTGAATTAGGGTTGTTTTAACCGGAGTTATATGTTTTGCTTAAATGTTTAGATTTTGCAAAATGGCTGCACAAAAGCTTTTATGCTGAATTACATCTCTCAGTCTGCAGTTAAGTAAAAAGTATTTCCAGAGTACAGGGATGGATATCTCGTTTATGGTCAGAGGAGACTCCTGAGTGGCTTCTCTCTACAGTGTTTGCTGCATGTGATTTCTGCAGTGCTTGTGCTAATCAGAGGGACCAGACTCAAATCTGTTTTTAAAACATTCCAGATTTCCTCTGCTTAAAATGGTGACTAAAATTTTTCTTTAGGATTTCTTACTACATTAACATTTAAGAAAAAATTCACTCAACTTAAGACAGTATCTTGAGAAACCTAAAACCAAGCAGAAGGACTTGGAAGGAAAACGTCTCCTGACCGTGATGGTCAAATGTTTGTGGTGTCTATTTGATAGTGCAAGAAGCGAAATAGAATGCCTTGCTTTTCCTTTTCCCTGATCTAACCTCTGTTTCTAGGAATAAAAAACAGAAGGGCAGTTTGCAGCTCAGAGAATTCTCACTTAACAACTTCAGCTGGACGGGGCCCAAAATCTGGCTCTGGTGTATAAAATTACTCTTTTAACTGTATGTGAGGACATTAACACTTGCCTTTGCCAGTTTCAAACAGACATATAGGTACAGTATACCTGTAGATATTTACCTTTGTAGGGTATTTATTATGAAACATCTTCTAAACCCTTAGACTATAGGTGCATTAGTGTGGAATACCATGATTCCATACGCCTGACTCCATCTTGCTTAATCTGTCCTATTGATTTATTTTCTAAACATAACAGACATATTGAGACCTACACAATCTTATATATAATCTCATATAAACTTTTACAAAGGGAACACGTCTGCATAACCGCCACTCAGAACAAGTTATCAAATATGAGCAGGACCCTAGAAACCATCCTGTGTCCCCTCCATGTCCTTACCCTTTCAGAAGTAACCGTTATTCTGACCTCGGACCTCTATCACTGTAGATTAGTTCTGCCTGTTCTTAATTTCTATAGAAATGGAATCATGGAACATGGACTGTTGTTGTTGTTTTTTTTTTCTCTAGCTTCTTTTTTATTCAGCATCGTATTTGTGAGTTTGCTGCTACCTATGGTTGCAAGTAGCATTCACCTTTTCATTGCTGTGTGGAATTCCATCTTGTATATTTTAAAATGTATTTCCCGTTCTGTTGCTGATGCACTTGGGGGCTATTTCCGGTTGTTAGCTATTAGGGATAATGCACCTATGAGCACGTTTATAAATACGTTTGGTGCACCTGTATGTGCCCGCGTGTCTGTAAGTAGAATTGCTGGGTTTTAGGGCACACATATGTTCAGCTTCGTGGATACTGCCAAACTTTGTGGATACTTTCCAGAGAGGCTTCAAAAATATACATTCCTGTCGGCAGTGTTTAAGAATTCCAGTTATTCTCTATCCACACCAACATTTTGTAGTGTCCATTTTCGGGATTTATCTTATGTTATTATTTTTGCTTAGCTATTTGGGGGCATGAAGTAATGCTTCTTTGTGGTTTCAATGTGTATTTCTCTGGTCGCTAATAAGGTCAAAATTTTTTCTTATTGGCCATTTGAATGGTCTCATTG
>CM053608.1:17982655-18023556 GCA_028646535.1 Procyon lotor
CCCTTTATCTGATATGTCATTTGAGAATATCTTCTCCCATTCTGTCAGTTGTCTTTTGGTTTTGTTGACTGTTTCCTTTACTGTGCAAAAGCTTTTGATCTTGATGAAGTCCCAATAGTTCATTTTTGCCCTTGCTTCCCTTGCCTTTGGAGATGTTTCTAGGAAGAAGTTGCTGCGGCTGAGGTCGAAGAGGTTGCTGCCTGTGTTCTCCTCCAGGATTTTGATGGAGTACTGTCTCACACTGTGGTCTTTGATCCGTTTTGAGTCTATTTTTGTGTGCTGTGTAAGGAAATGGTCCAGTTTCATTCTTCTGCATGTGGCTGTCCAGTTTTCCCAACACCATTTGTTGAAGAGACTGTCTTTTTTCCACTGGATATTCTTCCCTGCCTTGTAAAAGATTAGTTGACCATAGAGTTGGGGGTCCGTTTCTGGGCTCTCTATTCTGTTCCATTGATCTATGTGTGTTTTTCCTAGCTATCTTTAAAATTTAGTACAAATTAATACTTTACAGTGTCTAACAAAGAGCTGATGATTTTTGTTATTCTAGTGAGGAAATTATTGCTTGTTTTCAAAATTATGTACCTTATGAAGCAACATAAAATATGTATTTTCTGTATTCTGAGTTCTATGAGCTCTATGTGTTAGTTCTTCCTGAATTTATACTTTTTAATTTTATTTGACTTCTTGATGTGTGGTATTGATTTAACTTCTCTCAGAAGTTTCTTGATGAATACTGTTTTTAGAAGAAATGGATATTTTTATTAATACCTGCTGGAACTTCTCCAAAGGATTTTGGATTTTCCTTCTTTAGTCCACCCATAACAAAAGCGATGAGACTAGCTTTATCCCTTTGTGAGGTATAAATCAAACTGATGTATCAAAATGATATATACTCATCAATTTTTTTGTATTGTTCTCTCGCTGTACAGTTTTAGCTATTGATATTTCCCTCTATTTGTTAGCATTTAAACACACACTTTGCTTATGAGAACAGAAATGTGACAAGGTCAAAAGAAGATGCATTACTTTAATGTAATTAAAAGGAAAGCTGCCATTGTTTATATTCCTATTGATGCAAGACACTCCGTTACTATTCATTGTTTTATAAACGTATTTTATATTGATACACTTCATTGATGGATTCCTAAATCATCTCTGATTTTTTTTTAGGATCAATGTTTCTTTGTATTTGGACTGCAATCTCTTTTAACTTTTTTTTCTTGCCCTCCCCCAATTTATAATAATGTAATTAGTAATTCATGAAATTCACTCCTCACAATACATTTTGTCCTCAGCGAAGCTGATTTTTATCTCATCCAGCCTGGAGCTTGGTGCCACAGCCACCTTTGGATCTTATTGTCATCGAGAACAGCTTGACCTCTGGCTCTTTCTCTGATCAGTCTCCCATCTTTCAGTTCGTTCGCTCCCACCAGACAGGTGACCGCCCCTACTAGGCAAAGGACTCCCATTCTCTCTCTCTCTCTCTCTGTTGACTTGTTTTTCTCTAACCAGTTGAAACTTTGTGATCTCTCTCTCCTTTCTCATCTCCTGATACCCTCATTGCCCTGGTGTCTTGCTGGGCTTGCCTTCCAAACCCTCAAACCCATTACATTCCATTTGGATGCACTGTATCTAGGGTGCCAAGCACAATTGCAAACAAATAACACAGCAGTGCCGGTCACTGCAAATATAGCTCTGCTAGAGCCTTCCTTATGGGACCTTCAGCTCTTGAATGCCATCCTTCCACTGGTCCCAGGTCAGGCTCCATGCCACCCATTTGGCTGTCACCACTGTTATTAATTCTGTAATTGGCAAATTATTAATACTACACCACACATGTTGTGGCAGTCTCAAGGGCTGCAGTGTTGAGTTACAGCCAAACCTCCCCTCATTGGCCTAGAAGAGAGTCAGGGATTTATAAAACAGCAACACTGTTGATGATTTCATTATACTTGAATCAGGTGGTAAGAAAAACAAGGTAAAAGGACACCTGAGCTGTGTACTGGGAAGGCCAGAGCGAGGTCTAACTCGGGTGTGGGTGGCATTTTATTATCATTGTCTTCTCCTTATAGTTTTACCACATGTGTATCCCTAGACTGATACTATGGATTTTTATTCAGTTCTTTTAGGACTTTTTTTAAATAATATCATAGCTTTTTCATCTTCCCCAGCTTAGTTTTATTATTTAACATTATGCTTGAACGATTCACCTATGTCGATAGAGATAACTTCAGGTAAATCATTTTCACTGTCATGTTATTCTTTTAATATCTCTATATACTTATCCATATACTTAACCCAAGTACATATTTGGGTTGTTTTCTACTTTCTTTATCGTTACAATTCTGAAATGAATAGGAAAGTCATGATAATGATTGGTTAAATTTCAGCACATATGCAAAATTTCATTTTGGCCATTCACTTCAGCCTTCTCTGCCTAACACAAGTCTCACAAATTAGTAGCAAAAATAGACCACCTTGAATGTTCTACCATATTTAAGATGTTAAGATAATATCTCCATTGGTTTTCCTAATTTACTCTCTATGAAAGATGACATAAAATAATTAAATGGCCCAAAGTCAGGAGAGTAGGACTCATATTGCCAAGCTGAATGATTAAAAGCAAATGTTCGTCCCTGATTCTTCTGCATTTCATTAGAACAAATGAAACAGTGTCCTCAGTGCTATTAAATACCAAGGAAGTCGTAGTGAATTAAATGAGTATATATTGCTTTTCAGCACCAGATTCACCCTGTAATATCAGACTTTCTCCCTCACAAGTAACATTAAGTGGAGGGTGCTGAAGGGACATGGCACAAGGAAGGGGTTTTACTTACCGGTTCCAGCTGCCGCCTCGTGGATCAGCCACCTGGAGAGGAGGATGTCTAATGTTGCTCCTCCCCTGCCACAGGCAGGGGAGTGTGGACCCTTTCTGACCACATCCTTGTGCCCTCCCAAGAAGGGCATCTCGGGCTCCTGGGCTCCTGCCCACAGTGCTTGCTCAGCACCTTCCTTGCTCCCACACATCAGCCAAGGCTCATCTGTACCTGGGGAGGCTACCTCCTCCTTGCCCCGTGACCGTGGACCAGATCTTGCTCAGGCAACCCAGAGAACTTTCCCACCATAAGAGGCTGCGAGCACACCTCCCCCAGTGAGTTCTGAAGTCCATCCTTGAGGACAACTTCTTCTAATTTCTTCTTTCCTTAGATAGTCCCTCTGAGCCACCTTTTAGCATTCTTGTTACACCTTACAGTTATTCTCTTATGATAGCTCAAATGTCCTTTATATTAAACTTCTGCTATTTTTAAGAAAAATTAATAATTCAATTCTAAGACCCAACATGAACTTACAGTCCCAGTGTTCTAAATGTCATCAAGTCTTTAAAGAACTATAAAATCATGTTACACTATAAAATCATACTATGCTTTAGTTATGATTCAAAATTATGTTCATTAGATTACTTTTGAACCTATAAGTAAAGCTTGTTTCTTAAGAGAAACTTAAAAGTAATAACTTCGTTAAAAAAATAATGGCTGGGGACACCTGGGTGGCTCAGTCAGTTAAGCATCTATCTTTGGCTCAGGTCGTGATCCCAGAGTCCTGAGATCCAGTCCCGCTGAGCAGGGAGCCTGCTTCTCCCTCTCCTGCCACCCCCCCCAACTTGTGCTCTCTCTCTCTCTCTCTCTCTTTCTCTCTCTGACAAATAATTAAGTAAAATCTTAAAAAAAAATAATGGCTGTATTTACTTTGTTACCTAAGTGACTGAGAAATGGATGTATTTCTTTGTTTCCTAATTTAATAAATAATGGTACCACTGGTACCACTTCCTTTTTTTTTTTTTTTAATTTCATACTAGCCTGAAAGATGAAAGCCTATACCTAAATCTCCAGTCTCATTCCAGGTTATGTATTCCCGGCTCCAAGAGATGTACGTAAAACCATTCATAGGGATATGAATCCTCAGTTTCAGCAGGTAATACCATCGTCTTTCAAAGTGATAGAGCCAAGCTACACCCCCACTAATTTGTTCCATACTGTCTCCCATACTTGGTATTATCTAGCGTTTCTGTGTCATTAATGAAATTATAAAACATCTTACGGACCTTTAATTTGGTCTGAGATTTTCATTGTCACTTAAGTTGGATGGTGGGAAGACTCTTTGGGCACTAGCTTCATACTTTCTCAAACTATAAGGGCTCTGGGATTTCATTAATATTCTCAATCTAGAGGTAAATATCGTGGAGTCTTACGTGAAGCAGTGGACAATAGACATGAAAAGAAGGATTCATCTACTTTTCAGGCTCTGTACCAGTAAACTTCAAAATGACATATTAAACTAGTGAATATGGCAGAACACTGGCCAATTGGAGCAGATACTGGCTGATAAGGAGTGAGATCTCTCAAAGCCATCCAGAAATTTTTGTCTGGAAGATCTGTTTCTGAAGGCAGAAATCAGTATCTAGAAAGAGGGAGGCACCTTCATAACTATGTTAGCCATTCAGTTCCCTGCCAAATGTATACAACTGTATACACATAGACTTTATGTAGACTCAATGTTAGATCAAAATCAATAGATTATTAAATATTGAAAACAGAGAATTCTAAGAACGAGGGCCACGTCTTCATATTGATTTATTAACACAAGTTCACATGTATATGTGTGTGTGTTCTTAATATATATAACTCATTTTATTATATACAGATTATTCACCAGTTATATATGATTAACTGATTCCATATCAGCTAATCAATTAAGATCTGATTTGGTCTTAATTCAGGTCAAGGTCCTTTTTAATGTAGTTTTCAGATTTATCTAGCTCTTTAATGATTACATTTGGCACTTAAATTATCTTCTGCTGAAATGAGTAAAAAGGTAGTGGGATCACATTTTATAATGTTAGGAAATGTAATGCACTCCAGAACACATTTGTGTTAAGACACAACGTTTTTTTCAGTAATTGTTTATCACTGTTATTATGCTTACATCCAGAGATCATGTATTTAACAGATGTAGATTCCACCAGATTAGAGGTTAGACACTTTAAGCACATTAGCATTTGCAGCTTAACATCACTTCATGGCCTGCCCTTCTGCATTACTAGTTCACTAAGTGCTTTGTACACAGTGATCAATAAATATTTGTTAAATAAATCAATGGTGTGTTTAATTCAGTGTTCAAAAGGGATTCATGCTAATATTAATAGTTTAAAAAATCTTTAAGCCTACACAGGTTTTGAGTAGCTCATAGTATCAGTGAAGCCAAGTGAGAACACCCGAGGGGAATTTTCTCTCATTATTTGCAGATTCGAATGGCGTCTCTGGAAAGGTCCCTGCTGTACTTTTAGCTGGCTGTTGCTGGAACATGGTATGATTGCACCCACTACTTTGTGAAGCATATCCAAATGCCTTCTTTGGACGACTGTTCTCCTTGCTCCTTGTATATTGAAAGCAATTATGTGATATTGTAAAGAATTTTGTTGACAAGCTTTCCTTTCCGAAGCTGCTTATCAAAGTGCATTATTTCTGACTGAAAAGCTTATTTTTCTTTCTTTCTGTCTGAATGGATTGCTTGCCAGTGGTGACTTATGGCTTACTTCATCGATTTTCAGTAATGAGATAGAGCAGTATGAGGTAAATGTCTGTGTACATGGGCAAGGATTCTAAATCACATTTTGAAAACCACGGGCTTGATGATGCAGTGAGTCCATCTCCTCAAAAATGTTTGTGGTGAAGATTTCTTGAAAAACCTTGGGTTTACAGCACATCACTTAAATGGCACATTTAGAAACACAGAGTTATAGTCACTAGTATAGAAACTATATTGGCTTGTTCAGGGCAGGCAGTAGAGGAAAATTCACCAGCCAGTGCATGTGATGGGTACAGTCTTCGTGGATGAGGGAGGAGGAGAGAGCCCGTGGCAGTTTTAAAGGCATTGATTTCTCTACAGAGTAGCGTCCAAACATGTGACTGATCGCCTCCTCCCTGTAGCTGATAGACTTCTGGGACTGTAGAATTGCTACAAATATTCAGATGTCTCAGGCAAGGAAGGCACTGGAAACAAATGCCAAGGAGATTCTTGCAGAATTCACTCATTTGACTTCATACTGAGTCACTGTCTTGTGGCGCTAAAATACTTTGGGCATTCGCTCTTTATCTTAATAACAAGAAGAAGGAATTATGTGCTATTGAAAAGTATGCTATTTGTGGAATAGAGGGGGAATTCCTTGAAGATTGTGTTTCATGGTACTGCCATTTGATGGCCCTTATATCCTTTCCACATGTTCAGTCCTTCAGTCAAATTCACTCTTCACTGAACACAGATATTGCCATGAATTACTTTCATCTTTATCTAAATCTCCCTTTAATTAATGCTCTGATCCTCATATAGGGGCCTCCCCAGGCCCTCCCTTATGACACCTGTAAATCTTACTGCTTTCTTTCCATCTGTTCTTTCTGGTTTTCTTTCAGCCCATGATCCACATCACTCCAATGCCCGCTGCTACCGCTTAGAGTTCCATCTTCTTGTTTCTTCTGTCTACCATGTCTAAATTAACTTTAAAATAAGCAACATTTTCGAATATTGTGGTAATCTTCATGTTAATCTAATGAAATCCAATATAATCAAAACACGGTACATGATACAAGCCATTGGAAGACTTAGTCCCAGTGGTCAAGAGAGCCATACTGTGGTCTTTAAAAATTCATATAACAATGATTTTCATTTCTTACGTAAAATGCTGCTTTTCCTACTTTGGTGCATTCTTTGTTCTTGCCCGAAATTGGCCTGTTAGATGGAAATGTAAATTAGCAACTAATTATGGTAATGACATAACCTGATACACAGACTAAAGCTTTGGTGTAATTACATATAATTGAGGACATTGAAGATGATCCTTAATGAAGTGAAATAAAACCTATTCTGGGTAAACCGTATCATGTATGTTGGGGAATTAATGGTAGAAGTCTAACGAATTTGCCCTATGCTAGAAACAGAATTGTAATAGTTTAGTGCATTCCGGAGAAAAAAGGAAAATAATATTAAGCTAATTTAATAAAAACCACTCATGGGTAAGAAAAGATAAAAATATGAATGGAATTTGGGTACATTTCCATACTTGTGGAAATGAATCCTAAGCCTAAAATGACTCAGTAAATAATGTATTATCTCCTGACAGAAAGAGCTGAGGGGGTGGAGAGAAGATGCAGAAGGAATTATTCAACAGTAGAGAACATTTTAGAGGAACAAATACTAGAGTGAGTTCAAAATATCCTGGGATTTTTTTTTCATTCTGATAAGTTCCTAATTATATTTCTTGGAGAGATATGGTACATTTGACCACTTCATTTCTACACGTGATACAAAATAATAAGAGCAGCCAGCCCGCTAAGAACTCCAAACCAGATGGTGTATATGTGTGTCATGCTGAGTTGATGGTTTGGAAATGCCAGCTCTGTAGAATGGCTGGAGCCAAATAATGCTTCAAGGTAATCCTACTTAAGATTCACTTGTGCATCTCCATACGACTTTCCCATTCTTAAGTTAATGAATTTTAAGTTGCAGTGGACAGCATGATACAGAGAAGCAATAGAGTAAAATGTCTCTAAAGTGATTCGTTGCCTGTCAGCTCAAATCAAATTCTAATAAAGCAGCAGAAATCTAAAGTGTTAGCTTAACAGTATTGGCTGACTGCTTAAATGAGCAATACAAGCACAAGTCAGTCCATGCTTCTCCCTAGGGAATGATGGATTGTTCTAGAATTTTTAGGGATTATCTTTTGAAAATTAGCCACTGTGAGTTAAAAAACAAAACAAAACAAAAAAAACCAACAAAGCCCAACAATTTCCCTTCAGTCTCCTGATGGTTGGAAATTAGGAGAAAATCATTTTGTGGTACTTCCTTTCACTGATCTCCACACGCTTTTTGGAGACATCTTCCATGGCAGTTCAGGAGACATGGGGGGCCGTACTGTGGTCACAAGGCAGGGAGAGCCAGTGGAGAGGTCTACAGAAAGGGACAGGTGAGCTACCGGGTAATAGTGAGGGGACTACTGTGTTAGATGACACCACTGGCTAAGAAGATGGATCAACTGCACAAGGGCGTAAGACTTCATAATACAACTAATCTTACAAGTTTGGCAAGCTGTTACTTAGACTATACATTTATATTTGCAGAATTACTTTTGTTTTTCTCTTCTCAATTATGAGATTCTGTTTCTCCCCTTCCTTTTTTTCCCCCTGTATTTTAAGGTTTCTCCTCTCCTTTTAAATCTTCATAAAAGCACCTGTTTCCCAAGAATTAATGAATTATTTATTATTAAATTATTATTAGACATTTATTGAGTAATTTAGCCCCAAATTAAATTAATTTTTGCTTTTCAAGATCATTATGCTTTCTTAAGGAATTATACTTTCATCATTATGAAATGCTTCTCTTTATTTTTGGTAACATCCTTTATCTTAAAACCTACTTTTTGATATTAATATAGCTATTCCAGTGTTCTTAAAATTGGTGTTTACATCCATTTACTTTTAGCAAATCCATATTTATTGGCTTAAAGATTAAATTAGATTTAAATCGGTTGATTTAAACACAGTCTGTCAATCTCTGATATTAATTGGGAGAGATTAAACCATTTGTATTTAATGTAATTATAGGCATTATTGGGTTAAAATCTGAGATCTTACTGTTTTTTTCCATCTCATCTAGCCTTTGTTTCTTTTTCCTAATTTCTGACTTCTTTTGGATTACCCTGATGTACTGCTTCTATTCCATTTTATATCCAGTATTGGCTTATTAGTTGTGATAGACAGAATTTTTAAATTGAGTCCCAAAGATGCCCTAGTCTAATCTTGAGAACCTGTGAATTAATGAGATATACCTTCTCTGATTATGTATTATGATGTATGGCACAGCTCACCTTAAGAAGCAGACATTACCGGGGTGCCTGGGTGGCTCAGTTGTTGGGCGTCTGCCTCCGGCTCAGGTCATGATCCCAGGGTCCTGGGATGGAGCCCTGCATCAGGCTCCCTGCTTGGCGGGAAGCCTGCTTCTCCCGTTACCACTCCCTCTGCTTGTGTTCCCTCTCTCGCTGTGTTTCTCTCTGTCAAATAAATAAAATCTTTAAAAAAAAAATAAAAAGAAGCAGACATTACCCATGTGGGCCTGATCTTATCACGTGAGCCCTTAAAGACAGAAAGCTTTTTAAAATTGATGTCAGAAGGGAAAGGCAGAGAGATCTGAAGTACAAGAAGAATCTGATATTCTGTTGCTGGATTTGAAGATTGGGGGTGAGAGCAGGCACAATACCCAGAGAGCAGATCCAAGATGCTGAGAATGACTGGCCAACACATAAAAAGGAAGTATGAACCTCAGTGTTATAGTAAAAAGGAACTAGATTCTACCAACAGCGAGAATGAGCTTAGAAGCTCCTTTCTTTGAGCCTCCGGATAAGAACCGTGATTGACCAATACCTTGATTTTGATGACACAGAAGCCAAACTTCTGACAAAAATATAGAACTGTGAATGAATAAATTGGTGGTGTTTTAAGCTGCTAAAATTGTGGTAATTTGTTATGCAGCACCAACAACTAATGCATTAGCTGAAGATCTCCATTTTATTCTCTTAGTGGTTCCTCTAGGGTTTATGGACCACACCTTAACTTATTGCTCTCTGCTGCCAAATAATATTATGCCGCTTTATGTAAAATTAAAAACTTAACAACCCATGCCTCCTATTTCTTCTCTCTTTCCCTTTGTGCTGCTATAATTTTATTTCTGAATGTGTTTAAATCCTCACAATATGTTCTCATATTTTGGCATTAACTAGTCAGTTATCTTTTAAAAAAGAAAATAAATTAAAAGATATTTATATTTTATCCACATATTTACTATTTTTAGCAATTTGCTTTGCTTTGCATAGATTTGAAGTTATCTGGCATCATGTTTTGCATTCCTTTGACATTTCTTGTAGTGAAACTCTATTGACAATAAATTCTTTCGGCTTTTGTTAGTCTGAAAAAGTCTTTCACCTTTGAGAGGTTTTCCCCCTTATAGGGCTTTAACATAGCATTCCATTGATTTCTGGCTTGTGTTGTTTTACATGAAAAAGTCTGAAATTTCTTATCCTTATTTTTCTGAATGTGGTATGTCCCTTTCCTCCATCTTTCCTCCAGTGGCTTTTTTTTTAAAGATTTATTTATTTATTTTAGAGAGACAGCCCACGTGCATGCGCAAATTGGGGAAGGGGGAGAATCCTCAAGCAGACTCCCTGCTGAGTGAAAAGCCCAAAGTAGGGATGGATCCCAGGACTCTGAGATCATAACCTGAGCCAAAATCAAGAGTTGGACCCTCAACCAACCAAGCCACCCAGGCACCCCTCCTCCTGTGGCTTTAAAGTGTTACAGATTTTCAGTGTTTGATTGTACTGTGCCTTGATGTAGTTTTCTTTGTGTATACTCCATTTGTTTTGTTTCTTGGATCTGTAAGTTTATAGCTTTAATGAAGTTTTGAAATAACTTCAGCCATTATTTCTTCTAATACTTTTTCTACATGCTTCCCTCCTTGCTCCTTTAGGGCTCTAATACAAATAGGTTAGTCTGCTTGACATTTTCTCACAGTTTATTGAGATTCTGTTGATGTTTAAAGTCTTTTTCTTTCTTTGATTCATTTTGGATAATTTATATTGCTAAATATTCAATTTTTAAATTTTTTTTCTGCAGTGTTTAATTGGCTATTATTTCCACTGAGTAAATTTTAAGTTTCAGGCAATGCCTTTAATTTTTAAATGTTCAGTTTGGTTCTTTTATGATTTTATGATTTTTATTTTTAAAGATATTTATTTGAGAAATTGAGAGAGAGAGAGAGAGAACATGAGTGTGGGGTGCAGGGAGGGACAGAGGCAGAGGGAGAAGAAGACTCCCCACTGAGCAGGGAACTCAATGTGGAGCTCAGTCCCAGGACCCTGAGACTGTGACCTGAGCCAAAGGCAACTGCATAACTGACTGAGCTGCCCAGGTGCCCCCAGTTT
The DNA here is from genome assembly GCA_028646535.1 of Procyon lotor. Lineage (NCBI taxonomy): Eukaryota > Metazoa > Chordata > Mammalia > Carnivora > Procyonidae > Procyon > Procyon lotor. The sequence goes on from CM053608.1 coordinate 17,993,682, forward strand.
GGTTCTTTTTAATGTCTTTTTTATTTTCACTCATTATTTTCATTTATCTTCTTGAACTTACTTTAATTTAGTGATTTATGTTCCTGTCTCTTAATTCCAATATTTCTGTCATTTCAATATGTTTTTATTTCTTTGGTTTCCTCTTGATGAAAGATTTTTTTTTTTTTTTTTTTTTTTACTTCTTGGAAAGTCTAGTAATTTTTGATTAGAGGTTGAATATTATAACGTTGGATATTGTTGAATTTCTGGATTTTGGTATATTCCTTTAAAAATTGTAGAATTTTGGATGCCTGGGTGGCACAGTTGTTAAGCATCTGATTCAGCTCAAGTCATGATCCCAGGATCCTGGGATAGAGCCCCACATTGGGCTCTCTGCTCAGCAGGGAGCCTGCTTCTCCCTCTCCTACTCCCTCCGGTTGTGTTCTTTCTCTTGTTGTCTCTCTGTCAATTAAATAAATAAATAAAATCTTTTTAAAAATTGTAGAATTTTGTTTTCACATGTATTTAAGTTACTTGTAGATCAGCTTGGTTTTTTGTTTTGTTTTGTTTTGTTTTTTTTGATGATTGTTTTGAAGTATTGTTGGGATGGATGTAAAGTAACTTTGATTTCAAGGCTACTTTAGAATCATTATTTAGGTAATAAGCTTCTTAAGTCTCTAGTGAATGCTTGTTGTAGTCAGTAAAGCCTCTCTGGTCAGAACTTGAATAACTCTCCATTCTGCATGAACTCTAAAAATTGTTTAACCCACAGCTTGTGGTATGTAGAATAATAAGATAACTTTCAATGATACTCACCATTGTATAATCTCCTTTCATGGGGTTTTGGAAGATCTTGTGAATACAACCAATTCTCTAATTATAATACTTTATGTGACAAAAAGAGAATTAGTCAAGGTGGGCCTGACCTCATCAGGTGAGCATTTTCATTAAAAAGATTTCTTTGGCTGATTGCGGTGGGAAAAGTTCAATATATGAAAAGGTGATTTTATATATTTAGTGCAAATGTCTAGCTGTTTATAGTTGGAAGGCAACTCTGGTAGCAGTTACTTGATCATGAAATTTTAAAATTCACTTCATTTGGAGCTCACTAAATCCTGCTATTACTAGCCCATTTTTAAAATAGAGGAAATTGAGTTAGAAGGAAAACAACTGGAAGAAACTAGCCAACTACATCCCCAAAGTATGAAAACTGCTCTTTTTATCTTTTATTTTTAAGTTATTTGGAAATATTTCATAGTAAAGTACATAGAAAATAATACAATAAACTTCTATACACCTAAATAATCAACTAAAGAAATAAAGTATTATTGATACAATTGAGGCCCTTGTGTCCTTCCTCCAGTCTTATCCTCCTTTTTTTTTTTAAGCTTTTATTTATTCATGAGAGAGAGAGTGAGGACAAAAGCAGGGAGATGGGCAAAGAGAGTAGGAGAAGCAGGCTCCCTGCCGAGCAGGGAGCCCGAAGAGGGGGCTTGATCCCCTGGGATCGCAGGATCCCCAGGACCCTTGGGATCACAACCAGAGCCAAAGGCTGATGCCTAACCAACTAAGCCACCCAACTGCCTCAAGTCTTATCCTCCTTATAGAGGTACCTAAATTCAGTGCTACTAATTCCATGCATTTCTTCAAATTTTACTTTATATACATGCATCCTTAAAATTATCTTTGCATTTTTTTTGAAATTTATTTTAATGCTGTCGAAATATAGCATTTTGGGGGGTTTCCTTTTTCTGTTTAAAGTTTTGTTGTGAGAATGAAAAATTGATATGTACTTAGAATCCCATTGTATGGATATAGCACTGTTTATTTATCCAGTCAATATTTGAGACATCTAGGCTGACTTTTTTGAAGCAATGAATGCAGAAATTAACTTTCATGTGCATGTGACAAGAGCCATGCGTATGAGAGTTTCAGTAAGGGAATACCCTCTGTAATGAAGTCACTAGATTAAATAGAGTATATGCATCTTTAAATCACTAGATATTGCCAAGTATTCTTCAAAGGGATTGTCCCAATTTGCATTCCCACAATAGGGTTTCCAGTTGTTCTACATCCTTATAACCAGTGGTATTGTCAGAATTAAATTACAGATAATTATATGGGTGAAAAGTGCTATCTCATTGCCATCTACATTTGCATTTGCCTGATGATTGATCAGGTAGGACACCTTTTCATATGTTCACTGGCCAAACTGGCATGGAGGTTATTATTATTACGCAGCCCAGCTACTCCAGTTTCTCAAAACCTTTAAGGGTTGACGTAAAGATCAAACATCTAAAGTGATAAGATACGGTATGGAAAGTTTTCCTAAGTGTAAAATTATTCCCTGAGTCATTGAAATTATTTCTGGTCATCACAACATGATTCTTGCCAACCCTTCAGTTGGGCCATGCTCAGTTATGGCAGACAGATTCTCCCACTCTGGTTTTTCTGGTTGTAGAAAGAATAACAATAAACCTTAAGTCATTGAAGCTGAAAGACAGGCTAAGTTATGAGAAGGAATAGAACATTGCTGTAGCTAAGATTGGCTAATAATGGCAGGACTGGGGGAGCTTGGGAGACCATAGTGATTGTATTTTATGTAAAAATACTGCAAGATTTTTGTTTATTTCACTAAGGCCAGCAAGGGAATCTCCATTATTCAGAATTTTCAAAATGGCTTACCTAAGAATTGGAACAGAATGATTGACAATCTGACTGTGTCAGTACTATGCTAAGCGTGTGATTTTGAGGGCCTTTCTTCCCTTTGTTCTGTGCCTCAGTGAGGAACTCATCCACTCATCCACTGGATCCCAAGTTCTTTCCACCACCAACATGTACATTTACACAAAACTTTTTGTTGTTTTCTAAAGAGATAGTGAGTAAATTTGTATCTATGACAAATATAGCATTAGTAAATAATTTCTGGTAAAAGAAGCCAGAAAAATTACCCTGAATTTATTCTTGGTGCTAAATGGATGTCCTTTTGAGCCCAGGGAATATATTTTCTGCCCTTTCTGTAATTTGAATTATCATTTGCTTAGCTATATGACAGTATGCTTCCTGCCTCTACTCACAGCTCTGGGTCATCAATATTTTGCCCCCACTTTAGGAATTTCACAGATTACTGAATTGTTGTGTTTCACTGTCGTCCCTGTGGTAGTCCAAGTTGCACGTAGCTGATGTAAGTAATTTAATCTGTGATTGATTTGGGAATGTACAACTGAAAGCTTTCTGGGGAATATGGTGTAGGTTATCTCTGTTTATATTACTTTGGGAAGATTTTATTTCATAAAAACAGAAAACCTGAGGGGCACCTGGGTGGCTCAGTGGGTTAAAGCCTCTGCCTTCGGCTCGGGTCATGATGTCAGGGTCCTGGGATCGAGCCCCGCATCGGTCTCTCTGCTCAGCGGGGAGCCTGCTTCCCCCTCTCCCTCTGCCTGCCTCTCTGCCTACTTGTGATCTCTCTCTCTCTGTCAAATTAATAAATAAAACCTTAAAAAATAAAATTTAAAAACAGAAAACCTGAGAAAGAGGTCATATCGTTTAGGTTTGACAACAGAAAATCGCTCTGTACCAATTTTGATCATTGCATTCAGTGGACTGTGACTCGAGGACTAGGAGCTTTCTACCACTTCCTTTGGTGAGAAAATTTCTAAATCTAGGAAATGAAAGCATAGGAAGAGGTCTTCACATTCGGACAAAAGTGTTTCGTTTCCTGCTCAGGCTACCCTGATTCCTTCTTTGTGCTTTTTCAATATTTGTTAAACCCCACTCGTCCATATAACTGGATCACAGATATGATGTTTTAAAAGTAATGGGCATGTCATTATGATATTTGATGCTGTTTCTGTTGGGCCTATTTAGATATGTATGTGCATGCTTACTTCGCATGTGTCCTGCGGTGAGCAAACACGGAAGCAGTTTTTAGGATGAATTTTCTCACCTATGATAGCAATTTGTAAATATCTTACTTTTTTTTTTTTTAATTTGTAGAGCCAGCCTTTTAAGTACGCCTCTGGTCTTCTCTTATCTCGCGTCTGCTGAAAGTCGTTGCTCGCCTGGTGAACTACAGGTGGGGCCTCCTTGGATCTTCCTGACTCACACCAGCTCTCGTCTCCCTCCAGGTCATCCAGGCTGTCTTTTTCGGCATTTGCGTGCTGACGGATCTTTCCAGTCTCCTGACTAGAGGAAGTGGGAACCAAGAACAAGAAAGGCAGCTCAAGAAGCTCATCTCGCTCCGGGACTGGATGTTAGCCGTCCTGGCCTTTCCTGTTGGGGTTGTGAGTATGACGTAGAATGCATCTAACCGCGAAAGAAACTTGGGTCTTATTTCAGACTTCAAGAGATAAAGAAGGGCTCGTTATATAGTAGGTTCCTGAATTCGTTTGCTAGGGTCACCATCACAAAGCGCCACAGACGCGGGGGCTCAAACAACAGACATTTATTTTCTCACAGTTCTGGGGACTGGGAGTCTGAGATCAAGACATCCGCAAGGTTGATTTCTTGTGAGGCTTCTGCCCTTGGCTAGGAAGTGGCCCCTTCTCCCTGTGTCCTCACATGCTCCCCTCACATGTGTGTCCGAGCCCTAATCTCCTCTTCCAATCAGGACATCAATCGTATCAGATTAGAGCCCCTCACTGACCTCATTTAGCCTCACCTGCTTCTCTAAAGACCCTCCCTCCAAATACAGTCACATTCCCAGGTACTGGGGGTTAAGAATTCAACATATGAATTTTAGGGAGACACAGTTCAACCCATAGCAGTTTATTTAGCAGCCCAAACTTAAAATGTATGGTCCTTGGGTCTATGACTATTCTAGTCTTTTTTGAACTTGAGAGAGGAAATCAGCATTAGCTCAGACTGCTTCGCTCTCCCAACTGTGCCATTAGCTAATATCACTTAAGTAAATACTGCTTCATGTTTGGGTCTGTTCTGGCTTCATTGATTTTCATTATTTTCTCTTAGATTCCCTCCATTGCTTGACTTCCTTCACAAGTCCGTTAATCGTCCATTATCTGTCCATAAACCATGTTTCTTTAAAGGGCCAGGGCCCCATGAGATTCTATAGATTTTAACCTGTGGATCACCAGGAAAAGAGGGAGAGAACTCCTGTAAATCTCAAATTGTGAAAACAAGGAAGAGCATGTTATCTAACTCAAGTTCAGACCTTTCCTTTGCCAGCTGTCGTATAGAAAAAGCAGAGGCACAGGTGATCTTGTCTAGCATCATGTGTATCACACCCATGGTAGGCAGAGTCAGAAAGCTGTTCTTTTAAATCCTTCCAGATCTATAGCTGGCAGAAGATGCTTGTTCTAAAACCAATTAGTGAGTATCCAGACTATCACTGAATTGCTTTTTCTATACTGAATTGTATTTTCTTGGATGAAGTAGTACTTAGCTCTTGAAAGCAACACAAGGAGATTCTGATAACCTAGTCATACTCCTCTGCTCATTCCCTGCTCATTATTTGAAAAAAATAAATGGGTGCTCAGATTAAAACCATCTAGCAAATCTCTCAAATTCTGTTGCTTAACCTGACAGTTAGATGCTTTCCATACTATTTCGTATTTCCTTCTTTGGCCTTGACATATAAAATTCAAATACTTTCTATCAGAATAGTCATCTGAGGGAAAATTTCCATTGGCATAAAGTATAAAGACTTATACTCTGTGCATGAAAGAATTATCTGGAAAATCCAGGCCTGTGTGTTTTTTGTTTCTTTTTACTGGCTTATTCCCTTGGAATTTCTATAGGCATGTCATTGCCTCTGGAAGTCTTCCTTGGCTGGAAGGGATACAGTAACACGATACAAAAGTAAATAGGAATACAATATTAACACATTTTCTCTTAGCTCTACCTCTCCCTCTGTTATGCTGTATCAAACTGTGTCTCTAGGGCTTAAACTGTGCCTCTTACCACTCTCATCAAAGACACATTGCATATGCCCTTTAGACATTTTTGACATTATTTTGGCCAGAAACCTTTTGCACCTGCTTGAGACTTGAGATACTTTTTTTTTTTTTTTTTAAAGATTTTATTTTATTTATTAGACAGAGAGAAACACAGCGAGAGAGGGAACACAAGCAGAGGGAATGGTAGCGGGAGAAGCAGGCTTCCCGCAGAGCAGAGAGCCCGATGCGAGGCTCGATCCCACGACCCTGGGATCTGACCTGGGCCGAAGGCAGACGCTTAACGACTGAGCCACCCAGGTGCCCGAGACTTGAGATACTTGTCAGCTTTAAGGGTCCTTCCTGAATTTGGTCCATGCTTCCTTCACGGTTTGTAAAAAGGATGGGGGACTTTTTGTTTGCTTATTTGTTTGATCATGTTTGATACTTTATTTCACTATTTTTGTTCTTTTCTCTGTGTTTCAAAAAACGGATGAGAAGTAATTATACCCTTAACTTCACCCCTCCTTTTTAACCCATAAGTCACATCACATTTCATTGCATCTGTATGCACCTTCCCTTCCTGAGGAGCTTCGCAGAAGAATTTAAAGAACAGTGAATCAGTCAGATGAACAGCCTCACTTATTTCTTTAACTCTTATTTTTGGCTTACCCACTGATATTTTATAGTCAATATTTACATTTTTCATAATCTTCCCTGTTATTAGAGTCATTTTCCCTTTTACAGCCACTTGCCTTTTCTTTTTCCTAAACTTTTTTTTCCCATTTAAAATTCAGTTAGCCAACAAATATTACATCATTAGTTTCAGATCTAGAGTTCAACAATTCATCCACTGTGTATAACGCCCAGTGCTCATCACATCACATGCCCTCCCCAATGTCCATCACCCAGTTACCCCATCCCAGCAACCCTCGGTTTGTTTCCTATAGTTAAGCATCTTTCATGGTTTGTCTCCTCTGATTACTTCCCATTTAGTTTTCCCTCCCTTCCCCTAGGATCCTCTGTGCTGTTTCTTATATTCCACATGTGGGTGAATGATCTCATGAATCAATCTCTAACTTATTTCACTCAGTGTAATCCCCTCCAGTTCCAACCACATCAATGTAGATGGTAAGATTTTATCCTTTCTGATGGCTGAGTAATATTCCACTGTATATATGAACCACATCTTCTTTATCCATTTGTCTGTCGGTGGACATCTGAGCTCTTCCCATAGTTTGGCTATTGTGGACATGGCTGCTGTAAACACTGGGGTGCAGATGCCCCTTGGATGACGACATTTGTGTCTTTGGGGTAAATACCCAGTAGTGTGATTGCTGGGTCGTACTTTTTGAAGTCCCTCTGTTACACTGTTCTTTCTCTCTCTCTCTTCAATATTAGCAAGAATTCTGGCCTATATTCCCCAGAAATCTTCTTATGTTTTCCACTGTTTCTTACTGTCATTCGACTTTTTGCATCTACTTCCTCAGTTTCTCAAGCTAATACACAGAAATTCATTCTGAGACCAAAAAAATGATAAATAGCTTCTTTCCAGCCAGACTCCATTCATTTTATAGCCAAGTCATGTTTACAAAGGACACACATGTGTCTCTTTATAAGCATTTTAACACAAACTGTTTTTCCATTAAAACACAATTTTATGATTGTTCGCCTTCCTTTCCCCCAAGTTAACGCCCTAGCTTTCCTCTCTGGTGTGCCCTTGACTTTGCTATGACTTCTGAGGGTCTCCCCTGCCCCTCCTGTGTCTCTGCCATACCCCCAGCTGCTCCCTAGGGTCTGAGTTTCAGTGTAGTTTTATCACTGAAATTTCTCTTCCTTGGTAAAATGCAAACCCTTTCTGGAGCAGAGCCATTTGGAATCACACGAAGAGGTGTCATTTTTACTGTTCCTGTGGCTCCCGGCTTGGGACATTTCTTCTGAAGGAAGGGAGGAGCATCGATGTCTGGGACCTGATTTGATGGGCATGTTCCTGTACCCGTAGACATTGATGGTGTAAGAACGCTCATCATGAGTGCAAATGATGAATTATGACATTTGTAATTAAACACCTTTTACCACGTTGGTTGACACAGTAGAAATCTGAGAGAGCACAACACCCGAGCACTCGCCCTGTGCCCCAAGAGCCTTGGACGTGGCTGGAGCTTCCCAAGGAGCAAGGTGCACAGCCCCTGCTGAGAACCTGCCTGCAGTCCCCAGAGGCCTCCAGGCTCTGACTGCCAGTGATTGTCAGCCTCTCAGGATACCTCCGCTTTACCCCACTTTCTCCTAGCTTCCTTCGCTCCTCACCTTTTGTTCGTCAGCCAGAAGTTTGCAGGGGAAGTAATGTTATTTTTGCTTCCTGGTGCAGGGCAGAAAGGCAAGGGGCATAACAAGGGGGCAGAGTGGCACCTCCACTCAAATTTTCCTAAAGAGACCTCTGACCCCCAAACTTTGCCTGGTGCTCCCATTATCTCTCTCTCTTTCTCTCTCTCTCTCACCTCTGCTGCAACTGTGGCAGCAAGAAAGACATGGGTAGGTTATCTGGGATTTGTGTTGTCTCCATTAATGCTTCCTCCAATAACGAGGTTAATTGAGAATTGACAGTAATTGCTTTATGTGGGCATGAAGCACTAAATATGATTTTTGTGACCCATGGACCTAAAGCATCTACTTCATGGACTCTTATCTCTAGGACATATAAAAATAATGAAGCATTCCAATCAAAGATAATTGGAGTAAAGTTTTGTTTGAGCATAACCTTGAAGAAATCAGCAGGGTTGCTTGAGTGAACATAGCATGTATCATCCTGCTTGTGTAGATTCCCATAAATGCAAAGCTGGCCTTGATTAGTATTGCTAATGGCCGGAAACCACCACCACTCCCAAAGCCTTGCAACTCATTTTGCAGGGATAACCCATGGGAGGCTCTTCTTACCATGTGCAGTTTATTTCTGAACCCTGTCACCCTTTTAAAGAAGCATTACAAATAACTCTATGACATTATGTGGTCTGGAAGCACTGAAGTTTATTAGGAGCAATCAAACCAAGAATGTCTTTTGTCTCCTGTGAGTTTGTTGACTTTTGTGTTAGCAGATACCCTTTTAGTTAAGAGAATCAGCTAAGCCTTGCAACCAAGCAAGCAAACAAACAAACAAGAGATAGGGAAAAAAGATAAAAAGATAAGGAAAAAGAGGAAGAGTAGTAAAAAAAAAAGGGGGGGGGAACAATGAGTATGAAAGTGCTTCTTGCAGAAATTCTAAGTGTGTTTCCAACTACTATCCAAAGCAGCCCCTTTAATGACCAAGAGCTCTCATACGTTCTCCATTAATTCACATGTACATATCCCATTCATTTGCAGCTTCTCGACGTGCATGAGACATGTCATCAGATCTCACCACCTCCCCCATACATCTTTGTCCCTGGTGTCACTTGGCTTGCTCTTAGACCAGAAGCTGGGCTTTTGCTAAACTAATGTTGCTGAGGGGTGAAGATGGCACTGTCTCTCTCTGTGGAGAGGGGGAGTGGGTCCGAGAAGGATCTGGACATTTGGATTGTTCTAACCAGGGAGGGACATCGAGGGTATGCCAAGGAAACCAGCTGTGCCAAGATAAGTTTTTCTGGAATTTGGGCTTCTTATCTGAGTTTAGTCTCAAAGTTATTTGTTCAAAAACTGTCTCCAGTGTTGTGTGTTTTTGTAAAGATGTGGTGAAGATTTGATATGGACCAACCCAGTCCAGATACCTTGAAAACTTGTTTTTGCTTGTGATGGGGACTGTATGATACCTGCTTCCTTAGGAAATATGGAAAATGTAATTTGAAATCTCAAATGCAAACTTAAAGAAAAAATCTCTAGCAAGTATTTTCAAAAAGTGATTCGTAAGACTTCATTTATTGACATACCAGCAAACTCTAAGCTTATTATTCAGAAAAATGTTGTGAAGCATGCAAATTTAGATCATCATATCCCTACAATCTAAAAAAACATTATTTCCTTTCTGATTTTTAAGTAAGAGATTGGGTTAAATGGAAAGCAAACATTAATTAATATTAATTACTAACATAAATATCTGTTAATGTAACACATAAAGGAAGGGAATTTTATTCTGTCTGAGAGCATATGAAGTAAATGCCTTTCCTTCTATTTTGATATTAAGGGGAAATCTTTAAAAAGCACCTTATTTACTTTATTCTATAAACTCTAGATTTAATATAAAAATACACTTAATATCCACTGATCCTCTCTTTATTAAATTTTCACACAGGTACCTAAAACCAAACTCTTTTCTGTTTTTTTTAAGCCTTCATTGATGTTTTAAGTTTCTTCAAATGCCCTTTTCCTTTCTCTTCACCTTTGAAGTTAAAAATGTAATATTTGTTAGGTCGTATTTTATGGTAAAACCCAGTTCATTTTGGGTTAAATCAATCATATGCCTTCTTCCTGCACTGAAGTGAGTGTGAGTCGGGTTGCCTAAGAGGGAAGATTCACAGATGAGCATTCCTTCAAGATCAGTACACAAAATGAACTTTTTCCTCCCCTACCAGGAGAAATACTTGGGAGACTGTAATTACCTAACCTAGGTGAGTGGTCTTACATAATTTTTTGGATAGTCTTTTCCAAAGACCAAGGACATAATGTGCTTAGACAGATGTACCTGATAGGGAACCAGGTTGCTTCTCAACCATCTTATATATTTTTCTCTCCTAAATGGAAACCAAAGATTTTCTGCCTAAGTGATCTATTTGATTTGTGCACCTTCATGGAGACCCAGAGCAGTCAGCTTGCTCAAAACTTGCCAAATTCCTTCAGTATGAAAAATAATTACACTTTAACAACATTTTCTGCAGGTGCTCACTTTTTATCACACTACAGTGGAAACCACAGCATTATATCCAGAACATTCAAAGGACAGAAGCTCTAGTCAAGTCAATAATTATTTGTGGGTACCTGGAGCTCACTAGATGAGCAGTACTGAGTGCTAAGAGCCAAGATAGCAGTGACTAAGAATTGGTCTTGTCCTTCAAGAGTCTCGACGTCTAGAGAAAGTGACTTTTTATAAGCTCTATGAGCATGTAAGGTAGAAGAAGGCGTGGTGTAGATAACAGTGCATGGGTCTAAGGTGAAGAATTATCTTAGAAGAGGAAGGGATTGATTTTAGTGAGTGGGAGGTCCTGGAAGACTTCCCAGAAATGATGATGTTGGAGCCCTGTTTTGACGAATGACTACAAACTTATTGGATGTTTAAGTTAATGATGCTTCCAGTTGCAAGTAACAGAACCTCATAGGTATCCACTATGATACCTATCATAGTGGCTCACTCTCTTAATTCATTCAAGTCTCTGTTCAAATGATCACCTCTCAGAAAAGCTTCCATGGATAACCAATATAAATTAGCTTTCCATTATTCTCAATCTCCTTACCTTGCTTTATGTTCTACATAATGATTACCACTACCTGGCACCTGGTTCTATGTTTATTCTTTCATTTCTATAACATATGTCTCCTCTGACTTTGCACCCTGTGAGGACAGAGAGGTTGTGTGTTTAATTTGCCGCTGTAACCCAAGCCTCAGGAGCAAGGCCTAAATAATTCAGTATTTATTGAGTGAATATCCATCCAACTGCGGCATAAGTAATAAAGATATTTAATATCTAACAAAACAAGAAGCCTGTAAGCAAGCGGTTTCAGGATGGTATTGCTTTGTATTATCATTTGAGACTTAGGCATTTTTTATTGTCCACTTTTCTATCTCCGGAGTGTTGGTTTTTTGCATTGGACTTGCTACCTACAGTCTCAAGTGGGTTGGTACAGTCCCAAACATCAGGTCCTTTGCACCCATGTTCAGGGCAGGAAGAGGAAGAAGTTCCTTGGGGAGCTCTCCCCATGTGTTTGTCTTTTCATCAGGATAATGAATATTTCCTATAAACCCCGTTGGCAGACTTCCCCATTGGTTTTGTTTGTTAGAAGAGTCATGTGGCTACAACCAGCTGCAAGGGAGGCTGGGAAAGCAAGTGGGAGAAGGAAATGAGCTTATTGTAAGGGCTTCAACGAACTATGATTTCTTCTTAGGGGTTGGGCACGTCACTGCCCAAACAAAATCAGGAGTTTTAAGAACTATGATAAGTAACAAATATTGAGAATAACTATTAAATGTAAATGGAGTAAAAATGAATAGGATTTTAAGTAATCTGTTGCTTATCTATGTTTTTATGAAAAATAGATACAGTAAAACCAATGAGACTCATCATGGACATTTTCTATCTGAGCCAAGAAAGGCATATTTTTTTCCATTTATTCTCTGCCAGCACCATTTTTTGTACATTCTCCTTCATATTCTTGTAAGCAGCTATCAAAATCTGGTATTTGAAGTTCTCAAAAAAGTCCCATATGTTATACAACTGACTAAATGGTTTCTGTTCAGTGTCTGAAACTCCAGAGGAAATTCGTGAGAGCCACCGGCCCTGCCATGGACCGGCAGCTCGGCCAGGCAGACAACCAGCTTCGATGAGCAGAATCTTCCTTGAATAGCCCCCTAGAGGTTGTAGAGATCAGTCACGTGCTGTGTGTCACTTCAGAGTTCCCACTCTCTCTGGGCTAAAGGGCCACACAAGTTCTCAGGAAACGAAGATATCTTTTTTTCCATATTTATATCCATGAGTGTGATACATATTTGAAGTGCGTGATTGAGAAATGGTGGAATTGATCTTCAGTAACATTAATAACATGATGCATATTATAAAATAGACACACGATTCTTGTTCTCAAAAATAAGGACCCTCCCTCCCCCCACAAAGTCAGAATCTTTGTATGTCTTTGTTTGGCAAACCAGGGACAAGATGCAATATTAACTGTTGATTAAAAACGAAAAGAAGAAAGGAACACACTATTTTTCTTCTTCCTTCTCTGCGGATCTTTCTTCCTCCTTCTCAATGGCTCTCTTTCTCTCCCTCTCTTACCTTTTGCCCTCCTCGCTCTACCCCAACCCCATCACCTTCTCTGTGGAAGAAGAAACAGTGACTTGCTGTGTGGGTGCCCTGAGGTCACTATAGTCCCTGTGGGCGTTTTGAGGTGACTCTTACCTGGTTTAGCTGGATCGAAATGTGCTGTGTCACGTCAGCCGGTATCAGAGGGAACATTTCCCCCCAAGGAAGGAGCCAGCGGCTTTCCACCTACACAAAGTTTATTAACTTTTAGTTGTGCCTGTGGGATGACCATGCTAGTGATTTGCTTATCTTACTGCAAATAGCAGGTCTTACATGGGAATTTCCTTCATCATGCCTTTCTTTAGCTCTCTTAGGAACGGAAGTTGAGGCACAATTCTGACTTTGGGGGATGTGTCGGGGGACAAGGGGGAAGGTGGGAAGACGAGGAACTGGGGGACAGAGAGGGGAGAGCATGTGTGGAGCCAGGGCTCACAGGGAGCCCTGGAGCCCCGCTCATGGTCTCCTAAACTCCTCTGAAGGACACCTGCCAAGAGATCTCCCTCTCCAGAATGCCCATTTATCCTGGAGGTGACATCTGAGCTCCATTCACACAAAGGAACAAACACACTGGGTGTTGGGCTGCGCTGCTGAGCTTTGGTGGATGGGGAGAAAATGAAGGGAGTGTGTTTCGGAAGGAGCCAGAAGGAGCGCCTCTGTCCCAGTGTGCTTTTGGGTGCCCTACCATTTTGTTCCTTGTTTGCCAAGGGGAGACTGGGGAAGAATGGGAAACAAGAAAATTCTGAGTGTAACTGGTGGTGTGCCCACATTGGACGGCGTGAACAGAGATGAGTTTTCTGTGCCCCTTTGGATTACCTCACCACTTACCCCGAAGTTAAGGTTTCCTTTCCTCCCCTTTCCTCCCCTCCCTCCTCACCTTAAAAATCCACTACAAAATTAGAATGACTGCCTTCCGACAAGCACAAATAATGAAACGGGAAGAAGCCTCAGCACTCCCATGCCCAGAAAATAATAGAAGCACACATATGCCCAGGGGATGCTGTCAGAATTAGCCTTGAGTCAACAAAGAGAAACAGCCCCTAGACTCATTAATACAGTAACATTTTTGCCTGAATATTCAGAGGGGCTGCCTGCGCCTCCCTCCTGCTGCAATTGCCTTAGAATTGTAAAGAAGACACTACATACCCAGAGGCGTTTGCGGTTGCCTTTCTTTTTTGTTTCCAGCCCATGGAAGAGCAGTCGCATTTGCACTTTCTGAGACGTCTCACCATCTCCCTTCCCACAGAGGCAAAACCCACCAACAACTCAAAAAACTGAAAAAAATATAAAAATGAGCACTGACTTCTGCACCTTTCCTTCGGGGGACAGATACTGTGCTAAGGGCTTTACTCTAACTGCCTATTCAACCCTCCTAGAACCCAAATGGTAGGGATTTCCCTCATTCTCACTCCACAGGAGATGCTTCGATTGTACGTTGTACAGAGGGGGTTCCCACTTTACAGGGCGCGTGCCTGAGGTCCCCAGGGCAGCCGATACGGCACCCAGACCCTGACCAATGGGGCGCTTGGTGTTAGCAGGCATTCTGCTTCTTGACAAACCAGACCTCACTTCGCTTTTCATCATTCGCCTGATAGATATTTTTAGCTACGTGCAGAAGTTCTGAGCTGACCACAATTTCTAATTTAGGAGTAAGAAAGGGAGCTGTGCAGAATCTGGATCAAAAGCCACTGTTTATCCTTTTCCTTGAGGCTATTTAACACAAGCTATACATTTGTGCTTAGTACTGTTTCCATTTGATACATTATTTCACACCACGGAGCCAATGGTTTTGTACAGTTTTAGTGGCCAGTTTGCAAAGTACAAGTTTTGGCAAAAACAACAACAACAACAACAAATCTTCCTGCTTTGTCTTCTTGTTTCAACCACTGAGTACAGGTTTAAGCTCCCACATTTACCCAAGGTGCTTGTTTTTAATACGTGAAAATCAGGTCTTATCAATAGAATTAGCTACGTTTTAAAAAAAAAAAAAAAGTTACTAAATGTATCCAGTATCATCTGCAACTCATCTCTGGGCTTACAAGAAGGCACAGTTCTCGGCTAAGGGATTGCAAAAGAATATTTTTGGCAAGAAATGATCCAGTACATTCCGTATGGGTATCCTAACAAATGAGCTGTGCCTACCCAGCAAATATTTTACCAAGAATTCCTGAAAGCAAGTTTGCTTTATCAGGAGAAGTTTTTCAGTTACATCTGCTTTTCTTTTTAAATTTATAATTTATACCTCCACCTATTTTCACCAAGGGTTTGAGGGGTCTAAATCAGATCAGTTCCTCCACGGGAACTAGTCTGCTGGGCCTCAGCCTCGTTCAGCAGAGGCTGCCTGTAAATAATCTTGTCTATTTGGATGAGTGTCTTCTCTGTTATGTTGCAGGATACAGAGAACTTTCTTGTGCATTTTCTCTTGCAAAGTGATGCAAGCCAGGAAAAGGGGACGAAATCTCCAATAGACCTTCTGGCAAATTTATTAAATGCTATGTGCCAGTCACCGTGTTAAACGCTCTCACATGATTTCACTTACTCTCAAAGGGGATCTTATAAAAACAAGAGGCGGTAGGCAGGAGGAAGCTCACTTATCCCCAAGGCTGTGATCCCAGCACCAGGCCTGGCGCACTGAGCAAGGGTGGACAAGCTGTGGCCACAGCAGGCCGCGGCAGTCGGTTCTTGCTCTGCCTGCTCCTGCGCGGAGAATAACGCCTGCCATATTGGACCTGGTCAGTTCCACCATGTTTGGCCCATGCTTGATGCTTGAAGAGTCTCAAGCAAAAAGGGGAATAAGTAAGGAGGAAGAAGAAAGAAAGAAAGAAAGAAAGAAAGAAAGAAAGAAAGAAAGAAAGAAAGAAAGAAAGAAAGAAAGAAAGAAAGAAAGAAAGAAAGAAAGAAAGGAAGGAAGGAAGGAAGGAAGGAAGGAAGGAAGGAAGGAAGGAAGGAAGGAAGGAAGGAAGGGAAAGAAAGAAAGAGCGAGCTAGCTCTCAGGCAAAAGAATCATCCCCAGGAGGTAGATTTTCTCCCCAGTCTTGGCACATTCCTGAACTGCTGACCTTCAAAATAATTAGTCTAGTCTAACCTCCTGGCTTTTAATTGATAAGAGGTGTTCTTCAACCAAAAAAAAATTTTTTTTAATTTAAAAATCCATAATTGATCAGCAATTCTAGTGGGTCCTAAGCAGAGAACAAAGAATTCAGGTAGATCAAGTAGATCAACCAGAACACAAGTCCTGAAACCTGAAATGCTGTTAGGCACACAGAATGCTGACGCTTAGGCTGCATGGATGCTTCTTTGGGCCATTTTGGTTCCAGAGATGACCATTTGTTTGTTGACTCCTTCCACCTTTGTTTATACAGCAGAGATCATCATAGAATAATTTAAAGTCAAAAACAAATGTCCACATGGGTTTCTGTAATGAGCATTTATTTCTTTCATAGTAAGAAAAATCTCACATAGATTCTCATTTGCAAATGTATTGTCATTTTCAGATGTTTATGCTCTAAATTTAAAGGTTAATTGTTCCTAGAAGAAGAAATAAAATTGATATGCAGTTGATAACGATGCTCAAAAACAAACACACCAACCTTTCCCAAAGTTCTTTCCCCATTAAACTATGCACAGAAATTTCCATGTATTTTCCTAGTTTGTTTATGCATATAATCTAAACTAAGCAAAACAAAAAAAAAAACCTTAGCCTTTTTCCTCTCCTATCTCCATTTCCTCTCTCTCCAGAGAGAGCTATGTGGCCATTTCTGGGTGTCCCCATGTGCTGGGACCGTATTTAAATGTCACTGTAGTCCAGGACCAAAGACCCAGATACTCAGTTTTACAAATCGTTTCTAAGGGGATCCTTCTCTCAGCCAATGAACTCAGGCAAACTAAATGACAACAGACTAAAGGCTAACTCAGAAGGATAATTGAATCATTTGTAATGACAAAAAAAATTGTCAAGCAGACTAGAATCTGCGTAAACTCTCTCTAGAACAGAACAACTTGAAGAAGACCAAGAGTATATAGCCAGAAGACTTCCAAGTGAATGCAAATGCAAGGCAAAGGGCATTAATTGGATAATATTAGTGGCAGGTGGTCAGATTACTAGTCTGTTGCATTCTCTTGCTCCACATGGACTGACTTGCTAGGTAGATCAGAAGCTACCTTGGGGCCAGGGGAGCCTGTCCTCTATGTGAAGTAGGAAACCCATTCTTGCCCTATTATATACATGACTTTTCCCTGTTAACATATCCTTCTTGGGAATCCTGTAATTCATTTAATCAGACTTCAGATTCCACTGTTATAATAGTATTCTGGTCAGGCCATTGTGATATTATACCCAAGGCACGAACATAGGCAGTCATTGATCCATAGCCACCTAACAGGATGCTTCTACAAAAGGGTGCTCTAATTACTTAATTAACTTTTATTAGATTAGATTAAATTAGATCTTTCTTAATTTTATTCTCAGGTGGTAACTTCAAACTCAAGTTGTAGTTAGCTGGATGTCTCTCCTATGTACTTACAGCTGCCTTGTGGGTATTCATTTTAAAGCAAACCTATCTAATAATAGACTACCGTCCCCTTTTATTAAAAAGAGAAAGAGAGAGAAAGAGAGAAAGAGTTTGGTTATTCAGTGATTTTATGTGACAAAAGGTCTAAATAGTTTTTTGAAAAGGAAATTTCTGTCCATGCTACTTGATTGGCAGTAGTTCTCTAACATAATAAGAATAGTCTTGTGTTTAGGGATATGTTTAATTATTGTATTTGTTGTCACTTGACAGAGAGTGAAAGAAGCCTTGCTCAATTTGTTTTCAAGTGGAATTCAATTTAAAATAGATCAATTTAGAACTTTGAGCCCATAAAAGCCGGGTTTGTTATTGGAATGCAAAAATGACCCACCTAGGGGCACCTGAGTGGCTCAGTGGGTTAAAGCCTCTGCCTTCAGCTCAGGTCATGATCTCAGGGTCCTGGGATCGAGCCCCACATCCGGCTTTCTGCTCAGCGGGGAGCCTGCTTCCCCCTCTCTCTCTGCCTGCCTCTCTGCTTACTTGTGATCTCTCTCACTCTGTCAAATAAATAAATAAAATCTTTAAAAAAAAATGACCCACCTTATGGGGTGATCTCACCTGTGTGAGGCGTAAGGAAATCAGATATAGTCAAAAGAACATGAGTCTTGGAAGAAGATGTGGGTTTTAATTTTGGATCTACCATTTCGTAATGCAAATTTCATAGGCTCCCCAAATCTTGGTTTTCTAATGTGATGAGTGGGCTCAACAACACCTAACTCACTTGGGTTATTGTGAAAGACAATGAAAGTCACAGGGTATCTAGAACAGTATCCAGCAGGATGACTAGTCAAACAGTATCAGTTTCCTTCCATTTGCCTCAGAAGCGGCCTCACATCACAGAGAATGTCCTGAGAGATGAGAGCATCTTTCAGCAAAGTATTCACACTGCCCCATTGCAAACACTCCTTCAAAAGGTTAGAGTGTGCAAGTTCTTAAAATTCCAAGGATATGTATGGTCATACCATCCAAAATCCCAGGAGATTTTGTGGTTCAGGAAGGTAGTAGAAGGTGGAAAGAAAGGTTCAAAGGCTGGTAAAAGCCTTCAAGGGAAAATAATATACCGCTGGTGGGGTTTATGTCATAAGTTAGAAATAGGTCTGCTCTGCTACAACCTCCTCACCCAGAGTTTCCAACTTAGTTCACCTGGAAATTTGGGAGGTGGTGGATACATCTTTTCTTTTCTGGTGCGAATCAGCAACTGATTGAACTAGAGGGTTGAAATTTTCATGAAAGAGGAAAAAATTCTGATTTCTCGAGAGATCTGACCTGTCTTTAGAGTTGTCATCAGAGAAATCTATGTTATTATTGGTGAATATGAGGCTTTTTTCCAAGTTTTTGGCAGTTCTAGATGAAACTGCTTTGAAAATTCTTGTACATTTATTCTCCTGCTCCACATGTGTAAGAGATTCTCAGGGGAAAAGCTTCCTAAACAATATGCTGCGATGAAATACAAGTGTGCCAACACATATCTATCACCTCCGCCCGTGCAAATCTAAGTGTGCTCTGGGGAGCCATACTCCCCAGCAGGGGACTTTTCGTCCTTGTTTGCTGAGAATTCTTATCAAGAATAATTGTCCCTTTTTATTAGACTTTTTTTCCTACACCTACAGAGATGCTTCATTGATCTCTTCCTGTATGCTTGTTTTCTATTTCATTAATCATTTGGCTATTCTTTGCTGTCGTCTGAGGATGTATACCTCACTCATTAATTTTTACACATCCCTTTCTACTGTAAGTATAGGAGCCTGCAAAATTCCCTCACTTAACACTTTGACTACATCCCACAAGAATTGTATCTACCATTTTTATTGCTGTTTCTTTATTTCTTTTTTTTTTTCAAAGATTTCATTTATTTATTTGACACAGAGAGATCGCAGGTAGGCAGAGAGTCAGGCAGAGAGAGAGAAGGAAGCAGGTTTCCCGCTGAGCAGAGAGCCCCATGTGGGGCTCGATCCCAGGACCCTGAGATCATGACCTGAGCCGAAGGCAGAGGCTTTAACCCACTGAGCCACCCAGGCGCCCCTATTGCTGTTTATTTCTAAATATTTTCCGGAGTCCGTTGTGATTCTGTGTTCGAACTCCAAGATTTGAAAGCATGTTTTTAGATTGCCAAATGTACAGGGATTTTTATGTTTCTATTATTAATTTCAAACTCAACTGCCCTTTGGCTTGGAGGCCGTGGTCAATAAGATACCAATGCTCTGAAAATTTTTGAATTGCTTTTTGGTTTAAATGGTGGCATATTTTTATATTCTTAACTGGAGCTTAAAGAGAACACACATTTCAGATCACTACCTCTTCCTGAAAGCTCCTATGAGGCCACAAACCCCCATGATTGTTGTCTTAAGGTTCAGATGGCTATCTTCAGATGAGGGATTTTCAGGCTAATTCTTCTCGATACAGAGCTCAGGTCCAGCAGTCATGTTTTCCTTCCTGCCTGCTTCTCTCCCAGGTTAAGGATCAGCCTTTCATGGAAGGTGTAACCCTCGGGGGTTTGACATCAACAGTTTCAGTACTTTTTGTCACATCACAGTTTATTTTAAAAGATGCTTCATGTTTCCTGGATATGTTATGAAACAACAAAACCAAAGTTGTATAATATGATGTGTACATTTAGGAAGGGGAGACACACACGCAGATATGAACATATAGGCACTTACATGTGTGGGTATATACCTTTTTTTCCTTCTTTTTGCCAAAAGAAACGCTGAGAGGATAAAGAGAAACGGATACACGATTACCTAAATATTTAATGAACTTATTTTAAAAAGATATTATTATTTATTTATTTATTTGACATGAAGAGATCACAAGTAGGCAGAGAGGCAGGCAGAGAGAGAGGGGGAAGCTCGATCCCAGGACCCTGAGATCATGACCTGAGCTGAAGGCAGAGGCTTTAACCCACTGAGCCACTCAGGCGCCCCCCCCCTTTTTTTTGATGGTAGTTTTCATTGGGAGAGTAAGTTTGGAGCATTATTCCACCCTACAGCTGGATATATAAGCAAGTTTTGGTTCCCTTTTTACCACATTTTATCTAAAAATTGGGTTCACCTAGGGATCCTCCTGAATCTCCTCTGTATCAGTGTCTCCATAATAGAAGTTATCTTCCCTTGAAGTCCCTTTTCAAGAAATGGTTGTGCCAGGGTTAACTTATACCATCGTGGAATCAAAGAACATTAACTGTTTCCATCGTGTTTATTAGCTCTAGCTATATTACTGTGCATTTTTCTGGAGAACCTGATTGCCCTTTTCATTCCATCTGGGCAGTTGGCTGTCATCTTCCTGGTTTTCTAACTGAACTGCAGCTACTCCTGATTCATGCTTATTACATCAGTCGGACCTTAGTGTTTCTTTCGCCCTATCTCTCTCTGTAGCTGGTGGATAACCAGAAAGTGGAAGAGACAGAGTTTCCCCCCTCAGGGGCTTGTCTTCTCCACATCCTGCCTCCTCACAGTGCATACCACCTTACGAAGCAGGCCCACAACCTCCAGACTCTGTCAGTGCAGTGTGATAAACCTTCAAAAGAAGACTGCTTCCACTAGAAGCAAACCCCCCAGGCAACTTTGGATCCACTTGGTGGGAACTAAAAGATAACATAAAAGCTATCATTTCTTTCTATGTTTCAATCGATGTTGAAACAGGCTAAGCAGAGATGCCTGAGACTCTGAAAAGAGCCGGAGCCAGAGGAATATGGCCTGATTGGTGTGGGTTCAGCCCGGAGGTACAGGGATGATACCTGGCCTGACCCTGGGCAAAGCATCTGAGGACTTAGGTCATAAGCACCTAGGCCCATAAGCTGGTGTTCTGGGGACAGACTTGCCTCCCAAAGGTGACATGAGAATCAGATAGGAGCTTATGCAGTAAAATTTGAGTAAGGAAGGGAGCATAACTCCAAGATGCAAGACCAGACCCAAATATCAGTTAGAGCCAGCAAATGTTCTATTTCTCTATCCAGTGAATTTGAATTTGCCAGAGGGAGGATGAACCTGGTCAAATAATCCTTACTGAGATGCTTGAGATACCACTAATGCATTTATTCCTAGCAAAGACAAGAATGGGTCTCCCGACTGGGGGTGCATTCCATGCTTCTGTCTTAAGGCCTTGGACACCACGTTTGATCCAAAAGAGCAGCCCGGTGATTTTTCTCCATGTGTCACCATCTTTCTTTTTCTTCTGGGTTTTCTAGAATGATTAACCAAACATTTTACTCACCAGACAGTCATCGAATTCCTGTTATATGCAGGCCTTCTTAGAGGACTTAGAAATGAAATAGTCTTTGGCATTTAATCATTCCCTCATTCAATTATTAATTGCTTCAAAAGTATGTACTATTACGTGTAAGAAGTATTGGGAGAGGTTAAAAGCATTGGCTCTTGGGTCTCATTGGCTTCACGTTGTCGCTTGGCCACTTTTTGGCCCTGGGAAAGTTACTCAGGTTCTCTAAAGCTAATTTCTTCATCTATAAAACCAGAAAAATAATAGCTAACTATCTCAGGGTAGTTGTAACTCTTAAATAATATTTTGTCTGAGAAGCCCCCAGCCTACACAAAGTAGGGACTAAATAGGTATAAACCAGCCTTCGTAAAGCACTGGAAAAGACTACATAATGTTCTCAAAATGTTAAAATATAGTGATGGAGAGCACATCGCTAGCTGGCAGGCGCTGAGGATGGGGAAGGGTGTGACCCTAAGGAGGAAGCACTAGAGACTTTCTCGGTGGTGATGGAACTCTTCGGAATCCTGATTGTGGCAAAGGTTACACAAATGTGTACATGTGGTAAAATTTCATACTACAATGTGCCCCCTCAGAACATGAGTGTCTGTAAAAACTGGTGAAATCGAAATAGGTGTATCTCTCCTTTAGTTACAGTGTTACGCCGATGTCAGTTTTCTGGTCTGAGAATGTACCAGGCTTGTGTGAGATGTTATCCTTAAGAGAAGCTGGTGAAGGAGGCACAGGAATTCTGTGTTATTTTTCAGCTTCTGGTGAGTCTTTGATTATTTCGAAATAAAGAGCTAAGAAGTAAACATATAAAGCGCCAAGGGGGATGTGACCATGCCACCGAGGGGAAATCGACTGGTCCTTACTCTCCCAGAGTTCACATCCCACTGGGAAGAGAAACTAGCATTGATACTCTCACTGATCCTGTCATGATTATGCTCAGCATTGTGAAGGAAAAACATAACGTGCTACTAGAGCTCATGCAAGCAAAATGGGCAACTCAGGGGAGGCTTCTTGGAGGTTCTGCTATTTCAGACCCCTTCTATACGGTGATGATGAGCTGGCGGGGCTGATGGGAGATATTGCAGGCAAATGGAGCAGCAGATGAGGGCTCTGGGGGACAGATGGAAGCATCCAGCAACTTAGACGGGTCAGCAGGTTAAAGGACATGTAAGAATTAGTTGAAGAGGCTAGTGTTATAAATAGAGGCCTGAGGTGGGTCAGAGAAAGATGTAGTTACTTTTGATAAGAAATTGTGGGGGATTTTTAGGTGGTGGGGGCAACTGCGCCATAAAAGTAACACTTGATAGAGCTTGGATTTTGATGGAAAAAAAAAAAAAAAGGAATGACTCTCAAGCCGCAGTTACAGAAAAGCAGAGGCATGGATACTTGGAAGTGTGTGGTGAGTTTGGGGAACTATACACATCTATCGATTGGGTTCCTGGAAGAAGCTGGAAGGGGACTGGAACAAGAGTTTGGGACCAGATCACAACGGGAGTTTTGGTTTTATTCCGCAAGCAAGAGGGGAGTCATTGGAAGTTTTAAACTGAGAAGTTCTTAAAGGTTTTTAATAAGATAACTCCGAGGCCAAGATAAAGCGTGGATAGAATTTAGAGGAAACTGACGCCAGAGGCTGTAGCCAAGGGGTTACCACAACAGTCCAGGATGGGGACAGCGTGGCCTGGAACCCGGGGTAAAGGCAGGATGCACTGGGAGCAGGGAGTGACAGAGGAGCCTTTGTGAAAGTCAACTCAAAAGGCGATGGTGACCTCGGATCCAAGAACTTCACTTCTAGTAATTTATTCCTCTGAGGTACTCACGTGGGTGCATAAAAAACATACACGTAACATACCAGTGCAGCATTACTGGAATCTGCAACAATTGGGACAAAGATACGTACCTGTTAGTGAGCGATTGAGTAAATCGTGGTCTGTAATCGGCAGCATCACTTTCGAGTGCTTACAAAAAATGGGATACTACCGTAAAACCTTTTAAAGTTAAAAAATTGTGGAGGACTAGCTATGGTGTGATCTAATTCTCTAAGATAGTGAATGGAATGCCCTTTAGATGCATGGAAAAAGACCTTTTAAGGGTATACCTGTCCTTTGGACAATGACTAACTCTATAGGGTGAGATTACAAAGAACTTTTACTTTTTATACATTTCCTTATGGTGGTGTATTACAAACATTTTCATACTTAGATTTGTCTGTCTCACAGGTGCCTGGAGTGGTCTTAGACTGGCCTCCCTGTGAACGGGCTCAGGGGTGGAGGGTGTGTGCAGAAGAAGGGGGCTCTTGGGAGAAACACCTGCTCGGAAGGGAGAAAGAGGGTGTTGAGTCCAAGGAGATGACCCACACTGCAGTTGTAACCAGCATCCTGGGACCTCTAGGGCTGGGATGACCTTGCAGAGTTGCCCTAAATGGAACAGAGGCAGAGGATCTGGGTGTTTGTTTCCTGGCATCGGTCAGACATTGGATTTAGACTGCCCTGTGCCCCCAGCCCCCGCCAGGGAAGGGGCGTGACTTCGAGCAATACAGTTTCCTGTAGCTGAGGGTGGTTCTCAGTGAGGGAGGCAGCTCACAGCGGCTGGTGACCAGTATTCCCAACATCTAGGGGATGGACACACGGGTCCTGAACGGGGAATCTGGGCAAAGCCCTAGCGTATCCACCCCAGCTATTTGGTACAAGCATAAGAGCTCTGACTTTATTTTTTTTTTTAAAGATTTTATTTATTTGACAGAGAGAAACACAGCAAGAGAGGGAACACAAGCAGAGGGAATGGTAGCGGGAGAAGCAGGCTTCCTGCCGAGCAAGGAGCCTGATGTGGGGCTCGATCCCAGGGCCCTGGGATCATGACCTGAGCCGAAGGCAGACGCTTAATGACTGAGCCACCCAGGTGCCCCAAGAGCTCTGACTTTGTAGACCTTGCTGGATGAGCACACTTGGCTGAAGTGAATACAAAGATAAAGGGGGGAAATGATGGTCTCAGTGCAGCACAAAATTCAGTGAAATGAAACGTTTTTGATTAAAAAATCTTAGCAGTTAGGAGTAAAAACCAGTTTATTAAGCCTGATGATCACTTCCTCGAGCCTACCCTTTCACTGAAGCTCTGGCCCCTCTGAGGGACAAGGCCCACGGGTGCCGTACACACTCCACCAGTTTGCGTGGGCCCAAGGCCACAATCATCCACGTCGTGGCCACAGTCCACAGAGCACTCTGTTTCTGGTATGGACATTTGCCCCCATGGCAGCCCCAATCTCTGTGTTTGCTAGTGTTCTGGTTTTTCACCTATTTCGTTTTTGTCTGTATGGGTGGGGTTTTTTGTTGTTGTTTTTTTGGTTTTTTTGACTCCCAGTGATTTGCCTTCCTTTCTTGTCTGCTCAGCAATATATTTGAAAGTATGTTTGTTGTAATTTATTTAGCACCTAGTATTTCACAGTAGGAAAATTTTTCAGTGTATCTAGTCCACGGTACTGCAGAAAGCTAAACCCCCACTGTCTTTACCAAAGGCAGTTTTTCCTTTTACCGCTTATAATGTGACTTTCAGTTTTATGTAGTTTTATATTTTATATTTTATTTATTTCTTAAGCTCTCTGCTCTTCTCTTGCTCTGTCTTCTTTATTTAATCTCAGATTTTCATCTTTGACCTCTTTTCTTTAATGGAGAATTATTTGATCATTAATTAATCATTTTTCTGGTGTGTATTATTCGGTTGCCCTTTTTTGGGGGGAAATGGTCATATTCCGTTTTCTCTCTCTCCCTTTCTCTCTTTCTCGTGGTATTTATGAACACATTCATGCTATTTCTTTTCTTTTGATTACTCATCCTTAAATTGGTTCTTTCTGAGTCAGCTATTCGCAAAAGGCTAGTACTGGAGACAGGCTAGGGAACTGAGCTAGGGCAGCCCCTGCCCTCCCGCCCCACCTCCTTTGGAGAATGGCTTCTCTCTGCGCTATACTCATTTCTCTCTCCTTGACTCATTTTGATCACAGCCATTTTGTACAGTGACAGGAAGCTTAGGGTTCATCAGGTGAGCACGAGCTGGCCACACAGGCTGCTTCCCACGGATCCTTTCTTGCTTACCATGACATACCCACATCCGGCTTCTTCCAGAGATGATGTTGCTGGCCCGTGGCCACATTGTGCATCGTCACCTCTGACACCTGAAGCCAAGCAGGGATCAGAACATCTCCCCGGTGCTCCCATGCATCTCAGACCTCCTGTTCCCAGCAAGGGTCACTCAGTGTCTCTTAGAGGGCATCGCCTGCAGCGATCTCTCTGTTCTACTCACTCGACCAGAGAACCCTTGGATCTCGTTTCTTACACCAGAGTCTTGCCCTGTCTTGGTTCGATTTTCCTAATACTGAGCAACCTGTTGAAAAGACTGGTTTTTGGATTATAGCTGTTTCCTACTTCATTGGTTTCACTTCTCCTTGTGTCTGGTTGATTTGGGGGAAAGAGAGCGTTAGTCTTCCATCTCGATCCAGAAATCCAGAGAAGGGTCATGTCAGGATGATGGAAGACTTAAACAGGTGAGGGAAGGGCTGGCAGGTAGAAGGTCTGAGAAGAGATGGGCTAGAAGAATAACGCTGGAAAGAAGGGTTTCTCTTCCTCACAGATGGGAGGACAAAAAATATGGAGAACGTGAAGAAGGAATTTTAGGTTGTTGGGAAGAGAATTGAAGGACTAGAAGGGTGCTTCCTCCTGTGGGAGACATGGAGTCTGACCCAGACAAGACGCAGCAATACATCCTGATCATTTACTCCACATGTTTTTATCAGAAATGTGCTGTGTGAGGTGGTGAGGAAACAGCAACGAACAAGACAGACAAGTCCCTATTCTCTGCTACTTCACCTCCTCAGAGGAGAGCCAGACACTGAATAACAGCACAAACTTATTTTCTGTCAGCATCTATGATAGAAAAGAATGGGACCATGGAGTCACTGGCAAGGTGTCCATGGAGAGGTGTCGTTTAAGCCAGACCTGAAGGGCAGAGAATGCAGCCAGGTGAAAATGGGGTCCTACACTGGTGGTGGGAATGCAGGCTGGTGCAGCCGCTCTGGAAAACAGTAGGGAGGTTCCTCAAAAAAGTTGAAAATAGAGCTACCCTACGACCCAGCAATCTCACTACTGGGTATTTACGCTAAAGATACAAATGTCGTGATCCGATGGGACACATGCACTGAATGTTTATAGCAGTAATGTCTACAATAGCCAAACTGTGGAAAGAGCTTAGATATTTATCAACAGATGAATGGATAAAGAAGATGTGGTATATATAAGTACCTAAATATATATATATGTATATACACATAAAATATATACATACAATGGAATATTATGCAGCCATCAAAGAAATGAAATCTTGACATTTACAATGACGTGGATGAAACTAGAGGATATTATGCTAAGCAAAATAAGTCAATCAGAGAAAGACAATTATTGTATGATCTCACTGATATGAGGAATTTGAGAAACAAGACAGAGGATCACAAGGGAAAGGAGGGAAAAACGAAACAAGATGAAACCAGAGAGGGAGACAAACCATAAGAGACTCTTAATCTCAGGAAACAAGCTGAGGGTTGCTGGAAGGGAGGAAGGTGAGAAGGATGGGGTGGTGGGGTGATGGACCCTGGGGAGGGAATGTGCTATGGTGAGCTCTGTGAATGTGTAAGACTGATGAATCACAGACCTGTACCCCTGAAACAAATAATACATTATATGTTTAATTTAAAAAAATCCCGATACCTTGAATATGGGGGGAATTTAATTCTCTAAAATCTTTAATTCTCTAAAATCTCTAAAATCTTAAATTCTAGAGAATTTAATTCTCAAAAATTTCATTCTCTAAAATCTGTTGTAAATAAATCCTGTAAAATCCAGGAAAAAAGAAAAAAGAAAAAGAAAATGGGGTCCGAGAACTCCTGGCAGAAAGAGGAGGAAATGCAATGACCCTGTGGCACAAAAGAGCTTAATGCGTTTCAGGAACGAATTGCCAGTTGGAGCTTCAGGAGCAGAAGAGAAGGTGGTGCACTCCGAGGTCAGAGGGGAAGGCAGGTGTCAAGTCATAAAGGCACGATAGGGGCTGGGCTTTTATTCTCACATTATTTACTCAGAAGGGACCATCGAGGACCTAAATGTAGGGAAAGGTGGATAAATTATAAATTCTACCGCAAAGGTTAGAGTTGAAGGCTGTGAAAAAAGGTGGCAACATGTGCTTTAGAAACTCTCTAAACTCAGATTCTGATTTTAAGGTAGTTTGAGCATAGTGCACAGAGTAAAAAATATGTAGTGTTACTCACAGGCTCATAATTACAAGTAGAGGAATTCTATGTCACATTTCCAGGAATGAGTACTAGAAACGCACTGTGCTCTGGGACGAAAGATACTGTAACATTTCAGAGGGGCCTGTGCTTTGCTGTGCCTTACTGAATTTGAGGATATGGCTGAGGGAAGCCAGCCCCGAGAGCAGGTCAGGACTCAGAATGGTCTAGACCTGCAGGATGGGAAGACAAGGACTCTGTCAAAGTGAGAGGGTCCCTCTCTGCTGGGGGACCGTCAGAGACAAAGCCAGCTAGCATCCAAAACACACAACATAATCTCATGCTTTGTGTGTTTGGAAGGAGAAAGCACAATGGGAAACGTGTCTACCTATTACCCCTCTGCAAATATTACCATGGAAATAAGTGATGGGAAAGCAAAACATGACAAGGAAATCTGGAAGCAAAGTAATAGAGCTCGAAATAGGATTTAATTTTTTTTTTCCAGGAGGCATTTGATAAATCTGAGAACTAATAGGTTAGGTGTTTTGTTTTGTTTTTAATTTTATTTATTTATTTGACAGAGAGAGAGAGACAGAGAGATCGGTTAGGTGTTTTTTTTTTTAAGATTTTATTTATTTATTTGACAGAGAGAGAGACAAAGAGAGAGGGAACACAAGCAGGGGGACTGGGAGAGGGAGAAGCAAGCTCCCCGCAGAGCAGGGAGCCTGATGCGGGGCTGGATCCCAGGACCCTGGGGTCATGACCGGAACTGAAAGCAGACGCTTAATGACTGAGCCACCCAGGCGCCCCAGATTAGTTTTTAAAGGAAAAGCGATTTCATAGATCATGTCATATTAAAGCTGAAGACTTGAGAGATGTATTCATTTATTGCCTCCTTCCCTCCTTCAACAGTGGATGTTTTGAGATATGCTAAATGGCCTTTAAAGACCAATCTATAGATAAGTGACTTTTCTCTTTGACCTCCTTCATTGGTACATTTCTCAGCAACATCCTTCACACTCTAATCAGTTTTATTAAATTCCAAAGAATTTCCCACTGAGCAGTAAAGCTTCTTCTTAGAAGTGGACTAAAGCTGATTAACTTCAGCTTCTACTGGATACCATATAAGAAACTCGTTACAGACAGACTCGAGACAAAGCATGAATCCCGTTTTCTTTTGCATTTGTTTCTAATTGTTCCAGGGCTTCAAATAAGGCCTCCACGACTAGCTGGAACACAAGGACTTTGGGAAGCTTGAAGGACTGGAAAGTGCCTGAGCTCCTTCTACACTCAGTTCAAGTACAGTATTCCGGGCCTGGCCGCTGAGAAGCAGCAGGTGCACATTGAGAAATAGCTGGCCACAATGGTGGAACGTTTCCGTGGCACTTCGCTCATCCCAGAGGACCTATTTTTGTTTCATATTCATGCCCTGGTAGTAGAGTTCAAACTTATTTCGGGTTTGCTGATGAACATGCTATCAAAGGGATATCAGTACATGAAGCCAAGAAGCCACCATCTGTGCTGGGTTTCTAGCTCAAGAATTATTTAGAAGAATGATTATTGGGGCGCCTGGGTGGCTCAGTGGGTTAAAGCCTCTGCCTTCGGCTCAGGTCATGATCTCAGGGTCCTGGGATCGAGACCCGCATCGGGCTCTCTGCTCAGCAGGGAGCCTGCTTCCCCCTCTCTCTCTGCCTGCCTCTCTGCCTACTTGTGATCTCTCTGTCAAATCAATAAACAAAATCTGCCAAAAAATTAAAAAAAAAAGGGGCGCCTGGGTGGCTCAGTCGTTAAGCGTCTGCCTTCGGCCCAGGTCATGATCCCAGCGTCCTGGGATCGAGCCCCGCATCGGGCTCCTTCCTCGGCAGGAAGCCTGCTTCTCCCGCTACCATTCCCTCTGCTTGTGTTCCCTCTCTCGCTGTGTTTCTCTCTGTCAAATAAATAAAATCTTAAAAAATTAAAAAAAAAAGAAGACTG
>CM053608.1:18023656-18048532 GCA_028646535.1 Procyon lotor
ATGGGGTAGGGACACCATGAATAGTGGCCAGGAAGTTGCTCTCCACAGCAGCGTGCTAGTCAATCATTAACAATGGGCTCTCCAAGGAAAAAAGACCTGATTTATAGCAATCGCTGCTTTTTGTAGTGGAAAAGTAAGAATAGCTCGCTAAGTTCAAAAACTTAGATGAGATGGAAAAATTCCACAAAAAGCAAAAATGACTAAAACTAACTCCAGAGAAAGCAGAAAACCTGAAAACCTTACATCTATTAAAGAAATTGAATACACTAAGTCTTCTCATAGGAAAACTTTAAAGTCCAGACAGCTCCGCTAGAGAGACTTATCATTTTATACGCCACTAATGTATCACTGAACAGTACACCAAAAACCAATGATGTACTCTATGTTGGCTAATGGAATTGAAATTAAAAAAAAAAAAAAAAAAGAAAAGAAGCATATTAAATAGGTAAGGAGGAAATAATACCAATTGTGCACAGAGTCCCTTGAAAAATAGAGGAGGGAGCTTTTCCCACTTTAATTTTTGAGGCCATCATTATCCTGTCACCAAAATTAGAAGAAGATGAAAAACAAACTAACTACAGATTGATAATACTGTATGAATAAAGACGGGAGAAAAATTCTTAACAAAATATTGGCAAGTCAAATCCAGCAATGTGTAAAAATGATAATATGTAATGATTAAGTATTAAAGGTTGGTTTAACATTAAAAATCTATATAATTCATCATAATAACAGAATAAAGGAGACAAACTATCTGATCACCTGAGGATATACAGCAAAATTATCTGAAAAAGTAGGCTCTTGTCTGTTACAAACATAAATGAAGGATAGGAGAGATTTTCCTCAATGCGATAAAAGACATCTAAGAAAAATATGCGGCTAATATCAAACTTAAAGACTGGACACCTTCCTAAGAAAGGGAAGAAAGCAAGGGTGTTCGCTGCCCTTCACTTCTAGTCGACATTGTGCTGAAGTTTGCAGGTTATGCAGTTAAGAAAAGAAAAAGAAGTAAGTGGCATACACATTGTAAAGGAAGAAGAAAAGCTGTCTTTATTTGCAGATCACGTACATATAAAAGTCTAAAATAATTTACTGAAGAACTACTCAAACTACCCGAATTTAGCCAAGATAGAGGACATAGCTCAGTATACAAGTCATGTGTACTTTTATACACAAGTAGCAAAGAACGTAAAAACAAATTCAATACTATCTACAATAACATAAAAAAAATATGAAATGTTTCGTGATAGATTTAAAAAAAATGTGCGAGATCCATACACTGAAAACTACAGACTGAAAAACCAAAGATCTACATGAATGGAGACATCAGTGATGTTCCTGGGTCAGAAAATGCAAAATTGTGGAGATGTCATTTCTCCCCAGATTGAATGTATTGATTAAGTACAGTCGTAATCAGAATTCTCAGAGGATATTTTTGTAGAAATTAGCAAGCTGAGATTCTAAGATTTAAATGGAAATGCAAAGGACTTAAAATAACTGAAACAATTTGGAAAAGAAGAAGCGTGGAAGCATATGGTAAGCAGAATTCTAAGATGGCCCCACAATGGCGTCCCCTGTGGTGCAGACCTATTTAATCCCCTCCCCTTGAGTGTGGCTGGGGACCTGTGAATGTGATGGGACGTCACCCATGGTTGGGTTACATCATATGGCAAAGATGAAGGGATTTCCTCCTATGGCTCCATCCAGGGTTAGCTTCGTGCTTGTGTGTGGACTCCCAGACTAAATGTAAAACTGGTCCTCATCTTCAGAAACAGATAAATCTTAACCACCTCACAGGTCAGGGGGCATACCCATTGATTGTGTGCTCAACCCTCTAGGTCAGACTCAGGAAGGATGTTCACACAGGCATACTTGTATCTTTTGGGGAAGGAAATTCCAGGATCATGGTTTCCCAGCTTATGGTCTAGAAAAGGAGGTGGAGGCTCTAAATAGACCAGTCACTGGGCTCAGTGACTGCCTCACTCCATAACGGGGCCAGAAACTCAAGGTGGCTGGAGTAGAACCTTCCAAAGCCGTCCTCTCAGACTTTAATGTGCATATGAATGACCCCAGGATCTTATTAAAAATGCGGAATCAGAACATATCAGGAAAGGACCTGGCATTCCACACATCTAACAAGCTCTCAGGTGACAGGGGGGCTGCTGATCCTTGGGGCTACATTTTGAGCCGCGATGCTGTAAAGTTTGGCACCCAGGTCTGGGGGCAGGTAACACTGACAGTCAGTACATTTGAAGTCTGTCGTGAAATGAATAAACCAAAGTTGTGAATAATTTCAAATTACTCATTGCACTTGGAAAGATCCTAATGATGGTTAACATTAAGCTAATAATGTTTGGGTTGTTTTTTGTTTTTTTTTTCCCTTCCCATCTTGTGCATTTATCAAGTGAGTGAAAATAGTTGACCCAAAAGCAGGAAAAACAACTGGAGACCCCAATCTGGTATTGAAACAATGTGTGTAATCTATGGCTGCCTCTTGTAATTATCTTTCAATATGTTTTATGAAATGAGAAATGTTCATAACGTCTTAAGTTTTAAGGGTGAGCTTTCTTTTCGGGCTGTGATTACCCATGTCATAACTGACATACTTGGAAAAGAACTTTGGAACTCTTCTGATTACTAGCTTGTGCTGGGAGTTTTATGAAAAGTGGCATTAAAATATTTACTGCTTTTATTAATAAAATGTGGGGGTACGGGTGATTTATAAGAAATGAGATAAAAATTGTTTCTGCTTAATATTTGTCTGCATTTTATCGCTCCGTAGCATTTATTATGAGACATAACTCCGCAGAAACTTTGATCCCTCTCTCTGGGGTAGTTACCTTCTCTATGCCACATTAATTGACAACCTACGAAAACATTTACATTTTCTTTAAAATTCTGTGCTGAAGGTCAAGACCCTGGACCATTCATTTCTTTATTTTATCTGAACTTCTCTCACTGTTAGTTTGAAGAAAGATAAGAGAATAAGTTGAATACTGTACTCTCTTTGGATGGTTATGTGGCTGATGTGTCAAAATAAACCTCAAGAACCCAGATGAACATGTCAGTTAGTCCAAGAGAATTAGGATTCTTCCTCTGTGTTCCATACAGTCTGCTTTTAGTGCAGCCAAAGCCTCTTTAGGCTGTATAAATTAATACATTTGCAGGAAATGTGACTTTGGGACATTTTATATAGCAGTGATTTTAATGCTGTTAGTGGTGAAATGGAAACTTGAGAATGTGAAGATTAATTTAAACCACATGATGGGTTCAAGGAAAATACACTAGTTTCTTGAATGTGTGCTGACTCTGTACAGTGGGGAATGGGATCCAAAAAACCACCAGTGAACTTTTAAACCGTCTTGAGAGGATTCAAACCAACACAATTAGCCCTAGAAGGGAGCTCTTCCAGATGACGGACACGTCATTCATCTCTCCCTTGAAAACAGATCCCTTTGTCTGAAAGAACACAGTAGGGAGACCAAGGAAGGCAGAAGGACCCCACACGTTACCACTAATGGAGTGAAGTTAAAATCCCTTTCCAGTCATTAGCTGGTTTACTGATTCATCTTTCACTCTAGATTACAGTTCTATTGGGTTCTTTGAACAATGGATAACCAACACACTGTATATTGTAAATTTGAAATAAAGGATTTCTTTTCCCTTCCAGTTCGTGGTAGCGGTGTTCTGGATCATTTATGCCTATGACAGAGAGATGATTTACCCGAAGTTGCTTGATAATTTTATCCCAGGGTGGCTGAATCATGGAATGGTAAGTGAACTAAAACAAATAAGTTCCTTTCATTTAAAAAGAAGGTATTAAAGAACTATTTTCTAATTTGAGCTTTCCATAGAATGTACCTAACTGCCTGTGCAGTGATGGGGATTATGAGAGACTGTAATTAGAGAAGACTGAATGTCAATAAAAACATCTTCCCATGAAACTGAGTCACTATTAAAATTATGTAGTAGATGAATCCACAGGCTGTAAGGGATCGGTGTTGTTGGATTATACAACTGGCTCATTCTATGGATGAATTTAATTT
Organism: Procyon lotor; assembly: GCA_028646535.1. Taxonomy (NCBI): domain Eukaryota; kingdom Metazoa; phylum Chordata; class Mammalia; order Carnivora; family Procyonidae; genus Procyon; species Procyon lotor. The sequence continues at coordinate 18,027,703 of CM053608.1, forward strand.
CTGTGCCATTCAAAGACTTGTCCCCTATTGGACCCTAAGGACCTAGTCTCACCTATACCACTCCCGAGGCCCCATTGTTTCTCCACCTCACATCAGGGGATTGTGTTGGAAGTAACTTTCGCACTAGGAGAATGGCCCCAGAGGAGCAGCAAGACTATTATTTTCTCTGGGAGATCTGCTGCAGGCATTGGAAGTGACCTTGGCAGGTTGTGCCCATTGGAGGGCATTTGCCTTGGGTGGCTAGCTCTTTCCCTTCTTCTCAGTCTGATTCCTTTTGATGCTTCAGCCGTGGTGTTCCCTTCACACACTTCAAATCAAGTATTTTGGATGGTTTGTGTGTTACCTTACAGGACTCGAGGATATATTTTCTGCAGAAAAATTTTGCATTGTCTTCCCTTTCTGCTTCTGGAATTGAGCACCTTTGTTATTAACTAAGAAGCCTGCATTTTTTTTTTTTGGTTACAGCAATTTTTAGAATATGTCACTGGGTGCTCCTGGTGAAAAGGGCAACCCATCAGAGAAATTACAGGGGAACGAAGAGCTTGACACCACACATCATAGGTCCAAAATAACAGTTTCCTTCCTGCCCCCAATTTTGGTATATTTGGGGAAAAGTGGTGTATACTAACAAACAAACATTACTGTACTTAGGGGCTTTGATTAATTCTTTCCTAAGCCAACTCCTCAAAAGTCGCAAAGCTCAGACAACGGGCATTTTCTTGGAGTCCAATTAGAGCCACGCTGTTGAAGGATTAACATGGCACCTCTGGTCTAGTTCCAAATAAATAAGCTGGGTCTGGTCAGATTCATTTCACCATCTAAGGGGCTTGATGTGGCTACTCTGCGCCTCTCCGACTTTTGGCTTTTCTTGCCTGTGGAAACCCTTGCCTAACCCTGTGTCTATAATCCTCTGCCCCCAGTGCACTTCCCGGTCTTTACTGGGGAACCCTTGCTCACCCTGCTAGCTTCACTAAAATCTCTTAGAAGTCTCTCTTCACCCCCATAGGCCTGGTTAGCTCTCCTGCCAGGCTCACAGAGCACCTTTAAATCTCCACCAGACACGTCTGTATCCCTCACGTAAGTGTTCGTTCCAGGGGCCAACGGCAGCCTTCCAGCCTGAGCATTCAGCCCAGCCACCTGGCCTGTAGCGGGATCAATGCCTATTTGTCAGACCAATGCAGGCATTCAGGATGCAGTCATCCCGCCCTGACCCGCCTTATCTGAGAGGGATCCACCCCAAAACACCTGAAACCCTGGACAGTACCATACTATGTTTTTTTCCTACACATACGTACCTATGATAAAGTTTGGCTTATAAATAGGCACGGTAAGAAGTTAACAACACGAGGAGGGCCTTCACTGAAAACCAGTGGTCATACCACGTGCTGTAGGAGCACGGGCCTTAACTGTTTGGCCTGTAGTCTATATCCCTCAATGCACAAAACTACCTGTGGGCCAGAGAATAAGTCACAGCCTTTGCAGATCCGGGTGCCACTTAAAGTTTCAGAGGGATGGTTTCTAAGTACTGATGAGGCCATTAGAACTATAACTTGACTCTCAGAACTTCCCCTCGATTCGCTTTGGGTTGGGTTAAAATTCTCCCTCTTGGAGACAAATGCTCTTTAGGAATTCAAGGAGAATTTGAGCGACAGGGATATTTCGGAAAAGGAAAAGATAAATGATTGACATGTTAAATCCTCTAAGATAGTAAGAGCTCAATAGATGCTTTCCTAATGAACTTTGTCTGTTAGTAGATGAGTAGAGTAGTAGTAGAGAGTTAGTAGTAGAGATGAATGACCATTTCTCTGGGTTTCTTCATGTTCCAGGTCATGGTTCCAGAATTACTAACAAAGAAGGGGCATATGGTGGCTAAGGACTATTTTGCAATATTAATTTTCATTACTCTAAATTTGTACATATGTAAATTTATATAGGGAGCTGTTTCTTTAGATTGGCCATTCAAATATGAACATTAACTGCTGAAATCATGAATAATTTAATTTTTATAAAAATATGTAAAAATTTTTATGAAACACAAATCAGATAAGCATTTTCAACTTTATTTTTAAGTTTTATTTAAAAGTTTAATAATTATTTGTATTTTAGTCTTAATAATTTTCAGTATTTAATTTTAGAAGTATGAAAATAATTCAACTAAACATTTTTACATTCATTTGAATGTTCGTATTTTAATGAAAACATTCCAATTGTGAATACTTTGATTAAAATTACATTTTATTTTTAATTAATGCCTTAGAAAAATACTATCAATAGAGCTTAAAATTTGTGAAAATTCCATTATAACAACATATTTGGTGAATTTGCTAAAATGAAGGCAAGAAAATAAAATTTTGGAATATTTTATTTATATTATATTAAATAATATAATTTTATCCTTTACAAATTTGTAATTTATAAATTTATAAGCCTTTATTATAAAATCACATTTTTAAATTTTGTTTTATAAAATATATATACAATATTCTAGGAGGATAGGACATATTTAATATTTTACTAGCTTAATTTGTAACTTTTAATTACTTCTGTGGATGGTTTCTGGCCCTTTAGGCCTTTGGCTATTATCTATCTAGACCTTTGTAGCTACAAGAATTCCAAGAGAGAATGTGCCCTGTCCTTAGGTGTACAGTCACACTTAACTCTTTGAAGAGTCTCAGCATAACCTCTCAGGATCCAGGGGCCTGAGGTAGTTTATCTAAGTCTGTCATGGCTCTATTTCGGAAGACATCACCAAGTCAGTCTTGAATTTATGCATTCAACTGCCCAGCACAAAATTAGTTAGAAAACAGGCATGCAAAAAAACTCAGGATTTGGAATTCACAGGACTTTCCTTTTGATTTACTCCAAAGTACCTGTTAGACATGATTGTAACTAAAGGAAAGTATCCTATCTCTTTCTTTCTGTTGTTACTCTCCATTCTCTCAGCAAGCAATCCTAGAGGGCTTTTTGGAGAAGAGAAGGGGAAATGGGTGCCCAGATGAGTTGCGACAGTAATACAGCCTTGCTGTGTAACCGCCGGCTTACCTCCAGGTTCTATTGAAATAGCATGTGCATGCACACAAAATCTTAATTTATTATAATTAAAAATATAAACCTATAAAATACAACACATTTAACTTTTTTTTAAAATACAACATTTTAAATTTTAAAATACAACACATTTAACATCACTGCGATGTCCAAAAATAAAAAAAAAACGTTCTGTCCTTGATGGGGATTTACATGTTTGTTTTTGAAACTTGTAAGAAGGTTGGGGTGCCTGAGTGGCTCAGGTGGTTAAGTGTCCAACTCTCCATTTCTGTTCAGGTCATGATCTCAGGGTCCTGTGTGCATAAGATTCTCTTTCCCCGCTTTCCGTCTCCCTCTGCCCCTCCCCCTCACTCCCACCCCATCTTACGCACAAGCACGGGCTCTCTCTCTTTAAAAAAAATGAAGCCTGGAAGAATGTCACGTTTACATTTATAGCCTCTACCACCTTTCTATCCTCAGTCCTCTGATGATAAGACAAGAGAAAACGAGAGATAAACGAATCACTTTTCAAAACGCAATGCTAAAGGCCATGGACAGTCGTAGTTGGGAGTCTGCATAGCTGCACCCCGGGTGAGCTGAGCTTTGATTCAATTCAATCTAGCAAACATTAATTTTCAATAAAACCTATGAGATGCAAAGCACCCCGTTAGGCACCGTGTCATTACAGGATGAGAAAAGTACTTCTGCTTTTAAAGGATAGAAATGGGGGCACCTGGGTGGCTCAGTGGGTTAGAGCCTCTGCCTTCAGCTCAGGTCATGATCTCAGGGTCCTGGGATTGAGCCCCACATCGGGCTCTCTACTCAGCAGGGAGCCTACTTCTCCCTCTCTGCCTGCCTCTGCCTACTTGTGATCTCTCTCTCTCTGTCAAATTAATAAATAAAAACCTTTTAAAAAAAATAAAGGATAGAAATGGCCTGTTTGAGGTGAAGGGAGGTGAGTGGGAAAACAATCCACAAGCCAGCAGAGTGGTGTCCCGTGGGCTGTTTTCTCTTTGACAAGGAGAAGCCCTCTTGTTATTCTAGCCTGTTTCTTGGCTGCAAAAATAGTACCTTGAACCTTTCTCTTCTGCTGATTACAAGTTTAAAGCACTGTCAATGGAGTAAGTATACATTAAAAGCAATAAATAAATATTTAAATTCTAGAAAGATCGCAGATTCTCAGCGATGCTCCAACAGGAAAAAGCAACAGTGAGACAGCGTCTCTGCTTAGTGAAGACCTAATTAATGTTTGTAAAATGCTTCGAGAATGCCAAGTGCTGCAGAAGTTTGGATATCGTTATTATTATCACAGATCTTTAAGCATACATGACCTAGATATTCTTATAATCACAGCAGTTGTTCATTCCCTGTGTAATTGATAAGGAGATAAGAAAATAAGCCCCACCCCTCTTTATGCTCCATTTGTCACTTGTTCTTGTTATATGTAACTGATCCTCAAGAGAACCTTAATTTAAGCAACTATTTATTCTGTTCGATATTATTTTGACATTTGGTAATTATTAAAGTTTTTGTACATCTGTCTTTCCCAGAAGAGAAGGCATTAAATACTGCTTGGATGATCATTGGTTTTGCAAGAACTCAGATTTGATGTTATTCTTCTGTTAAATAAAACAACTTACGGAAAGTTTCCAGTTCTGGGCCACACGGATGATGCATTTCATGACCCATGGAGTCTGTGCCTCCCCAATGCTGGGTATTTCACAAAATAAGCTATTGGTCACAAGAAGGCTATCTTCTTTTTCATATGAAAAAGAACTGACCTTTCTTATGCTCCCACTGTATTCTAAAGTAACTGGAAGATATCTGGAAATTTTCAAAAATAAAAGTAAGACTGGAACGGAGGTCAGAAATTTCTTGGGCACCACTTTCTAAGACTCCCAATGGACCTCCCAAAGAAAACAAGGAAGACCCCAAAGACCCAGGAATGAGAAGGAGAGTTCCACCCACAGGGAGGCAGACACATCCCCAGTTACTCCATACGGCTCTCCTCTCATTTTACTGATCATCGCTTTCTCCTTGTGAATTTTCATTTGCTCAGTCTCACCTCAGTAAAGCCCACTCAGAGCAGCCTGTTCCCAGAGTCCCCGGAGTCCTCTTACCCTCCTCTTTGTCCCCCTGGTGGTACTTACCATCCTTGACATATTTTCTGCTTTTACTTACATGCCATATTCATGGCTTATTGTCCATCTCCTTCTGCTAGAATATAATTTTCATAAGAGCAGGGGTCTCTGTTTCAGTTACTCATTCATTCCAAGTGCTTCAAACAGTGCCTCTACATCATGGAAATCAAATGAGTATCTGTCGCATCAGTACATGAATTTTACCAACATTCTATGTCTGTGTTTTCTTTTTTTCTATGTCCGTGTTTTCTTTTGTCATTTTTTTTCTACTCTGTAGAGCAGAAAATTCATTCAGCTTTTCATAATAGTTGACAGAGAATGCAACCCCAAGCTACTCACTTCGTTCCTAAGTTGTACTTTACTTCCCTCTTCAATCTCAGCTGCACTGCAGTACAATCTTATGTACGTGGCCCGCTGTTCCCTCTGAGGGTCTTATTGGTTGGTACATATCATATTGTTGCTGCTGCCTGGGAGGGCCTGAAATGATGTCCAACGAACACAGCGTGGTCCCTGGACCATCTGAGAGTTACAGGCCAGGTGAATAGAAATGCCTGGGTCAAATTTATTGGAGAGCTCTTCCATATATTGATTATTTTATATGAGTGTTAGTTGTTTTTTCTCTAGGGTAATAGATCATGGCTTTTGAAAGCAATTTTCTGACATCATAAATTCCTTTGTAGGACTAATTTTCCACATAAGGATAGAATTCAAGGCTAATACAGTTTGGCTTATGCTGTGCCCTTTTTCTAGCTTATACTGAATAGATGAGCAGGCCCAGCAGTAGTTTGAGTTCATCAAAAGGTCTATAAATTATATTCAGATATTTTGGGGTCAGCAAAACCCAAAGTGTGGTTTACTCGAGTTCTTTTACCCCTAATCCTTAAATCCATAGATATTTCAAAGTAAACTTCATTCATATGTTTCCCATTCATGCGCCCTCAGTTCTTCATAGTTGGGGAGAGGTAGGGCCAGGCCTGAAGGTGTTGTCTTAGGAACTGGCTTCCTTCTTCGTTCCCACAAACAGATCATTCATTAGCCACAGACCCAGCTCCTTGGCAGAAGTCCATCCCTATATCCTTTCCAGTTCCCTTTTAATTGAAGCTCCAACCTCAGCAAGCATCAGTGATAGCTGCCAAAGAAAGTGCAGTGGAAAAACAAAGCTGCATTTTCTATCATAGAGGCACAGAATCCTACCATCTTAAAACCTGGGAAGTGTTTCTAAAGACCGTCTGGTCTATACACCACGTGATAGCTCAGTTCCCTGAACAATATCTTGGCAGATTCCCTCCCAGTCTCTACTTGAGCATCTCCAATGATGGAGCTTCAACAGTGGACCAAGACCACGAGGTGTTCAGCTGAGGGAAGATTCTCATAAGGAACCGAACCTTCTGTTTCCTGAAGTTCAAATCTGCCCAGTCCATTCATCCATTCTGCAGGATTCAAATACCTGCTGTCTCTGTTCTCTTGACGTTCTCTTGCAAGGGGCTCTCACTCTTCCCCATGACTTCAGTCTCTGTTACATGTGGGTCAGTCCAAGTCTGTACTGCCCGGTCCAACTTCCAAGGGGCCTCACACTCAACCTTTGACCCAAGGACCCTGAAATGAACATACTGAAACAAATTCATCACATTAACCCCTTCTCTCGTCTTATTGCTCCTTTCATGTTGCCACTTCGATCATGGCAGAAGCCTCTAAAAGCTCCTGTTTCTTACCACAGTTAGTTGACAAGTCCCATTACGTGTACCTCCAAAGTAGATCCTAAAGCTCCCCAGCCTCCTATCTTCACCATCCTGGCATTAGTTCAAGACTTCATCATCAACCAGCGGAACTGAGGCATTAGGCTCTTCTCTTACCTCCTTGCCTCCCCCTCCCCCCTCCCTCCTCACCAGAACTTTCTCCGCTCTGCTGCCTCAGTTACCTTCCTAGAAGAGCTGAAGTTCTGAAGACTTCTTGCTCCATCCCTTTCTCAGAAACCACCTGTGCATGAAGCTGTCCCGAGGCTCCAGGCATCTGAGCGGGATCCTTCTCCCTGCACTCAGAACACTTGTCCCGACACCTAAGATTTCACTTGTCACATTGTTTGGCTAGTATTGATTGGTTATTCCCCCAAAGGGCTATGAGGCCATAAAGGGCATTGTTTTCTTTCATCTTTTCCTCCAGCCCCTAGCATAGTCTCCGGCATTCCTGCACACTCTGTAAATATTTGTTGAGAAAATGGCGTACAGGCCCTTTAGCACCATACTCGGTCTCCCCTGAGGAGGCTTCAGCTTGTCTACATTCGTTTCTATAGTTCCGTATGATTTGGCAAGAGACAGCAGAGCCATTTAGCCAGCATCTTGGCTTATTAGTGTTGTCCAAGCTCCATTAACTCTTTTTGGCAGTTTCATTATACCATACACTGAAACTTGCACATCATGCTTACCTGACCAGTGTGCAGTTTAGCTAAGATTCGAAGTTGTTATTTTGTTCTTTCGTTTACAAAATGTAGGATCCTTAAGCATATTTCTAGGGAATTCCATCTTGTTAAACCCAACTAGAATACAGCGTGGGCCCTGGGGAAGCCACAGTACTGAGATTTTAAGGGTCATTAGATGGGTCTATTGGAATTTAATAAAATGACTCATCTATAAAACTGTTTTGAATTGAGGTGCCTGACTTGATGCTTCTTTGGAGGCTCCTGCTGTGAGTAAAGTCAGTAACAAAATAATTGATTTTTCAGAGCAATAAATTTTAACCAGTTTGTAACCACACACGGAGGGGATGGTTGATTCCTAAGGTCAAGACAGGTATTTAGATAAAAATGACCTATGTGGTAGCAGAAGGGAAGAGTGGACAGCGATATTGGCCACTGAAAATGATCACCATAACCAGGGATGGAGACATAGGAAATTGATGCAATACGTATACTGAAGAGAGAGTTCTCAGACAAGGGATCTGGTGAGGAAAAGGGTTGTAAGATGATATTAGCAATAGGTAGCTTGGGGACAAAGTCACCTGTGAAGGGTAAGTGTTGTTGTTTTCCAGTGTGGCTGGATTCGAGATATCTAGAGATTCCGAAGGGTCATCGTGTGTTGGTAACATTTAGATAAAGGGGGAAAAGAAACTCTTCTGGGAGTCCGGAATTGTTGTCCCAAATCCTTAAGTTCACACCAGATCATGAAGACACCAATATCCTCATCTTATGTCCATGCTCCTTTATCTGAGTCATGTTGTAAAAGTGAAGAAAGAACAGCAAGGAAAGTCTGTGACAACCCAACAGGAAGTGTTCAACCCAACTTTTTCTTTTCTTTTTTTTCTAATTAAATCTGAACCTAAAGCACCAAATTTATCCCCATAGTGCCTGGTCTTTTAGGAATACTGGTTAACTTCCGTGAGCCTATTTAAGATTAAGATTGGGTTTCCCCCGGACTGACTGTCCACACAGCCCTGAGTTCCCTGTCGAAACTCTCCTTCTCCCAGTACACTTGTGTGTCAACTCTGCCTTACATCACAGAACTGACCATCCCCTCTTTGGGAACCTTTACCCCACATGTGCGTCTATGAAAGCATCTGCTGGCCTGTACTTGTACAATGTTGTTGAATTTGTCTGAAACTGGATGTTATTCAATGGCAGGCACATGCTCTTAGCTTCCTCGCATAGTTCCATTTCCTGGATCAGTGCCTGGCACATAGTAGGTCTCAGAAAACGTTTTGGAAAGGATGAATGAATAATGGTGGAGTGAATGCCTTTCTATCCTATTTCCTTACTCTTCCAGTCTCGTAACACTTTCTGGAAAGGAAATAAGATTATTTTCTTGGTGTGAATTTAGGCTGGTACCTATGATCACCATTTACATCTCTATTTCCTACCCAAGTCCTTCAGTGACCCGTTTTAGAACCTCACAGCATCCTTGTCAAGCTCACTGGCTTATAATTTTCAAAATCAGTCTTTCCCTTCTCCAGAGCAGAACTGTGTCTGCTGGCCTTCCAGTGTGCAACATGAGCACTTGTCCAGGCTTGCACAGTTAGCCAGCGCCCTAGCTGGGGGTGGCATGCTGAGCTGACCGAACCTATCACACTTACCATACGCAGGGTCTCTCTTCATGGAGCCTTGTTAACATCTAGTGAGTAGATGCCTTTCACCATGAATCATCATTATATTTCACGAACATATCTCATCAAAACACTCATAAATATTCTTGGCATTTTTGATTATTTTCCTTTTCATCTAAGCAAGAGTGACTTTTTTCCTATTGTTTGACCATAACCATATTCAGAAAATGAGCTTACCCTTGATGATCTAATTAAGATACGTTTTAACCTAATTGTAAGGATTAGCCCTGGAGGGTGGAAATGTTTCCCCTTAAGGCAACCCTTTTCATCCTTATCCAATACATTCATTCTTGTGACCTGGTAATATATCAAATTATCTTATATGTCCAAGCGCTATTCCTCACACGGCCACTGTCTACATGCGTTAGGATAAAAAGATTGATGTTAGTAAACATCTTTTTCTATTATCTACCCTCTGCCACACACACACAATAGAGTGTCTTTTTGTCCCATTCTCTTTCTCATGACGGGTTAACCCTAAAAGGCACTCTGCTTCTGTAAGCAGCTCTTCTAAGAGATGCAGACACGTGAGACACTTTGAAAGAGCCGCTGGACCAGATGACCTCTCGAGTTCTCTCTGGTTTTATCATTCTGTGAAAAAAGGTTTAGTGTAAGTGATTTAAGAAGTTAGTCAGAATAGAATTCTCATCCAATGGTCTTTTTTTAATTTCTCTCCTGAATTCCATGAGTGGGGAACTTACAGCTTCTTGCAGGAATTCCTGAGATTAGCCACAGAAAGTACATGACACAGTACCTGCCATGTAATCAGCCCCATAATTAGAAGTCCCCTCAAGGAGGATAGGCTAGGAGTCTTATGGCAGTGATAAGATAAAATTTCCCCGTAGCTAATGATGTTCACTTATTATCATGTAATAGGAGAGAAGCTAGCGTCAAACTCTGTCTAAAGCTTCAAGGAAAAATGCTTGGGTGGAAATCTTCTATTTTTAGCAACACCAAATTTATATATACTCCTAACCTAAAAAGTTAATGAAATTCCTTAAAAGTTTACATAACAGGTAAGATATTTATGCTTGGACGTAGAAGTCAACTCTCCCTTATTTATTTTTAAGCATTTCCCCTTGCTTGCACCTAATATAAAGCACTTTGCTTAAACTCAGAATTTGCCTGCTAATATTCACACATATGGCAAATATGAACTAATCAGACCACAGATATTTTGCTGCATTCCACGGTGTCTCATTTATTTGTTTAATTTGCAGCTATAGCAACTAGATTCCACCACTTTCAGCTTTTACACAGACCTACGGTCCGATCAGCTCGGTTGAAGTTTGGCACTGGCCACCGAGCTCAATTGAAGACATATGCGCACCCTCACTTACCACATTTCTTACCCTGGTTTTCACACTGGGTAGATATGAATATTTGCTTAAAAATATGAAAAGCCACATTCTATAAGGAGAGTAGGCAATTAAAAGGTTTTGTGACCTTCTTTCCGGTAACATTTCAAATCTGAAAGTTTTCTTGGCATGCTTTTGCAAAGCCCATCTGACTTTGAAGCAGGCTGCCTCTCCACGGAAGGCTCACTCCAGCAATGACTAATGGGTTGACCTAGTGCCATGCTAGTGCAGCTCCACGCATGCTGCTCTGCACAAGACGAGCATTTGGAAATGACCTTGAAAGGGAGTTTTGCCAAGTTAATGAAATATGGCCCTCAAGGAGTGCCATTGCACAAGCGACTTCCAGAAGGGTATTCACAGCGTTGTCAAAACTTGGCTCCTTAATTTGGTATTGCTTTACCGTGAGTGTTTAACACACACAAAGAATGATGCTCCCTCTTGATTTTATGAGTTGCACTCTTTGTAACAGGTTGGAAAAATTTGGTAATTGTGAAAATTGGAATCCCAGTGTTGTTTCTCTTGGGTGTTTTTGTTTCAAGCTTTCGCTGGAGGAAAAGAGGATGCTCAAAGGGTCCAAGTGTAAATAAGGACACAGAAATTTAAAATGAAGAGTAAGCTGAAGGGCACCTGGGTGGCTCAGTCAGTTAAACGTCCAGACCTTTGATTTCAGCTCAGATCATGATCTCAGGGTTGTAAGATCGAGCCCCGTGTCGGGCTCTGTGGTCATTGGGGAGTCGTTTGAGATTCTCTCCCTCTCCCTCTGCCCCTCCCAACCCCCCTCTAAAATAAATAAGTAAATCTCTTTAAAAAAATGAAGGGTTAACTGCAAATGGAAGTGAAAGTGGTGTTAGTGGGTAAAGAAAACGTGGTAGGAAGGGGTGATATGATTCCTAATCAGCAGATTTAGGCTCTCGGAGTAGAACGTTCCTTTTTCCTGGTATGCACACCCGTGTACTAGCCTATTGTTCTTGTTTAAAAATGCTCATTGGTGTTGACATCAGCTGTTGCTATATGGCTTTCCATTTTAGTGAGTGATGTATTTCTGTTGGTACACAGTCTTTTTTTGATTGTACTCCTCACGCTGGTGAGGTTGGCTGACATTTCAGGATCTGCATAACAAAGCTGTGCTTTAACCTTATTTGGAAGTCAGAGATCAGGCTCCTAGATTCCTGTGATTTGGAAAGGTTTCCCCCCACACCCCAGGTTCCCTTCCTGTGACCTCTCCTCTGCCATCATGGGTAGCAGAGACAGTCCAAGGTCAGGGTGGGTTGTTGGAAGAATAGTGGGGAACAAGTCATAGACTCTTAATCCATTTTTAATTAATTATCTTTATTCTTCATTAGTTTGCTCTCAGATTTTTATAAAGAATTAGATTAGATATTTCTTTAAAAAAAAAGCAAAAAGATTCAGCCCCTCTAGAACCCTCTGACGAGACTGTTAAAGACCTCTGGCCATTCTTATTCTTAAAATGCTGATATTCCTCACTAAGTAATCCTGGGAAACAAATATCTATAAGATCAGGGCAACAAACTGTCAATGACAACTTCCCAGAACATTCTTTTTTACTTCATGTGGATTTTTTTTTCAATAAGTAATTTGATATTTCTTTAAGTTTAAACTGGAATCACTAAAGTGAAGGCATTTTTCCCTTATAAGCTCAAGCCTTCCAGACTCATCATTTTATAGAGTTACATAAGTAATCCATGCAACTAAGCTAAAAGTCTAAATTACAGAATATTGTAAAACTGTTCACATTTTATGCAGCAACTTACACTAAAACCCATAACATATTTGCAAAACAGGTTTTGTATGCAATAATTTATATTGAAATCCAGCATGGTGATCTTTCATTACATTTTGCTGAGAGTTATATGCTAAGTTATTCACTTGTGAATTTCTTTTTCCCCAATCTCTTGTGTGTGGTAAGTTTGCTTGGAAAGTTCTGGCATAGGAAACTGAGAAAAATGCTATCATCTTGCCCTATTTCCTTTATCTATCTGTATTTAGGTGATTTGCTTTAAATTGCAGTACCAGACTTTTTTTTTTTTTCACTTTTAAATGTTTTTATTGGAGAACACTTTTTCCCAAATAATCCTCATCCCTAGCTTAGAGCCCCATCATATTAATATGAGTGGTTTTTAACATACTTCCTAAAACACTCTTCCACTGCTTTAAAAAAAAAAAAAAAAGGAATAAAAAAAAGAGAAAGCCTGAAGAAGGGTAAAAAGAAAAAGAGGCAAATGCAGTAGGGAGCATCAATTGTAGGGAACATCAGCATTTCTAGTACTTGATATCGTAGACCACGGCTCACAGGAACCAAGAGACAGAATGAAAAAAGGTGGCCCAGGCCAGTGAGTTTCTGATGCCCTGAGAATCCTTGTGCCCTTGTATCCTGCTGATTTGGCACTCAGCACTGCATTTCTCTCCCTGATGATATTTTTCTTTTATCTTTTTGGTAAACATTTTAGATACAAAGAGGTGGGGAGCTTATCATTATTCAGTACTGTCAGACAATACCTTCACCTTTAAGCTATATTCAGTCTCACCATCCTGTTTTTTAGAATCATATGAGATTATTTATGTGTATGTGTATGTGAACAGAATGTAAAATATTTTCTTTTATATATATATATATATATATATATATATATATATATATATATATATAAACCTTCATTCTATATCCTTGCACAGCTCCTTCTAATTGAACAGGACCCTTCTTTCCAAAGCCCCACATAGGGACCTTCTCAACCTTTATTCTAACATAATGGCACTTTGCCCTCCACTTCCTTGTCTCATTGTTGTATAATATCTCTCAAACATTGTCTGTGTACCTTTATATGTATTTACTAGCACACATGGTCAGAAGAAATATCCTGTATTAGTCAGGGTTTTCCTGAGAAGCAGAATCAGTAGGATGTGTGTGTGTGTGCATGTGAGCTCATGTGTGTGTGTGTGTGTGTGTGTGTGTGTGTGTGTGTGTGTGTACATACATATAAGGAATTGGATCATGTGATTATGGAGACTGCAAAGTTCCGAGATCTGCAGTCAACAAGCTGCAGACCCAGGAGAGCCAATGGTACGGTTCCAGTCCAAGTCCAAAGCCCTGAGAAGCAAGAAAGCTGATGGCAGAGATTCTAGTCCAAGTCTGAGTCCAAAGGCAGGAGAAGATCTGTGTCTTAGATTGAAGACAGTCAGGTGAAGAGAGCACATTCTCCCTTCTTCAACCTGTGATTCTATTTAGGCCATCAGTGAATTGGATGATGCCCACCCCCAATGGGGAGCCAATCTGCTTTACTCAGCCTACTAACTCAAGTGTTAATCTCATCCAGAAACACCCTCACAGACACATCCAGAATAATGTCTAACCAAATACCTGGGTATCCTGAGGCCCAGTCAGGCTGACACATAAAATTGACCTTGACAGATCCCCATCAAAAATTCCTCTCTTCCTTTGAAAGTCAGCTCCATTTGTTAGAGATCTGAATAATGCTGTTCAGTTTCCAGTAAGGTTGGTCAAGCCTGGTTGGCCCAAGTCTCATGCTCAGAGGTTCTGATGGACTCAGTCCGGAATGGGGCCCATGCACCATCTGTACTCTTCATAATGCTTCCCCACATGGATGGGGAAGCACAGCCAAGTTTGAGAATCCTTGCATTCATTAGTCTGTAGGCTTCCTTGGGGTTCAATGAAAGTGGTTAATGGAAGAACACAAAGAGGGAAATCACCCTGGTGGTGCCTGGAGCTGAGCTAAGTAGAGGGTGTGGGGAAGAGACAGACCTAGCCAACGGACATAACCAGGCTGACTTAACCATTACGGGGCCGGTTACAAGGGAGCATCTCTGCCTCTTTTTCAACTGGGATAAAATACTGGCGCCATCCCAAGATTCTAGGAAAAAGAATCAATATTAACACTTCTTAAAAGATTAAAAGCACAATATATGTGTCAATTATCATTAATCCTTGAAAACAGTTATGGAGTTAAATGGTCTGTAACTAATTAGAGGTGGCAGTTAACAGGGGATATGGGTTTCCTCTGAGTTATAAGAAACAAAATATAAATCTTTTTATATAACTCTATTTCCTACAGAAAAGATTTTTGCTTATCAGTGGGATTTTTAATGTTTTATTTTATTTTCTTGGATTTCATTCCCTTTCCATAAATTCTATAAGCAGAATTACAATGAGGTGAGTCACAGTCTTAACACTTTTTTGGAGCTTCTTCTGCCAATGCAGCTTGGAACACAGGGGATTTTTTTTTTAAACTGTGTTTGGGAAACACGGGGAGTGGAGGGTGAAGGGAGGGAGGGAGAGAGGGAAGAAAGAAGGAAGAAAAAAAGGAGGCTTTAGATTTTGCTTTAGATTACACTTTTTTTTAAATTAATGACATTATAAAGTTAAAACTTCCAGAGTTTCTCATCATTGGTTTATAGACAGCCCTGAAGTACAAATGATTTGGGTTTTAGAAGTTCATTTAGAGCTAGTCATTTGGAACTGAGAATATATTTTACCACAAAAATTTTGTTATGTAAGTGGTAATTAATTTTCGAAGCTAGCTCATAATCTGCTCATTCTGTTTTGAAACTGAATGGTTGTGCATTTACAGCGATAAATAGATTCTATTGCAGAAAATTTGTAGACCAAAAGTACATAAAAGCCATAAAATCCACTTTTGAGTCACTTCAAACTTTTCACTTGGATGCGGGTGCTGGAGGGAAAGCAGATTTAATCTGAGGAGCCCACGGATGTTCGACACATCTAATTGAGAGCACCGGTCAGAAGAGCAGGAAGCACTCTCTCTGGGGAGTTTCTGAAGCCACACCTATGCTTCAAGGTGGTCACCAAAAGCAACGTGCTTAGACCACATTAGTAAGTCCTCAATAAAAAATGTCTTCTTCCCTTCCTATCACAAATACTGATGGAACCTGTACTATGTGTGATATGTTCCTTACCACTTATGCTAGGAGGAAACAGGAAGAACCCCTCTCCTTGTGGAGCTTATAATCTAAAGGGAGAGGGAATGAAATAATTGTACAAGTAAATGACCTATGATTCATCCGCCTTTATGAAATATCACACTATGAATATTGAAGTCTATACATCAGTACAAAGAATAATGAAGATTTGTATAGCATACACCTGGGGATGAGAAGGCAAAATCTTTGTTAAATACTTGCCATGGGCCAGCCACTTACTTCCCCGATCTCATTTTACTTTCAGAATGACTCTGAGAAGTAAGGACTTTTATCCCTATCTCACAGATGAGGAGCTGAGTCTCAGAAGTTAAAAATGTGGCCAATTTCTCCATTTTGTAGTAATGTCTGTCCATGCCTTCTGCCTATTTTTAGGCAGAAGAGCCTGAGTGCAAGTTAAGCTTATATGACTCCGGGCACGTTCTGCCAGTCTGATCTGCCGGTTCTATCAAATCACTCTGGAAATACAGTCAATTAGTTTACTCAATACTTTTAATATAAGTATGTATACAGCAACCTCCTAGAATTTAATAGCGAAAACAGTGCTGTGTCTCCTGATGCTGGCAAGATCCTTTCTGTTAAGGGGAGCTGTTTCCACTTCTCCTCTGCCACATTTAGGGCTCTTGTGCACTACATAGAGCCTCACCATAGGAGGGGACATTGATCGGAAATGAAGAAAATTTTTTTGAAGCAACACTTCATTCTAATACACATATAAATTTAAACCTGTCTTTTTCAGACTTAAATGTGAGAACTGAAACCATAAAAGTCCTAGAAGAAATGACAGGCAGTAACCTCTTTGACATTAGCCTTAGCCACTTTTTTCTAGATGTATTTCCTGAGACAAGGGAAACAAAAGCAAAAATAAACTACTGGGACTACATCAAAATAAAAAGCTTCTGGGGTGCCTGGGTGGCTCAGTCGGTTAAGTGTCTGCCTTCGACTCAGATCGTGATCCCAGGGTCCTGGGATCGAGTCCCAAATTGGGCTCTCTGCTCAGCGGGGAGCCTGCTTCTCTCTCTCCCTCTGCCTGCCACTCCCTCTCTCTTCTTGTGCTCTCTCTCTCTCTCCCTTTCTGTCAATATTTATTTAAATCTTTAAAATATTTTTTAAAATACAAAAATATAATAAAAAGCTTCTGCACACCAAAGGAAACAATTGGCAAAACTGAAAGACAATCTACTGAATGGGAGAAAATATTTGCAAATGACATATACAATAAAGGATTAGCATCCAAGACGTACAAAGAACTTATAAAACTCAACACCCAAAAAGAAGTCATCCAAATAAAAATGGGCAGAAGGCATGAACAGACATTTCTTCAAAAAGTATATCCAGATGACCAATAAACACATGAAAAGATGTTCATCATCACTTACCCTCAGGGAAATGCAAATCAAAACTGCAATGAGATCTCACCTCATACCTGTCAGAATGGCTAAAATCAACAACATGAGAAATAACAGGTGTTGGTGAAGATGTGATGAAAAAGGAATCTTCATGCACTATTGGTGGGAATGCAAACTGGTACAGCCACTGTGGAAAAGAGTATAGGGGTTCCTCAGAAAGTTAAAAATAGAACTACCCTATGATCCAGCAATTGCACTGCTAGATATTTATCCAAAGAATAAAAAAACACTAGTTCAAAGGGATACACGCACCCCTATGTTTATAGCAACATTATTTACCATAGCCAAACCCAAGTGTCCATTGATTGATGAACAAAGAAGAGGTGGTATATACACACGGGAAAATTATTCAGCCATAAAAAAGAATGAAATCTTGTCATTTGCAATGATGTGGATGGAGTATAACAGTAAGGAATGTAAGTCCATCAGAGAAAGACAAATGCCATATGATTTCATTCATGTGTGGAACTTAAAAAACAAAACAAATGAGCAAAGGGAAAAAAAGAGAGAGAGAGAGACAAATCAGGAACCAAACTCTTAATTATAGAGAACTGATGGTTACCAGAGGAGAAGGGTTGGGGGGATGGGTGAAACCGGTGATGGGGATTAAGAGGCACACTTATGATGAGCACTGGGTGACCATGGAACTACTGAATCACTATATTGCACAACTGAAACTAATCTCACACTGTATGTTAACTAACTGAAATTAAAAACTGCTTAAAAATTTAAAAAATAAGCCTCCCCCCCCTTTTTTTTGCTTTTCAATTTTTGGAAAGGGATTTATCTTCAGGCCAGCCCATTTTCGTGGACCATCTCTGTTGTTAATTGTCATGTTCTTTTTCATATGTGGCTTTCTCCAGAGTGCTCACTAAAACATTTTGGAACTTCATGCTGGCAAAGTCTCCTTTCTGTGAGGTTTATACTATCGCTTATTTTTAAATTCCATCTGTGAGATTCTTTAGACATTTTTGGATGTCAGGATGTCCGTTCTAACTTGGCCAGGACTCCCTAGAGACTCCTATCCCGTGTGGGGAAGGACGAAGTCAGGCTGGATACAGTCTCTCTCACTTCGTGCCACGGTAGCCATGACTGAGCGTGTCTCTCAAACTGTTTGGTTAAACAGGGACTTCTGGTCTCTGTCACAGCATGGGCCCTGTTAACAACTGGATGAGGGGCAGTTGCCAGCTGAGACCCAGGACAGGTACAGGCAGCAACCCTCTCTCCCTGTTCTGTGACTTCCTGCAGTTGGCATCAAGTAGAACCAGGACCCTCCATTTCCAGGCTGGGAGACAGCCAAGAATGCTTGAGCTAAATCTAATGTTGACAGTCCTTCGGGCATTTCTACTGTAATATTGGAATTGAACACATTGGCCAAATAAAGTTGAAATTAAAAAAAAAAAAAAGCCAGCTATTTGTGGCTTCCAAATAGTTTTCTCTTCTTCTTTCCCACCATATCTTTTTTTGTCCAAGTCTTCATTTTGTGTTGATTTCCACCACCTTGAGCATTTTACTGCAAACTGCCTTGTCCTTTTGAGGAATACCTAGGATGTACATTACAGAAATAGGTAAGAAATAGATATGACTTCTAGAATGTCAATTCCTCAAAGCTCTCTTTTTGTATCCTCCACATGACCTAGAATAAGTCATGCACTTAGAGGAGTAAGCAATAAGTACTGATTGATAGATTACTCAGTGTAGCAATTCAGAAGGATAGGTCTGATTATTTTAAAGAAAATGAAGAAGTTGATGGCTCTGGCTTATATGTCAATTGCAGCATAAGATTTACTACTTTTCTTTTCCTTAGTAGGGATTTATTTCTTGTATTTTCTTCTGCTTGTCACTCATAAATGGAATATAAAGGACAATGATCTCAGCTAACATGCATCACACTCCCCTCTCTTGCTGTGCTAAGCACTTTCTAGATGTTGTCTACTTAATCCTCACAGCCCTATTATTATTCCCATTTCACAGAAAATGAGGATTAGAGACTTTGAGCAGTTAATGGGAAAGCAAGGAAATAACTTTTCTCTTGGTGAGCGGGCAAGAGATGGGAGGAAAAAATTAGGGGAAGAGAAAGGATTATATAAGAGAAATGAATTGCTTCAAGTATGATCAGTAAAATGCAGAAAACTGGGAAGAATCACAAGTGACTTATAAAGGAATTACTCTTCCTGCCCATCCCATGTTCTGTTGACCATGAGGCTTCAAAGAGTCACATTGCCAATGGCTATTTTTTATATGAGGCATTCTCTCTTGTTATGAGACATCATAACTATGGTAGAGGGGTCGTACTTAGAAATCTCTTTAATCCACATAAGTATTTGGATAATTTCAAGTTATACAGTTTAATATGTGGACGGAAACCCAAAAGTCTCTGTCCTTCTGGACCAGTCCTTGCCCTGCCCCCCCCCCCGCCTACAGTAACTCCCCAATCCCAGGAGGATCAAAATGTGTGCTGGATCTCTCTACCGCTTGGTGGGTGACCCTTCACACCTCCCAGTCATTACTGTTTCCAGCAGCAGCACTCCAGGCTCTCCAGGCACATCTGCGGTTGGCCAGAGCAGAAAAACAAAGAAACAGGATCCCCTCTGTCCATTCACACTGGAAAAAAAGATGCTTCATTGTGGGCAGGATTACCGGGCCTCTCCAGGGAATGAGGAAGGGTCATAGTCAGAGATTAACCCTTTTGCAGATATTTGCTCTATTTGCTGTATATTTACTTAACTGCCTTCTACCTGGGAATTCTGGGCACTGATTTTGTTCCTCTAGAGAAAGAACAGCCAGTCAAGGAAGAGACCATTAAAGCTCCAAGAAGGAGCAGAAGAGGGAAGAGTTCCAAAGACCACTCTTGGGGAGGTGAAATTAAAAGTTTAGAGCAGATGTGATGATTTGGGGGACAATTTCCATTCATGCTGAGTTAGGGGACTCAAAATAACTGGATTATCTGGGAACGGGGTCCAAGATGGGGCATAGCTGGAGGGGTGGTTAGAGAGGGAAGCAGGGGCTGAGATCTGGGAGAGCCTTACGTACCAAAAGCTAGTTTAGAATTTATCTTTCAGAAATGATAAAGCATGGGAAAGGTTTGCATGAAGATGATGATTCGATTTACACATTAGAGAGATGGAGGGAAAGAAAGGAAAGGCAGCCCAGGTGGAGGAGCAGCATAAGCAGAGGCAGGAAATACTGCCATATGTTTGACAAACTTGCATAAAGTCTGACCCCCCTGCAAAGAGGTACCAGGAGGTGAAGGCACTTGGCAGTCACCCAGGACTGAGCCAGAAGCTCTCGGTGTCCTGGCCAAGGAGACTGAAGGTGATCATACTTTGGAGAGCTGTTGAAGGATTTTAAACAGAGAGAAAGTGAGGTCAGGGCAGCATTTTAGAAGACTTCCTGCATCCGGGTTGAGGGGAAGAAGTGACAGGGACAGCCTGGGTTTAGGAGGGAGGAGAAGGCTGGGAATAGAGCCTTGGCCAATGCCTACACGAAAGGAAGAAGACTGAGAAGGAGGCATGGGTGCGGGAAATGAGCCCAGGGGAAAAGAGGGGTGGAAGAGCCTGGAGGAGGGCACTTCCGGAAGAAGAAACATCCTGAGGCACTCAGAGGTCCTATCAGGGAAGGACAGTGATAGGCATGAGTGTCAAGGAGCAGCAAATGACAAGAGGACAAGCCACAGAGAAAGAGGAGACTGCCTAATGAACAAAAAGCTGTAACAAAATCCCAGATATATGGCAGCTTTTGAGGTGAGGGAAGACGGACCTCTTCATCTTTCCCTTTGAAACAAGGGCAGATGGAGTAACAGCCCTTGAGGGGGAGATAGTTTTCCCTTGAC
>CM053608.1:18049032-18080087 GCA_028646535.1 Procyon lotor
AGGGAACACAAGCAGAGGGAATGGTAGCGGGAGAAGCAGGCTGCCCGCAGAGCAGACAGCCCCATGCGGGGCCCGATCCCAGGCCCCTGGGATCTGACCTGGGCCGAAGGCAGATGCTTAACGACTGAGCCACCCATACAGAGATTTTTGTGAGACTTTGCTAATCGAGGGTTTGGCCAAGTTTTTCTAAGTGTCTTCTCCTAGTACTCAAGTCGAAGCTGAATAAAATAGTTCAGTAAATTCTTTCAGTATAACTACTTATGACAGACACTGCTAGCTGATCCCCACATTTATCTCTCTTCTTCCTGGGCGCTCACCAGACCATATTTGCCAGCAGTCCTTGCAGTTAGGTCTCAGGGTAAGACTCATGACCAGTGGAATGTGAGCGGAAGTTATGAAATCACTTCCTGGCCTAGCCTGTAAATACCTCCCACATAATCCTCCCATCCCTTGTTATCAGGCTGGTCAGTGTCTCTGCCTGTCTGGACCTTTGAATAACGACCGAGCAGAGCCTCATGCTCTAGGAGCCCCTGCTGTTACACAAAGGAGACAAACCCTCTGAGATGAGAGGGTAGTATGCTGTATTGGCTAGTGTTTCCCCAACTAATACACTGCTTATCAACATTCTCTCTAAGCACCCATATAATCCTCGGCAAAGGTTTTCATCCGTAAGTGCCTTCTATGGTTTCTTTCACAGCCTTTAAAAAGAGACTGGCATTGTAAATCTCAGGGCCCCTACTCAGTGTCCGATCATTTTTGCTATTTTGGACAAGAACTAGAGAACTGAATGGCTATAGAATAGTAGATTATTGGAAAATATCATCAGACCCTTAGGACTTATGTACACAGGGAACCAAAGGAAATGAAATTAACCTTTTCTGGATACCTCTCTGGGCCAAGTACTGTGTTCACTTCTCTGATATATGCAAACTTATGTATTCTCCCTTAATTAATCTAGGGAACTCTGTCATTCCCATTTATAGATCTTTGAAGTGTCACATAGTTTTAATAATTTCTTCTTAGCTAGAAAGTAACAAGGGAGGATACATTTGTCTGGAACCAAACCCAGCCAATCTTTCTACTTTGCTGCTTGTCGTGGTATACAGTCAGGTAACTAATGTCAGTTGATTATCATGCTCCCAGACAGAACGCTAGCTAGTAATAATTGGAAACATACGCAGAGAACATTTGACTGTGATGTAGGGAACAGAAACTCTCATAAGATTTTTAGAAAACTTTCATTTGATTTATATTACTGACATTGTTGAGTTTTACCTTCTAACTTAATTAAGATATCAGGACAGCTGTTGTAACTGATACCAAAATAACAGTAGTTCAAAACTGATGGTCTGCACATTGGCAGGCCACCTCTTCCTGACGAGGTCACCTAGGGCCCCAGGCTCTTTCATCTGGTTGTTTCGGGATCCTCTAGGGCTGTTCACCGTGTGCTTGGTGGCAAACGGCTTGCCACGCTATATCTGCATTTAAGCCAATAAGAAGGGGGTATCAGAGAGGAGATGGCACACATCTTTCCAGTTAAAGACATAACCCAGAAATTGCACCCATCACTTTTGCTCAAAAAGTTGCATGATCTTGTGGCTATCTAACAGCAACGGAGTCTAGGAAATGTCATCTTTAGACTTGTGCCAATACTTCTCTTCTTTTTTTTTTTTAAAGATTTTATTTATTTATTTGACAGAGAGAGAGACAGCAAGAGCAGGAACACAAGCAGGGGGAGTGGGAGAGGGAGAAGCAAGCTTCCTGCTGAGCAAGGAGCGCGATGTGGGGCTCGATCCCAGGACCATGGGATCATGATCTGAGCTGAAGGCAGATGCTTAATGACTGAGCCACCCAGGCGCCCCAATACTTCTCTTCTTCTAGAGAAAGGGGACAAAAGATATTGGAGGACAAATAAATAGTAGTCTCTGCCACACTTTCTTTTCCTTCCCATTTTTTGATAAACATGATAATGAGAAAGATCCAAAACAGCAGTAGCTGAAGAGGGAAGGAAATGATTCAAGGAAACTAAGTAATTCAAAAACTGAGTATCTCCTTTTTCCTTACCCTCTTCCAGCATATGTGCTAAAAGAATCAAGAGTTGATGTCCAGCACTAAATTGCCTTAAAATGGGCAGTAAGTATTAAATTAAGCATTCTCTGAATAAAATGACTGCAACAAATTGAGGACATATGAACAAAAACTAGATATTAAATCATATTAAGTAATTAGCATTAATTTCATTAGGTTTGACTTATGGTTAAATTATAAGACAAAACTTCATCTGGTAGAGATATTACTGAGGTATATATATATAAGTGAAATGATACGACATCTGGAGTTTGCTTTAATATACTCCAGGAAAAAATGGGAGGGGGTCGATGAATAGACAAAATTAGAATGGGAAAATATTGTGAATTGTTGCAACTGGATCATAGGTTCATGGGGGTTCATTATGCTAGTCTTTCTACTTTTATGTATATTTAAAATATTCCATACCATAATAAAAAGTTAAATAAATACTTGTTCCAGGAAAGAGAAGCAGTTTTTGGCAGTGCCCGGGCGTTCATATGAGCTCATTTCTGTACTCCAGTTGAGTGCATTCTTAAGTTTCCAGTGTATTATATTTATTCTGCATGCATACAACTGGAAAAAGCTCATTTCATATAAAGAATTTATTAATTTGCTTTTGAGCCAGTTAAACAAAAGTTGGTGAGAACTTGTTGTATCTAATGATGCAAGGGATGCAAAAATGAGTAGGTTTAGAGTCTAATCAGGCAGATAAGACAATCTTTCAAATAAATCCAACTGAAGAGAAGTGCATGAGAAGGCTGAACTGTTAGGAGATCCCATCAAATTGGAGGAATCAGCAGCTTCCTGGATCACATGTCATAAGCTTTAAAGGATGAGTTGGTTTTTGACCGATGGAAGTGGTGGGGAAAGTGGTCTGGGCAGGGGGACCACCAAGAGAAAGGCTCCAAGTCAGAGATGATGACAGAAGAGGAAAATATTGTTTTAAGTGTATCTGGATGTCCCATTAAAGGAAATAGGGGAGCAGAGAGTACCTGGATGAGAAAATTTCTACTCTTTATAGGGACTTTTTTTAAAATTTTATTTTGTTTTTTCAGTGTTCCAAGATTCATTGTTTATGCATCACACCCAGTGCTCCATGCAATACATGCCCTCCTCAATACCCACCACCAGGTTCACCCATGCCCCCAACCCCCTCCCCTTCAAAACCTTCAGGTTGTTTCTCAGAGTCACAGTCTCTCATGGTTCGTCTCCCAGTTCACTTTTTCTTTCCTTCTCCTGATATCCTCCATGTTAGTCCTTATGCTCCACAAGTAAGTGAAACCATATGATAATTACTTTCTCTGCCTGACTTATTTCACTCAGCATAATCTCCTCCAGTCCTGTGTGTGTTGATACAAAAGTTGGGTATTCATCCTTTCTGATGGCGGAGTAATATTCCGTTGTATATATGGACCACATCTTTATCCATTCGTCTATTGAAGGGCATCTTGGCTAACCAAAACTGCAGTTTGGACTACTCTTACCTCCCTCCCTGTTCTCTATTTCAGTAAATGTCACTACTATCCACTATGCTACTCCAGTCCATAAAGTGAATCATTTTATTTGCAGAAGGTCCACAGGACAATTCGACTAGGAAGCCCAAGCAAATACTGCTTTGTTATGAGATGTCCTTCAATCCCCAGGCTGTTCCCTAAAGTGGTTGAAGTGTGTAAGCCATAAAAATAAAGCTTTACCACATAACTTCATTGCAAGAAAGCAGTTTGATTTAGGCACCAGTGCTGGCTGTAAATTTAAATTTGTGGTTGACTCTAAGCTATATATTGTAAAGGATTTTGTGGTTCAGTTATAGTCAGGAGTAGCCCAGAGGCTGGATAAGTAGAGGGGACGGCACAAATCATCTAAGATATACAAATGCTGCCTTTCTGTCAATCAGATTAGAAGTCCACAGGCTGTGGATTGCTCCATCACCCTCTGCTCTGCCTGGAGTGGTTAAAAACACTAACCCTACTTCTCCTCTTTGGTGAGGAACTGGGGACAATTTCCATCCCTAGTGGGGGTGGGCATTTTATACATGTCTTCTGAGTCTAGGTTCCCAATGGATGGGCATAATGATTTGGAGGAAGGAGAACATGCTTCTACTTCCAAATCAAGAACTACCAACTTAGTTGTAAATCTGATTAGTAGAGTTGTTCTTACTTCTATATCTCTGTCCGCATCCCACACAGAATAATAACTAATGTTACTTGATTAACTACTTCATGCCAGACATGGTCCTAATGCTCTCCGTGAGTGAATTCGTGTGATCTTCATAACAACCTATGAGTTCATTATTATTACTATTAGTATCTAACAGATGCAGGGACTGAGGTGTAGGAAGTTAGTAACTTGACCAAACACACCTAGGATTTAAAACCAGATTATTCAGTTCTGGCTTTAAACCCTCTTCACCACCCCCTACACCCAGCTGAACAGAAACTAACTCTGAATTACTTTCCCCCCTCATTTCTATTGTGCCATTGATGTAAAATGTACCATCAATTTAATTTAATAACAGCTTTTAGGAATAAAGTAAGCACTACCAGATCAAGTGTAGTTATAATGTGACTGACTTCTACAATTCTAACCAATGTTTTCTCCTTCTTGGTAATTCTCTTTTACCTCATATCTCTGAGGCTTAAATCTTCAGGGACAAGCTAATTGCAGAAAACAAAGAAGCAAATTCTTGGCTATTGACTGCTACATTGTGTGCTTCATAACAGAGTCTGGAGCCAGGGTTGGTTTAGATATTCTTCTGCTTTGCTTGGTTAATTACAAGACAGAATTTTTAAAAAGATAAACTTGGGGGGGGGGGGGAAACGCCTTCAAAGTTTACCTTGCCCATCAAAAGCCGAAGCCTGACAACTTAGTAGAGTTGAGGAGAATGAAGGGTGAGGTCGGAGAAACCTCTTGCTCCCCACCAGATGACATTTTAGCTGTTGGCAGGAGAAGAATCTAAAGTGGAAAAGGTACGCTGTGCCGTGGTGCCTCTGGAGAAGAGAGAGAACGGGAACCCCGGAAGCATCTGGGGAAATCCCAGAGGACCTGGGTCTGCATCTAGTCATCATTCCAGGAGAGGCCACACCTAATAGGGCAATCTTGCAGCCGCATGATGGTGGAGTGGAAAAGCAGTAACAACTGGTTGGGATGTTTGGACTACATGGAAAATATCTTAAAATTCCCTGTGTCCCCAGAGGCTGCCCCAGGAGGGATTCCCAAAGGCCTTGGTGTCCTGCAGAAGGAATGCCATCAGCAGATGGGATGTGGATTCCATGTGCCAGAGGCTGTGGAAACAGAAGCAAAGCCAGTGGCAACAGCAGCATGGGCTGACGTTTCCAGCAAAACTCAGCAGGAATGGGGGCTAACAGACTGGATGTCTCCTTCCTGAGGCCATGGACTATATGGGTCTTGTTAGAATTTAGATTCTAACAAGGATCTTGTTGTTAGCAGATCCACAGGATCTTCCACAGGAAAAAGAGAAGGAAGGGCAGAACCCTAATTTGAGTGTTGGAGTTCTGAATTTGACTATGAAATACCTGAGTTGAACTGAGTTTCCCTGCAAGTGGCTGTAGTGTTAGTAGCTGAGTTACTCCAGGTCACGCATCCAGAGAGCACTGCAGCCGGGATTCTAGCCCGGCAGTCTGACCTCATGGGCCATTGCCTAAGCCATCATTTATGCTGTATCATGCTGTCCCTGCAGTCTCCACATTTCCCACAACTATACAGAATAGCAGCTCAAGACTTAAATTAAATAACATTGTAGAAAGATAAAAGGTAACTGGCACTAAAATATCTTTGACTGGAATAAACATAAGATACATTCTCTTCTCCCCATCTCCACTGCCACGACCTCATTCATGTCTTATCTGGATGACTTTAAGTTTCTGCAAATTGGAGAAGTTAGGCTTCTTCTATAAAATTAGGAACAAGGAAGCTAGGACCAGAGGATAGAAGCTTCACAGAGACAGAATTCTGTGCAGAATCAGAGAGAGCTTCCTCATAATCTCAGATATCCAAAGATAGAATGAGCATCCTTGGGTGGCACCAAGTGCTACATTCCTTGAGTTGTTAGAGCATCATCAAGACGCCTACTACTAAGAAGGGACCTTCTGGAGGGGAATTCAGGAGAGAACATATGGCTGGATGACGTGGCCTTTAAGGTCCCTTCCAACATTGAAATCCTGCCATTTTAGAATGGAGATTGTGAACACCAGATTGCTATGTGTTTAGAGTGGGAAATGAGGACACGGAAGCAGTGGTATAGACTAGTCTTTTTGAAGATGGTTACCATTGAGGAGAGGAGAGCTTTATTGTATTAGATGGTAGGCTTGAAGGAAGATTTTAACACTGGGAAGAACTGAGCAGATTTGTAGGTAGAAAGTGAAGAACTGATGATAAAGGAAAATTAAGTTCCAGGGTCAATTGCTGCGTAACATACCACCCCAACACTTGGTGACTTTCAACAAGTCTACTGTATCAGGGTTTTGTAGATCTGGAATTGAGGCAGTGCTTTGCTGGGTGATTTTTCTCTTCTACATGGTATCCACAGAGTGGTCTTTTTCCAATGAAGTAAAGTGCTTTCTGGCTCAGTGATCTTCAGCCAATATGTCTTGTGCCTTGATGAGGATGGCTGGACAGTTGTGTTCTGCTGGGTCTGTTGACCAGAGCATCTACATATGGCCTCACCAATCTGTAGGTTAGTTTGACTTCTTATGTGGCCAAGTGTACCTCCCAGAGAAGTGTTCCAGGATATCCAAGCAAAGTTGCAAGGCTTCTTCAGTCCTAACCTCAAAAGCCTGGAGCATTACTTCCTCTGCATCCTGTTGGTCAATCGAGTCAATAAGGCAAGGTCAGATTCAAGGGAAAAGGAGCTTGCTGCCACGCCACACTGAGAGGAATAACAAAGAATTTATAGCCATCTTTAGTCTTCCCCAGAAACAATTGATGGAACAAGATTCTGAACAATGTGGGGAATCTAAGTTGAGAGCAAAGGTGAAAGATTATTCTTAGAATGGTGGAGACATCTGTCTGCCATGGAGAAAAGAACAAAGAGAAAGGATTCTAGAAAGAAGAGACAGACTTTGAAATGAAGACAAGAGAAAGTGGAAGGAGTTCTTTTCAGAGAGTTCAAGTAATCCAAGGCTATCTAGTGGAAGGGGAGTTTCATGTAATGGAAATTAGGCTAGCCACCCTCATCCGCATATTTTATCTTTGGGTTGTTTCCTCAGCCAGATAATGTATTTTCACTGGTTTCACCAGAGGCATGCCTCACACATTTAGTCTGAAGTCACTGCAAGGTTTTTGGCTCATATTTTCATTGCTTTTCATGTACCCCCATGAAGCAGTGTGCTAGTGTAGTCCAGGGCTATGAGGCGGGTAAATTGGTCTCCCTGGAAAATGAGCCCATCTGTGGCTTTGTTCCCGGTCCACGCTTAAAAGATTGAGCAGACCAGCCATACACCAAGGCTTGAGTAGCAGAACGTGAAATCCGCTTTCTACAAATTATCCAGATAATCTCTTCCAAGCCTCTTCTGGATAAAAACACAGAGCCACATGAGGGTGACATTCTGGCAGGGATTCAAAGTTATAGTGCTTGTGGCTTGGCTCCTGTTGTATGCACAAAGCTGTTGGATTGGGTTGATCAATGCAGGTCTGCCTGTATGTATCCTTTTGATAAGTATCTTTAGAAGCTTGTTAATTAATTTTAAAGGAATGTTTCTCTTTGGCATCATGTCTCATTCTTTTCCCATTATATATTCCGGTGATAAATGATGGATGCATAAATACCTTACCTTTGCCCAATCAGTGTTTTTTGTGGTTGATGTAAAGAGTACAAATTGGATTTATTTCAGGATGGCTGAATTTGGAATGTGACGTTTTGCCAAGTCAGACTCTCACTTGCCCAGACAACACACATGTGGATTTTGCAGTTGTTTTCTTTTTAAAACAGTATATGTCTGTGGTGCCATTGATTAATGTAATGTTGCATTAATGTGCTCTTATAACACCCCAGGGCATGCATGTGTTCTTTCAGCCAGCAGCAAAGAATTCCCCAAACTAAAGTTTTTAATAAACTACAGATTCCAGGGCAAAAAAAACAAAAAACAAACAAACAAAAAAAACACATCGACCATGAGAATTTATGGTTAGCAAAAGTACTTGAGGAATCAACGTTTGATAAGCTTGCCAATGGAAATACACTGTAATTGTTCTCTAATTTCATTCCTCTAAATCATTAGTCATTGTCTGTATCTATTCATTTATTGAATCTTTTCAATGACCCAGATATCTGACTGTGTTCCACAACCTCTTTTTACTTTTAAGTGTCTGCCTGCTCCAGTGTTTATATAGTCATGTTGTCAGATCCAGACTTCATTGCGAGCTGACATAGCCCCATGTGTGACATAGCTCAAGCTGCAAAAATTAAAATGGAATTCTTCACCGTCCATTGTAAATAGCGAGAGGGCGGGCAACTTTTCTGCAGTGCAATGCTGATGAAACTGGCACAGGCTCATTCTGGACCAATTTTAAGTAACAACTAATTTTTTTTTTTCTTTCTCAAGGTAGTTTTCTATCTTTAGTCATCATCTTTTCCCTATTACAAAAATCTGAAAAAAAAATCTGAAATCATATTTTGCTAACTAAATTAACTGGTATAAAATTTAATGGAATAAAAACATTCTTGATAGAATATATTCAGCCTTAGATATGAAGATGCTACCAGAGGGCATAAATCTCCTTCTCCTCTTCTTCAATTTCTATGGGTGCTGTTGTTTTCAAATATCTATTTGATAAGACAAACACGGGCATTTTTTTTTGTTTTTTGTTTTGTTTGTTTTTTACTGTAAATTTACCTTAGCTTTACAGTATATTTAAAATACAGAAAACAGCATTTCTCCTTATAGCCCCCTAAAACTTTTAAGATCCACAAGAAAGCAAAAGATATAAAGGTATAAATATAAAGATATAGAAAATACATAAAGATATAAAAACAAAAAAACAAAAAACAAACAAAAACAAACAAACAAACAAAAAAAAGACAAAACAAAAATCCAAAAACAAAACAAACAAACAAACATGCTCCTTCATGGAAAGAAAACTTTTCTGTAACCAAGTTTTATGAATCAACATTTTGATAGAAATAATTTACAGCAATCAAAAGATCATTAAGTTCGAGCATGCAGAAAACCATGTCATGGTCTTTACTAATCGTGCTAATAGAGGTCAATTTGAATGAGCTAGACCACTGATCCTAATGATATGCCTTCGAATCCAACTGGTGTCGATGTTCACAGTTGAGATAAAGAAGGTATTTCTTTTATATTTTAACATTGTAGATCTGGACTTTTTTTTCATGGATTCTGTAAAATAAATAAATAAATATCAACTAAGGTTAACAGTTAAAATAGGGGATGAAATCTCTGCAGTAGGTCACTATCTGTGTTTAAAAACAGTATGCCAGGGGACATAGGTTCATGATGTCATAAGTAATATAAACTCAGGGGACATTGGGGGGAGAACCCTCTTATTACTCCATAAGACTAATGTAAAGGGTGTGTGGAGGAACAAGTTGAGGAAGCTGTCTTTCCCTCCCAGATACCATCTCTTTTGTAAATGCAGATTTTTTTCTCTCTTTTGACCAAATTGTAATGACCTAAGACTTAGATTCCATCCCATGACTGTCCTTTCCCTAAAACTGCCAGATAGCATACCTCCCATGTCCCAATTATACAGTCCTCTTGTGTTTTTCTGGTGTTTATATTCCCATAGTTGCAAATAAAAAGTATATTTTTAGTTTTAGAATTTTCCTTTCCATTAAAAAAAAATCCCTGAAGATTTGTGGCACCACTGTTATTTCTGTTAATGTCATTGCTTCCATAGCAGCAAGCTAAGACTTTGTAAGAAACTATGTTTACAAAAAGAGCAATTATCTAAGTGAACATTATAGCTGCATGTAGCAAAGTTTCAATTTAGATTTCCTGTAACCATTACAACACACACACACACACACACACACACACACCCCTTCCAATCTGTGTTAGCACTAGGTGTTATACACAACTGATAAATTATTGAACATCGCATCAGAAACTAATAATGTACTGTGTGATGGCTAATTAAAGAAAGAAAGAAAGAAAGAAAGAAAGAAAGAAAGAAAGAAAGAAAGAAAGAAAGAAAGAAAGCTATGGAACTCTCCATGGAGCTGAGGTGTAGCCAATTCTTTGGGCTTCCATACCAGAATGAAAGCCCAGACAGCTCACCTTCTGAGCCCTAGAAGGTAGCTTCTTCCGTGTCCTCGATTCCAAAAGGGAGTACAATACAAAATAAATGAGATTGTACTGATATTTCATCCTTAGGGTGGGTCCAAGGAAAAAACTAGAGAGGAAACAAAGAAAATAAATTTCCAGTTTTTCACAGCTCATTTTGTGAAGCATGGACGTAACATTTTTATCCTCTCTTCGAATTGCAGTTGGTAGAGGCATGTCTTTAATTTCGGGTATTTCAGATTTGCTTCACCATCTAGCTCAGGGATTTCAGTGGCCATTCTACAAAGAAAGAAAAATGTCTGTGTGAATGGTAATTTCTAATTAGGTCTAACTCCGTATAAAATGAGATGAGAATGACATCCGGAAAGAGCATGCTAAGGAATGCACTGCTGGGTTTTTATCCTCATATGAGTAGGCTTGGCCTTCTCGAGTGTTCAAATGTGGTTTGGCGTTAGCAGTTTTCTCTGAAAATCTAATTCCCGAGCCCTTCTGGTGGACGCGGCCTGTGTTCGGTTGTGCAGGTAAAAGCTAGCTAGGAAATAAAATTAATATTTTTCTGCAACATTTTCAAGCAACATCCTTTATTAAGATAATCGAATGCAGCAACTTCTGGCCACAGAACTTTGTAGCCATTGTGCAGAAATACCAGCAAAATAAGAGCAATGGGCCACTTCCTCCCTTCCTGCTGAGAGCTTTCAGTTGCATGGAGAACACAGCCATGAACCCAGAGTGAACTAGATGGGCTCCAAACAAAAGGAGCAAAGTGACACATAAGCAGCCAACTGTGTTATATAATCCGGGGGCAGGAAGGGTCAATGACGCAGGGTCTTGTCAGACTGTCCAGGCTTAATTCTTAGGAGACATTTTGAGGAACCAAAGGCTATAATTTAGTGAGGAGGAAAAAGAACGTGATTCGGATGCATCCAGCAAAATAGCGACATCATAAAATCGAGAAACACTGCAGAAATTAAAAATTAAACTCAACCATATTCATCCTGCACAAAACCAAGACCATAAAAGTCTCTAATCTCATATCCACCAACCAGAAGCCTTTCTCAACCATTTCAGATATTTCCCCCAGGTACTCTAAAATTCAGTTTCCTTATCCTAGGATCGTTTAAAAATCCTCCATTTTATACTTCAGGAAAATTGCCACAGCCAAGAGAAATCAAGGTGGCGGAGCCTTCTGCAAACCACGGGAAGAGGGGCTACTAAGAGGAGGGCAGGAAAGATCAACACCAGGGTCCTGGGCTAGTGATCCAGTGGGGGCCAGCCCCAGAGAAGCCGGTGAAACGCACAGGAAGCTTCTCCCCCAGAGCCTCACCTAGCATGAGCCCTGAGCCTCTCCCTGCACTGGGATAGCTTTGTGTTTACCTGTAAGGTTGGTTGAAAGCACTCCACTCCTCCCTGATTTTCCAGCAAAGGAAACATAGCACTCGCTGGGACAATTTAACAAGAAGCAAATGTCACAGTTATGATCTATTTCTTAAGGATTGATTCAGTTAAACATCTAGTCTACATAGATGGCAAATAGGAGACTAAATTGATAATGCCTCTTAGATCATCGGGGTAGTCAGACTGATGGCTCCCAGAGAAGTCCATGCCCTAATCCCTGAAATGTATGAATGTGTGATGTCATACAGTGGAGCGGCATAGTTAGGACTGTAGCTGGAAAGCACATCAAGAATAAGCTGACCTTAAGGTAAGGCGGTTATCCAGTTTATCCATATGGACCCAGTGTGATCACAAGGTCCTTTAAGTGTGGAAGAGGGAGGCGTAAGAGTCAACGTCAGAGCAATGAAATAGAAGAAAGACTCAACAGGCCATTGCTGGCTCTGAATGCGGGACAAAGGACCACTAGCCAAGGAATCTGGTCTCCTCTAGATGCTGGAAAAGGCAAGAAAATGAATTCTTCTTTAGAGGACTGTAGCCCAAGTGAGACCCATGTCAGACTTCTGACCTCCAGAAACTATAACAAAGATTTTGGGTTGTCTTAAGTTACCAAGTTTGTAGTAGTTTGTTATAGCAGCCATAGAAAACCCAGTGCAACCGTGCTGTTGGTTTATCACATCAGAAATTACCTTGTTTCTTTATTTTCTTATGGTCTCCCTTTGCACTCAAGAATGCCCCTCTCAGAGGGCAGGACCCCACCCATGTGTTCATGGCTCATTCTGGGAGCTGGGAACAGAGTTTGGAATACACAGGTGCTCAAGAAGCGTTTCCTGAGTGTAAAGTGAATAATCGTGTGCATGAATGAGTGATTAGAAATCAAGCTTCTCTCTGGAGCTTCTGCAAGATACATACATAGGAAATCATGAAGAAACAATGAAGGGTAGTAAGGGATCAGAGACCCATAGGGAGGGTAGATCGAAAAAGCACAGTAAAGTTTCCGAAAATGTCAATTAAAAAACAATTAAGTTTTAAACCTTCTGTGTGCTTGAAAGAGTCCTGCGATACAGAAGACTGAAGGAAAAAGTAACTTTTATACAGGAAGAAGACCAGGGGTGTCCAACTGTAGAAAACTGCTAAATTCCTTTTTTAGATTGGCTTACCATAGTGCTGTAAATCAGTTTTTATCAGGAGACAATAAAAAATGAAATTAACCTATAGCGATAAATATCGTGAGAAAACTGGACATAGCAGAGAAACTGAGTAGAACATTTATTGTGAAGTAAAATCAATATGGCGACGATGTATATCCTCCTAAGGCTTTTACTGCTTTTTGCCTGTAAATATTAACAAACGGTGTTCCACATTTGTTACATCACAAAGAAGAAAAATACCATATTTAGAAACACCCACAAAGTTAAATCCGGGTGTTTTGTGTGTTTCTCTTTGTTGTTCATTTTCCGCATTGCTGGTTTGCAGGCAGATATTTAACCCTACCTTTGTTTGCTATTTGGTGTGTCACTCACCATCAAATATTCATTGAGCACTTTGCCCAGATTGACTTATTTAATTCTGCCTCTGAGGCAGGTGTTACCTATCCTCATCTTTATAGATGAGGCAACAGAGTCTTTGCAAAAGTTAAGTGACTGGCCTGAGGTTGCACCGGGGGTTAGTGGTGGAGTGCGGATTTCAGTTCAGTTTGATGCCAGCGTCCACTCTCTTGGCCTCTCCTCTCCCCCTCCCTGCACCAGACCCTGGGCTGGGTCCTGGGGTGGACGGGATGCACAATAGACCCAGGCCCTCGTGAGGCTTACACTCTGGCAGGAGAGGCAAGTCTCAAGTGAGAATGGCACAGATGTCTGTCGTGACGGGTGACAGGAAGGAGACGCAGGGCACGGGATTCTGAGAAAGTAAACAAATACCAGCGTGGACTAACTCGGGTTGGGGAGCCCCAGAGGCCAGCCACATTATGGCCCCCTACTTACATTCTGTGCCAAGAGCAAAAGAATATTTATATGTGAAAATGTCTGCAGGAGTGCCTCATATGCAAACATTAGCTGAGGGGAGGTCGATGACATGTCCTGAATTTTTTTAATTCCAACAGTAAGTTAATTTCTACGTTTTTTCTATTTCTTATAGTTTTGACACCTGCTCTGAATGACCTTTGTCTAGCCCAGCCCCTGAACCTATTGAACATTTGGGCCAGATGATTCTTTGCTGTGGTGAAGGGAGGGCATCATAGGATGTTTAGCAACACCGCTGCCCAAAGTGTGACAGTCAAAAACAGCTCCGGGCATTGCTGGATGTCCCCTGGAGAGCAAAACGGGCCTGGGTTGAGAAGCAGTGGTAAGCCACCAATAATTCAGATTCCACCTCTCCTCAAAGACCAAGTACTTTGCCTAATGCTTCCAGCCCATTCTCCGTTCCATCTTCTCGGTGACACTGCAGTCTTTGGAGCTCAGCAATTCTATTTCTTAAGTGCTCTCTCTCTCTCTCTCTCTCCCTCACACACACACACATACACACACCCCTCTAAGGCCAGCTGCCTCAGGATGGGAAGGAGCATGTACAGGAAGGAAGATGATCAGCCCTCAGCTCCCCCTCACCCTACACAAAGTCTGATTTAGGTCTTGCATCTCAGTTCACCCCACAAGGTAGAAGAGAAGGGTCAGGGTGGAAAGAACCATCTAGAGCTCTAGACTGGTGGAAAGCATGGATCTGAGCAGGGCCTAAGGCAATTCTGAAAGGTGACAGTTCTGAGCAAAGGACTGATCAGATCATGACTTTTGATCTGCTGGGGGAAATGTCTCATTACTTTATAGTGACACCTCTTCAGGCCTTAGGACAGAGTCCTAAAATGGAAACCTGGGACCATAGAGTCTTGCACTCTTGAGGAGAAAAGGTGGGATGTATGAATGTGAAAGAGCTTTGAGGGGGTATGCCTGGACAGGAGGGTCCGTTGAGGTTAGTTCCCATTCAGACCAAAATGAGAAGCTCCCAGTGGTGAGGTGGCAGCATGGAGAACACTCAGACAATAGAAATTAAAGTGAATTTTAAAGGCCTGCCTGCCCAGCATACATCTGTTCTCCTAAGGCAGCAGCTCAGCAAAACAGAAAGACTTTCTGCTTTGAAACCAAGAAAGGCACACTCACTCTGTAGAGCCTATGCTTTGCGTGGGATGTGATGGAGAGGAAGAAATGGAAGCACGAAGCAGCATCTCTGGATCAACTTCTTAAAAAGCATCGTGATCCTAAGTCTGAACAAATATCAAAATGGAGCCTTAAATAGCCCCACTGGATTCTGCACCCCTGAAGCTATTCCTAGAGCTTTTGCTTTTTTGCAGTAAAATTACGGCAAAGGTAGATTTTATTTTATTTTTTTAAAGATTTTATTTATTTATTTGACAGAGAGACAGATCACAAGTAGGCAGAGAGGCAGGCAGAGAGAGAGGGGGAAGCAGGCTCCCTGCTGAGCAGAGAGCCCAATGTGGGGCTCGATCCCAGGACCCTGGGATCATGACCTGAGCTGAAGGCAGAGGCTTTAACCCACTGAGCCACCCAGGCACCCCACGGCAAAAGTAGATTTAAAAAAATATATGTTAAATATTCTATCACAGTACCATTTTACATATAATTGTGGGTTGGTCCCTTTTATTAGTGACCAAATATGTATCGTGTTGCTGACTTCAGGGGTCTTTCTGCCTAGTGGAGAAAAAGATGAGGAAACTATCAATCACAGTGCATGTTTTTAAGTGTTTTGGCAGAGCATAGGCTAGCATAATAAATGAGGGGCAGCCTCTAACTCAAACATGTAGGTCATGGGAAGAGAACAGGTATCTGGAAAGTTCTTTCTGAGAAGACAACAATCTGTAAGAGCAATTAAAAAAATAAAAATATTACTCAATTTAGTTGATTGGAGACTTGAAACAAGTCTATTTTGAGAATTCTTTTTACTCCCCACATAAATGATGAAAGATGGACTATAATCAAATAGAAAGTTGGACTCATAGAGAAACATAGATCTTTTGTGAGTGTTTGAATAATTGCCACAGCACTGAACAAAAGAATAACAAAATATATGGTTGATTTTTCCTATTAAGAGTATTTGCCAAAGCCTAATAAAATACTCTTGATATCTTGCCTCCTAAAGTGACTGAAGGGAAATGCCTCCGTGTTTTCCTACATTTAAATCCACTAAGATATGTTGCTGCCAAGGTATGCAAATAGTACTGCCTGGACTGGATTTAGGGGTGACAGGTCGAGTCTGGAATGCTTGTTGCTCTCAAAATGCAGTGAAAAAGAGCACCGGACCTGGCATCAGAAAACCTTAATGCAAGCCAACCCCCGACCCTTATGAGCTGTGAGATTGTAGGCAAGCGGCTTCAGCTTCCCGAGCCTCGGTGATCCCTGCATAAGATGGGGCTTCACTGAGAAGATTAAATGAAAACTAGGTTATTTTTATCCATTCTGTTGCTTTTCTTAAGTAGCCATTGGGGGAAGGTATCTCCTACAACAATACAAGATCATGCTTTAACTTAAACATAATTGCAAAATATGGAGCAAGTGGTAAATGGAAGACTTCTGCTGCCTTCCTACCTACCACTCCACCCCAATCTGTTCTCACCAGGACCAGAATGATCCTTGAGACAGGAACTGATCATGCTCCTCTTCTAAGTGGTACCCCTCAGTGCCTCCTCATCACTGTCCAGGGGAAACTGCATGCCTTTTGTGCAAGGGTCCCTTCTGTTCTTCTGCACCCCGCAGAGTACTTCCGGCTAGCTCCTCTGCATTCAGCAGAAGGGTTAAGACCTTCCTTAGTGTTTTCCCTTTGTGCCAGTATCTCCTTCTCCAGGAACCTTCTCCCCCTGAAAGGCCATTGTCCCTGGGCTTGCCTCTCTCCCTTGTTGACTCAGACTCCTTGAGGGCCGAGCCTAGAGGTCACTGCACTTCGCCTTTGCCTCCCACTATGCCTGGAACAGTGTAGGTCCTCAGTCAGTCTTGTTGTATGAGTGAATCCATCTGTCACCGCAATGGACTGAATGTGTTCTCCCCCAATTCACGTGTTGAAGTCCTAATCCAAAAGGTCATGGTAGTGAGACCTGGAGCCCTTTCGGGGGCGGAGGGGAGGATGAAGTTATGAGAGTGGAGCCCCCATGAATGGGATTAGTGCGCTTATGAGAGAGACCCCAGAGGGCTCTCTCATTCTCTTTCTATCCCATGAGGCCCTGTGAGAAGAAGGTTGGCTATGAAACAGAAACTGGGTCCTCAACAGACCCATGACTCTGTTGGCACCTTGATCTTGGACTTCTAGACGCCAGAACTGTGAGAAATAAGGTTTGTCGTTTCAGCCTCCCAGTGCATGATAGTTCTGATATTTTTATTAAAGGAACCCCACTTGGGTGGCTCAGTCAGTTAAGCATCTGACTTGGTTTTGGCTCAGGTCATGATCACATGGGTCTTGAGACGGAGCCCCACCTCGGGCACAGTCAGTGGGGAGTCAGCTTGAAGATTCTCTCCGTTCGCCCCTCCCCCCAGAATAAATAAGTAAATCTTAAAAAAAAAAAAAAAAAAAGGAAAAAGAAAAAAATGAGCCCAAATGGACTAAGAGACTAAAACAATCACTGATGTTAATTGGCTAATATACATATCAATTGATTAAACATACGACAAAAGAAGTACTATTTGTAAAGCCAGAATGCAAATTCTTCATTCTTCAAAAACTTCGCCCCAGAATGGCACAAGGTATCAGTTACCTGTAAATCTGCTACGCATGATTTCATTAAGTAGTGTTTTGTAGCCAAGGCTGCTACCTGTTAGCTCAGCACACTCTCTTTTCTCCGAAATAATGGACTTATTCTTAGCTGGGCACATGGCCACCAAAAATTTTTTAAAAAAATCTTTATTTCCCAGTCTCCTCTGCAGCTACATAGGGCAAATGGCTGGGTTCTGCGAAATACAATGTAAATGGAAGTGTTCTGTGGGACTCTAGGAAGGCTACTTAGTCAGGGCTCATCAGGAGGGTCCCCCCCTTTACCCTTGTACTTTTCCTCTTTCTTCTAGCCTACATCTTAGAAATAGTAACGAGAGTCTCAGGAGCCATTCTGGACATTGTGGTGGTCTTGATGAGGAAAACCGTGTGCGAGGATGTCAAGGCAGAAAGACAGGAGTCCCTTCTCTGATGACACTATGAACTCCTGTGTCACTGGCTCTTGGGCTCATTTACATGAAAGAGCTACATGGACACTGTAAGGCAGCAATTAACAACTTACAAACTTACAAGTTACAAACAAATGAGTCAGGAACTTCTGTAGCAAAAAGCCAGCTAATGAAACCTCTAGGCTCTGTAGACCATATCATCTCTGTGGCAAATTCTCTGCTTTGCTGTTGCCTTGTGGAGGCAGCCATAGACCACACCTGAGCTGGAGTGACTCTGAGCTGGAGTGACTGTGTTCAGATACAAGTTCAATATACAGAAGTAGGCGGCAGGCTGGGTGGAGTCTATGGGCTGCCGCCTGTTGATCCCTATTCCCAAGCCACCAACATATGTCGAGTCTTTGTGATTCTTTGTAGCCAAATCTAACCTTAACTAATGCCTCTTGTTTGGTGAGGTGAACTTCTTCATTTGGAAGAGAGAAATTATCAAGTTTCCTGTTTCGTTTTTGAACTTTTTTTTTTCTTTCAGTAGACTGTTTCTCTCTTATTTTATTGTGATTGAATTTTACAAAGTTCTGACATTTCTGTTTCCAGACTCTTTTGATTATGAAGACCAAGTGAAACAGATCTGGGGCTTTTCTAGGTTTTATGTTCAGTTTGGAGGATTCCAGCAGAATATAAATGGGACAGTCGTCAGGTGTGTGCACAAGGAGAATGGAGGACAAAAAACAAGGTCTGTGAGAACTGAATGAAGAACGCCATGCTGAGAGCTCCCAAAATGTGTTTGAATTATATGATAAAACATCCAGGCGGACCGGATGATGCCTTATTGTACTGTGTTACCAGGGAGATTTTACAAGCTGAACTGATGTTTAGCAGCAGGACATGAGCTGGTCTTGAAGATTCTTTTCAGCAAAGACTTTGCCTGATGCTCTTAGGATATCTTGGCTTTTCTGGTCCAGCTCATCG
Source organism: Procyon lotor (assembly GCA_028646535.1). Classification (NCBI taxonomy): domain Eukaryota; kingdom Metazoa; phylum Chordata; class Mammalia; order Carnivora; family Procyonidae; genus Procyon; species Procyon lotor. Next base: position 18,067,877 of record CM053608.1, read on the forward strand.
TGTGAAAGCAGAACAATATAGTACAGACAGGGAATGGCAAATTGATTTCCCATTCTCTGCAAACTCCAGCTGATGGGTAGTAGCTATCTGGAGCTCTGTATTGAGAAGGATTCTGGGTCTGCATTGGGATTTAATGACAGTGTCCTTCCCAGGTATCTGGGCGCAGGAGAGGAGGAGTCTCAGGCAGGTCCCTGCTGTTGGCATAAACTCAAGGATCTTGAAAGCTAGAAGGAAGCCATAGTTTAACCAGGCTCCAACTTGGTTCTTCCTTTTACAGAAGGCATTATTAAGGCTTAGAAATATAAAAGGCAGGGTTACGCAACTAGTGAGTGGTAAAGTCACAATTAGATCAATGGATTTTTTTCATTACTTGTACTACACACATATACATAAGATCTTTTTACACTTTTCACTAGTTTTCATAATTTCTTTCTTAGAACCTGAAGCAACTTGTTAGTGAGATTTTGCTTGGTTTTCACAACCAACGCTTCTAGAGCTCTTGTTCCTGGTATTTTACAAGCCTGATCCTGCAGACTCCATTTAGTTCTATGATCCCTTGGTGCCCTTCCAAAAATTGTGTATGTGGGGGGGTTGTTTCTAGGTTAATTATGATCAGATCAGTTTCTATTGCCTGCAATCAAGAACTATGATTGATATGGAAATTGATCCTGGGTGTGGTTTTCAGGAAATAGACTTTCAGGGAAATATGAAGAAATCAGGAATTGATTCTCTAACCTATATTAGGTGGCGCGCAAAGTCCTATTTAATATCCAGAATGTGATTCTAACAGCTCATGGCACCCAGTGGTGAATGACTTAATTAAATGCATCTGTGTTCATCTAGTATCAACTGCTCTTGGAAGGAGGGCGAGGTTTTAGATTACCCCCACCATAGAAGAGGGGAAAAGATATGAGAGATTCAAGACCCCTAAGGTGAGAAATAGAATGAGGAGCTCAAACCCACACATGCCTGGTTCAAGGTATAAGAAAAATCCAAGAACTTTCGATGGTCATGTAAAAAAAAAACAAAACAAAACTCTTTTATGTGGCCTCAAAACAGAGCTATTTTAGTAAAAACTTTAAATCTGCAAAACTTTGTCCTATGAGATGTTTGTTTGTTTGTTTGTTTGTTTGTTTGTTTTTAGAGAAAGAGAAAGAGAGCAGGGGAAGGAGGGTAGAAGGAGAGGGAGAGAATCTTAAGCAGGGTCCCAGCACGGAGCCCAAGGCGAAGCTTGATCTCAAGACCCTGAGATCATGATCTGAGCCAAAATCAAGAGTTGAATGCTTAACCAACTGAGCCACCCAGGTGCCCCAGTCCTGTGGGGTTTTGAATAATAATGCTACCTGAACGCACAGGGTTTTCAGGTGTCCTGGAAAAAGCAGGGCCCAGGGAATTGGAGCTGTTAATTTGAGGCACTCAGAATACCTAGAAATTCCTGCCCCCATGGGCACCCTTACCCTTGGGCATATACCCTTGGGCACCCTTACCCTCTTTGCTGAAGAGTTTATATTGCTCTGTTACCTGCAGGATGTTCCTTGCCAGGAAAATCCACTTTTTCTGTCTTGGTTAGGACACCAGAATCTTAACTCTTCTTCAAGCCTAAACCTTTGGAGTTAATTTTAGTCTATCATTTTTAGGTAGTGGCATTTCCTAAACTCCTCCTTCAGAGTAACTTATTTATGTGAGATTCTAAGGGTCTCCATGAGTGAGGTTCAGTAAAACTCTGGTTTAACACCCTCATAGACTGTCTACTAAAATAAAATAGTTTATAAAATTAACAAGTCCTTAGTCATAATCAATCGCTAAAGATATACAACTAAAAGCAATTTTTAAATAAATAAAAATTGTTAAGTATACTTGGTATTTTCCTCATTAATCTTCATCTTTGTTCAATCACTGCTTTATTTTTCTCTGTTTCTCTTCTTTTTTATTATTATTCATTATTTTAAAGGTAACAAACCAACATTACAGAAAAATAAAGATAAAACATGAGCCATGATTCCATCATTGTTACCATTTTGGTTTCTTTCCTTCAGGGCTTTTTCAATTGTTTTTTTGCCTCTAAACATTATGGTAAATATAATGTTTGTGTATAGCTTTTTAAATTTAATATATTGCACACATTTTAATCTCTTAGTGTCTCTATAACCTCCTTTCTAATAGTTGCATAATATTGAAAAGAGTACAGGCACTAAGGTGTGATTATGAACTATTGAGGAAAGGAACTCTCTTTTATTATACTGAGCTACTGGTAGGTATTCAATTACCATTTGCTGAATTGAATTGAAACTCCTTGCCCATTCTAACTCTGTAATATTTTAAACAGTATTCCAACAAACATCTTTATGGATATAGCTCTTCACATATTTTTATTTAAGATGGATTCTCACAAGTGGGATTACTGGTCATGTGGTATGACCATGTTTATAGCTCAAGATGGGTTGCCAAATTGCTTTCTTTTTGGAAGGGCTGTATCGATTTACACTGCTCTCCTGCAATGCATGAGGTCACCAGCCTCCCCACACTCTTGTCAGCACTCATGCACTAGAAGGAAGTCCAGCATCTCATTGTGATTTTAGTGAAAATGTTTCCTCATTTGTGTGTTAACTAATTGCTCTTTCTCATTTCTGAATTTACTTATTTTCTTTAGCAATTTGAATGGAAGTCTATAGAGAACGAAGATCATATCTTACACTTACACTTACTGCTAGTACTGTCCTCATTTGGGTCTTTCTTCCTTTTCTTTTTTTTTTTTTTTCCATCTAGCTGCAGGATTTTTTGGAACACCTTTACTCTCCTTTGAAGAGAAAACTGTTGGTGTTCTTCTGAGAGTACCTTGAGCTCTAAAGATTTGTGACCTTGTGAAAATGCTCCTGTCCCTTTGCTTTAGCTGCCAGCACTAACTGACCAAAAGAGGACAACTTATCCATTAACTGTCGTCAGCTCATCCAGGAAACACTTTGAGTAACCTCATCCTTCATGGCAACGGTGCTTCGATGGTCCAAAGTAGAAAAAAAGGATCATATGTTCCCCATTGTTACTATCCTTTTCCAACTAGGAAATTTGCCTCCATTTGACCTAACTCCCCTTCCCACCTTCTTGTCTCTAAAGCAGGTGTTGGACATACGTCTTTACCTACCTTTGCAGATTTCTATCTTTTCCTAAACCTGCTTCTAAAGTTCTAAGGTAGCCAAGCTGCCCCCCTTCTCCACCAGAACTTGAGTTTAAATAGAACATGAGCTGTTCCCATTATCGAAGGTAGTGATTACTAAAATTGAGTGTCCTTGCACAATTGTGCAAATTGTGTCTTTTGTCACTTTCCTAAACCTCTGCTACTTTCTAGCCCCTGACTCCATAGTTCACTTTAAGTTAACTACACCAATTTTCTAGCAAACTACACTAAATCTGTGTAGGTCACCAATTTTCAGCTTTAGTTTTCCCTTAGGGAGGAAAGACCAATTCGACTTTTAAAAACAGTTTTTAGAAATTTCTGCCTTAATCCTGGTCCCTCAGAATTTCCACCTAGACTCTAACTGAAACATCTTTTCTTTCTGAGGAAACCTCTTAAACCTCTGTTTAAGATCCTGAAAATAAGACCTGTGTTTGTTGTTCAAAATTAAATAGAAGTGGTATTTTCCAAAGCATCAGAACTCAGATATACACTTTTGTTAAAAGAAATTGGTTCACATGAAGTTGAACAGAAACAAATCCCACACCTGTAAAGATGGGCGTAGGTGTTTTATTAAGTAAAACATATGGAGAAATTATAGGTCCTAGTCTCAGCTGGCCACAGACCAGCTAAATGACCTTGAGTGTGTCATTTAACTCCTTAACCCAGTTTCCTTACCTGTAAAACTGAACCCAATTGATGATTTTCCAACTGTGGGGCTGTCTTTAGCAAAACAACTCCATTTTCAAGTGAAAAATAAAAAAAATAAAGCAGACCCTTGTAGAATTCTTATGGTTGAAGTGATAGCAGGAGGTCTAGGGTCCCATCCTCATAGTGGCCCCAACATCTCATTTTGCAGGAGCTGCCCCAAGGAGCCCTCCAATTAACCATTATTGTGATGTGATCATTGACATACAGACAGACCGAGGTCTTTTCCAGCTCTGAAAATCTGTACTTTCCAATGGTTCAAATTTAGATCTTGCTAGCATTGGATTGGGTGTTAGCAGGGTGGTTAGATTAGAAGAATGGGGAGGTACAGGCATTTTGGGGTGTCCAAGAATGGGGAAGAGATGCCTCTACTGGCCCTGACTATTCAAGGTCATTGATATGTCATGGAATTTTTTTAGTAGTAATAATGTGAGTATTTCCTGCATGCCATGAACTGCAGGGCAGATCATCCTACATTTCCGCCTTTAATCCTCATCAACAAACTCATCTGCAACTATTCACCCCAACCCACTCCAGACACACTAGTCTAGCTCAGTGGGGGGGGGGGGGGGGATGCTCTTCTCTTATTTTAGGTTCCAGTGTATATCACGGTCTAGGAGAAATCTTGGGCCACTATAACTAAAGCTATCCTGGATATCCTGTCTTATTTAACTCACAATGTTTACTATTACCTGCATAAGTATTTAATCAGCTTGTTAGTTTGTATCTTGTATAGTTTCTGACTCTCTCCACACACACTGAAATTTGAACCCAATGGAGAATAGAGACCTTGTCTATCTTGTTCATCACCAAATCCCCAACACCTAGAAAAATGCCTGGCCCACAGTATATACCTTATAAGTATGGGGCAAATGAATAAATGAATGGGAGACATACTTATTGTAATCTCTGTTGTACAAATGAGGAAACTGATGAAGGCTCAGAGTCTGAGTCACATAACTGGTAAATGATAGACCCTTCCTTCAAACTCAAGTTTGATGGAAGAGAACTTATTGGGCCTCTCTTGGTGGAGCCATTTCAATGCTAATCAGTGTTGTATCTACCTGATTGAATGCGACCAAGATAATGATTACAACGATAATGAAAATTAGGATGCCAATAATTGCATACCATCTGAGTGTTCTGGGGCTTCTCCTTGGTCACCTACCTCCATTGGCAGCACATTTCGTTGTTGGATCGTCTAATTTTTAAAATGTGTTCTCTTGAGCCCAAATCTACATTCATGAGTCTTCCACTCAGAGGTCCCAGTCTATCCCTCTGTAACAAAATAGAACAAGTCCTTTCTGGCCTCCAGGCAGGAGAGGCAGTGAGCAGCAGCAGGGTGGACTCTGTCTGGATTTCTGAGTTTCCCCAGTTTCTTCCCAGTATGCCAAGACCTGGTAAGTCACGCCTTCCCAAGTGGGCAATTTACAAGCCAGCATACCTGCCTCGGGTACAGTAATGACTGGTACCGCTGTTGCTTCATCTTAATTAGTGGCGATATTCTTTTCCTTTGCTAGTAGATCCGTGCATTCTGGTTAAGGAAATTGGGTCCTGACCACTGGCTTGGAATGATCCATTTTGCTTTTGCAAACTACCTTCATATTAAAGACGTCTTTATACTGTATTCACTTTCCCCTCTAACCTGGGTGTGATAAAGGCTGACGAGGAGAAGACTAGTAACCCACTAGTAAACCCACTCCAAGGCCCAATACAAACCTGTTTAATTACGTTCCTTTACGGTCTCTAGCTTTAGCTTTTGGCCGTGGAGGGCATTTTCGTCCACATTACATTGTGGTCTCTGTGGTCTCTGCTGGTGGCAGCTGGTTCCCAAGGATATTACCTGGGTTTGAATCTAATGTGCTTCATCACTTTTATCTGGATCCAGTTTCTTTGGTCTGTTCCACCTGAAGAAACAGAAGAATGTGTTAATAACAGGTAGTATTTAGTTTGCTCTGTGAGCCAAGAACTGCTGTCAACCCCTTACTTATATTATCACATTTCATAGGCAATGGCATATCCTGGGAAAATGGCACAGGCCTTCTGAGTGCTTCACATTCATTATTTCATTTCAGTCTAATTTCCATTTCCTACCTTACAGTTTTCTATCTTCCTCAGCGATGTGATGAATCGATTAGATACATTGTCCATGTAAAGCGCTCAGGACAGTGCCTGGCATGGAGTTAGCACTCGAGAAATGTAATTGCCATATTTTTTTCTTGGTATTGAATAGACTCAGTATTTTTGGATCTAAACTCACAGTGAAACATGAGTTTTTCTGGCTTAAATCAACACATTATATAAGTTCCAAGAAGCAGCCTGGTGCGGGGCTGGAGATCTGTGGTCAGGCATGGGTTCTGCCATTGAATAGATTGAACACCCAGCACGTTCCTAGATTCCCAAGAGCCATAGTTTCCTCCTCCGCATGTGAGATGTGCAAATCTGATGACCTCCAAGACCCCTTGGCCCCTTTAAGTCTGCCCCACATGTTTCTTCGTCAAAACATGGGGCTTATCTTTCTCACCATACTGAGGCTTTTTTCTGGACCATCGCCACCCACCCATCTTTCCATCACTGGAAAGACCCAGATCTCTATAATGGAAGATGACTCAGGAAATGCCGAGCCGTAAGATGTGCAGAGTGCCCTCCGGGACCTCTCCCATCTACCCATCCAGCATTGTCGCCATAGTGCAAAGCCAACCCTACCCAAGTGGCTTAAGGGGAAGCACAGTGTGAACCACACTATTGGTAGGACTTGTTTTTTGTTTGTTTTTAAAATGGGTCTCTGAGAATTCAGCTGCATGGGAGGTGGCGTGTTGTGCTAAGAAAAGTGTTGGCCCAGGAGCCAGGAGCCTTTGAGCTTCATTCCAGCTCCAGGGCCCCCACCGTCCGGTCCGCAGGCAAATGACTTACCTTCCATGGGCCTCAGTTGTTTTAATTGTCGAAAAGGGATTGTTAAAAATTTCTCCCAATTCTCAAACTCTTTGCCGCTACGTTCTTTATGGGAGAACAATACTCAGATGAAATCCTATGGACAGAAAAGCATTTTTTTCTCTTCTTTCTGTACTCTTTGCCAAGCGTAATGAGAGTTGGTGTGGAAAAAAAATGTGCTGTGAAAAGGTTCATTCAGCCTTTTCTTAATAGATCGAGTGGTTGGTATTTCTGCTGGCTTCTGAAATACATTACAAATCACAATCTGGAAAAAGTTCCAAAGCAGCTCCAAGCTTTCCTGCTGAATTTGGATACATCTTTAGGTCTTACTCTGCAGCTCATCCTTAACAACTGACAAAATATTTACTTTGCTCGGTACAGAAAAGGGTAACATTTTCCAAAATATTAAACTAGGTTGGATTCAGAACACAGACAATGAGGCAAAAAGTTGGACCTCTTTTCCAAGCCATGTCGTTGAATCATTTTCCAGAGTGCCATGAGAAACAGGGCCTTAGTGGCTGTTTATGTTCCACGGTAATTCTGAAAAAGGCAGAAGCCAGCCCCTGCCGAACGTGCCCACCAGCGTGTAGAAGAGAGGTTCTCAAAGTGTGGTCCCCGGACCAGGAACCTCAGCATTGCTAGGGAACTAGTCAAATACACAGACTCTCACAACCCATCCCAGACCTATGGACACAAAGTCCTGAGAGGGGTCCCAGCAATCTGTGTTGTAACTAGTCCCCCAGTAAAGAAGTCCAAGTAGATCGAACACTGGCAAAAGTTTGAGAATCACTGGTGTAGGCCCATGAAGGCTGCAGGCACTCATTACCTTTGAACTGAAACTGTAAAGCAATGGAGAGACTAGATAACTTTTTCTCTTAAATAAATTTAACATTTTCTTTCTAATGTAAATAAGCTGGTAAGTAAATTTGAAACAAGCATATTGCTTTTCGAGATACTCTCCACCTCCCTCCTCCAGCTTCCTGGACCCTATGCCCCAAGCCCGCCCTGAGTTATTTGGCCACTGTTGAGGTCAGCAAAAACGCACTGCAATTTGTTTCAACATTCTTGCATGTAACTAGTGATTCTGATAAGAACTAATTGTATTTTTTAAAAATTCTCATTTGAGGGCTCTCCTCAGGGAAAAGAGACAAAAACTGAAGGACTATAATTTATCATTTTCTATTCTATTAATTAGTCTTATCATTAACAAAATAACTATTTTTAAAATAACTATTTTTAATAAATAAATACATTGTGATTTTTTTTAACTCAATACTGGAATTACTCCAGTTACCAGCTTTAATTAAGAAATAAACTACCATTAAAAAAAAGAGAGAGAGGGAAATAGATTCCTGTTTAAATGACTGTGTTGTTTCTATCCAAAGTTGCAAATAATTTCTGGGAGAAATGAAAGTCATCCTCACAAACACTTCCCCTCACTGTCATGCCTCATGCCTGCGCCCTCGCTCTTGCATGTGACCTGCCCAGCCACTGCAGGTGTCTGAGCTGCAACCTTTGTCCTGCAGTCTCAAGCTTGGCCACAACCTTCAGTCCTAGGGTCCCGCATCTGTTGATTTGGAAGGCTCACAGATCTGTAGCTAGAGTGATTGTGCTCCTAAGTTCCAGCCAGCCTCTCCACCTCCTTCTATATCTTTCCATCACCTGAAAGATCTTACAGACCAAACACAGGCCAACCAGAATCATCATGGAGCCTAACTTGATTCTCTCTGATACTCCTGTTTCTTTCAATGAACCTTCCCCTCTCTGTTCCAGCCACAAGCTGTCATAAGGGGGGTTGGGATGGGGCAAGAAACCAGGTATAGCAGAGATTTCATGGGTTTCAGAATGTATAGATCTGTCTTCAAATCCAGGCTCTGCCACCTACTGGCCACGTGCCATGAGGTGACTCCTCAGATGTTCAGTTGTTTCAGGTGTAAGCTGGAAGATCGTATTGAGGAAGCAAAGAGGAAAAGTATACAAAAATAGGATTGTGTAATGTATTGTCCAAACCAGAACATACTGAGAAACCATTATTAATAATTATCTCGTGTTCAAAGAAAAGAGCATCAACAGAAAAACTTGTGTGTTCACAAGCAACATGTAGTATGTCCTCAATAAATACTAGTTCCCTTTCCCTTTCTTCTGGCCATTTGGATGTTTGCTTTCAGTGTTTTCTGAATCTGCACTTCATTTGCATTCCTCCTGCCCCAAAGCTGTCCTCAGTCTCTGTCACTTGGAGAATAGTAGCGTTCTCTTGGTTGAGCTCCTTGCCGTCCATCTCTCCCCTCTGTTATATCCTGTGGGCTCCTGTCAAATTAATCTTGTGAAACCACACCTCTTAAACCTTCCTCTGCCTCAAGACCCTTTCATGACTTCCTATTGCCCACCTAATAAACTTAAAATTCTCCAGCATGGAGTTTGAAGTCCTTCCGTATGGGGTCCATTCTGTTTTTTCAGACTTAATTCCAAGCATTGTCCTTTCTCTATAGCAAATTCTTGGCAAACTTTCCCTGTCTTTCCTTGTGCCTTTGCTTATACACTCTCTCTTGACCCCTTACAGCCTTCCTTTATGTCTCCACTGTTGAAATCCACTTTGTCCTTTGTGCTGATGTGCGACATCTTCCAAAAAACCTTCCCTGATGCGCCCAGTGAAAAGCTCTCCCTCTGCCCCCTGAACTCTACTCACAATGTCGTGTGCACATCCTCTAGCACAGAGGGGTGCTCTGTTTTGTATTGTGGTTAGTCAGCTTTATGTTTTACACATCCCAAAAGTTTTAGACATCCCACAAGGAGAAAGAGAGGTCAGAGGAAGCAGCAGGTACACCTGATTTATGCTTCTGCCTCATTAATTTGCACATAAGATATCAGTAAATGTTTACGGAATGTATGAATGAATGTCACTTTTGCCCTGCTGATAATTAAATACTGCCATAGCTTCCTCAGTTAGGCAAAAGTTCCTAAAAATATATAGCAATGATACCCATTTATTTGCTTCTTTTAAGAACTGGGAGATTAAAACCATCAAGTCAGTGATCGTAAATTTCTAAAACTACACACAACTTTACCCTGACTCTTCATATTGATTTGTTTAGCCCGATTTGCCCAAAAGGACAAGATAATTTGATAATTTAAAAAAAATATTGGCCAAAGAAGCAAACTTGACACATGCTTACAGTGGAAGTCAGGCATCTGTCACAACTCAGGCATTGGGAAATACTTACAGTCCATCCTCCTGACTGCTTCTCCCCACACCCAGAAATTTGTCTTTTTCCTTGCTTCTGTCCTAATTTGAGAAGCAATTTGTATGTATTCTAGGGTAATGTGGCTCTACTATCTCTTTTGGTATGTATTTGTTTGTGTAACTGTTTTATAGTCAATAAGATATACAGATCCTTTTAAGAAGACATCTGTGCTCAGAATCTGTTTAAGAGGAAGCTCTTTGTTTGCAAAGAGATCATTTGAAATGATGGTAACCGAGGAACTCAGTCATAATTTTCTGAGTTCTGTTTTGGTATTTAGCCACTTGTTTCACTTATAGAATTGCTCTGGCAGAGTGAAAAAAGTCACACCTGTAAAATCTTACCTTAAAATGCAGATCTTGGGCTTATTCTCTGTAACTTTTTAATTCAAGAGATCATTTTCTTTACATTAAATAATTGCTCAATAATTCTATCCACTGCTGTGAATATAAACATATTCAAACCAAAGACTCTTATCTCAGTATGAGTTTTTAAAGATGAAAACACAGGCAGTTAACTTTCATTGAATGTGAAATGTGTGGGCCTCAGAATTTGCATAATTTTATGACAATTATGTAGAAACTACTCAACTTAGGTGACCATTAAAAAAATTAATGAAATTACAGAAAGGTAGTGATTTTACATTCCCTCTCAAGGAACTTGAGATGTCAGGGCAAGCCACCAAGCATCCTATTTCCAAAAATCACCTGACCTAAAGGAAGATCATTAGCTGTCTGAATTTTGGTCACTGAGTTATGATTCTTGAGCGACGATAATGAACTTCTCAGAGGTGTGGTGGGGGACGGGGGTCGTCCCAGAGCACAAGACTCTTACCTCTATCCAGTTAGTCAGCCTGTCAGTAAATGCTTCTGCAGTGCCTGCTGTATTCTAGGCACTGGGCTAAGTGGGGCTGGGGACAGTGGTGGCCACTGCAGGGACTGTGTGTGTGGCAGGTTCCATGACTGCCATGTCTAGTGCACTATGGTGGGGAGCGAGGGTCCTCACAGCCAAACTGGGAGAGTGCATGGAACAGCAGAGGCATCACACAGCCATAGGCCCCCAAGAAGAAGGGAAGAGCTGAGGAGCAGGAAAGAGAATCTAAGTCGCCTCTATGAAGATCCGAACCTCCTTGACTTACACGAATGAGAGAGACTTGGGGTTTGGGACTCAGGGGACTGTTGGAAGCTCAAAACTCAGAAAGAAATGAGTGTCACCAAAGTGATGGGTGTGGTTTGGAGATCAGAGAATACTAAGGTAACCTTCATCTGTCTCCGTGTAGGTGTGGAGCTAGCTAGCTTTTGAAAAATGTGTTCTTTCCATTTTCAATATGTCAACTGTAAAACACCAACGCATTCTCAATTTAAGAGTTCAATTCTTATTCCCAGGAAAAGGCAAAAATTGCTTTTGTGGCCACATGAGAGAGCCATCAAAGATGCCTGGCCAAGGTCCTCTTGGCAGTGTTGGGTCATACCAAGACCATGGTAGAAACCCAGATTGGGGGCCAAAGCAGGAGCTGTGATTTTCTCAGCCAGAAGCAGGAGAATATGGCCCTCAGTGGGTCCTGTGCCTCCAGCAGAGGGAAGTCCTGACTCCAGGGGTGCCTTTGGACTTGGTCGCAAGGCACTGTGAAGAAAGCAGCTCTGTTTCCTGCAATATGAGCAAAGCACATAAAACTATTTTTACTTACTACACTCACATGGGAAGACCTTTTCCTACAAAAAGCAATTAATTTGATGAGACTCAAGTTATAACTGTGGCACTGGCACCAGCTTATTATGTAATTGAGTTCCCCTTGCTTAGCTTCCTGGTTTCTCCTTCTGTGAAAGAAGCATTCTACAGCTAATATTGCCCAAGTTGGGAATCCCAGCAAAGCCTTCTCACCAGCCTGTTGTCCACTCTCTTCCGTCTTCTCTGGGGTTCTATTACAAACAGATAAATGTAGCTTGTTCAGAATTGGACAAAAGACATCATGTAATGATGTCACTGATCATGTGTCTTAAATGGGTTATGCCCGTTGGTTATGCCTCGTGGGTTATGCCCATATGACTTTGCCAACTCATTCTTACTTCAGCAGATGACAACATCTCCACAAACCACCCTCCACAGAAAATGATCAGGCCAATGCCATTTAATTGGGTTTTGCTCTTGATTCCTATAGTAATTT
>CM053608.1:18080587-18099231 GCA_028646535.1 Procyon lotor
GAACATAAATAAGTAGCCTGATCCTGACTCAGGTTTTTGAGGAAAGTGACTAGATATGCTAGTACTGTGTAAATTGCAATGTATTATACAAAAATAAAGGATTATATTTTAGCTTTATCACTCTAGCAGTGCATAGCAAGTATTCATTAAATATGTGTTAGGGAATAAATGGGAGCACACTGATGTTCAAGTTTGAAATTAGGTATCCTTAGGTATTATGCTAAAGGAATATAGGAATGTAAAATGGCATTTTAGAAATTTTTATTTCACATTTAAATTTTCAAAGTAATATGCTGACCATTTAAAGTTTGAAATGGCGTTTATTTAATTAAACAAGGATTCATGGGATGTCCTTCATGCAGAAATAATGGGGAAAGCGTTTTTACCTTCAGAGAGTCAATCTAAGGGAGGACACGAGCACCTAAAAACATGACTGCAATATAGGTATTATGTTAAGGTTTTTATAATAGAGATGTAAGGAGCATGAAGTCAACTAGGCAAGCTTCCCCAGGAGAAGTGATACTGAAGCTGAGTCTTAATAGGATGAGGAATAGATATCTTGGTAGATGAAGTGAAAAGAGGCCTCCTGTTGATGGAGCATGGGCAGAATGGTATGCTGCCTGATGGAAACATCATGCAAACCAAGAATGGGAGATGAACCATGAAAGACTGTGTACTCTGAGCAACAGACTGAGGGTTTTGGAGGGGCAGGGGGTGGGGGGTTGGGTGAGCCTGGTGGTAGGTATTGAGAGGGCACGTATTGCATGGAGCACTGGGTGTGGTGCATGAACAATGAATCTTGTAACACTGAAAAAATAAAATAAAAGTATTTGGGGGAAAAAAAAAACTCACGAATGGGAGCCAGATGAAACAAAGGTTCAAAGAAGCAGGTGAAATCAGTTGTAATAGCATATTTTATTTAATTCAACAAATCCTAAGTATTATCACTGAAAAACTAACCAATATTTTTAAATTACTCATGAGATACTTTGCATTTTTTTATTTTGTACTAAGTCTTCGAAATCTGCTGTTTATTTACACTGACTGCATGGGTTAATTCGAACTATTACTTTCCAGGTGCTTGATAGCCGCTTGTGTCTAGTGGCTACTGTATTTGACAGCACAGGCATAAATGACAGAGGAAAGGTCTGGAATTCCAAATAAACAGAACTCTTTGATATGGCCAGAGCACAGGCTGTATGTGAATGACTCGGGGGAGCTGAAGAAGATGCCATCAGACACCAGAGCACGAAGGACTTGGATGCTAGGTTTGGGGAGTCTCAACTTAATCATGAAGGCCTTCAGGAGCCTTTGGTGCCTCTGAGAAATTTTCTGTAGATCAAATTTGGGGTTTCTGAAAGATGATGCTGACAACTGGGTGAAGGATTGCGTGGGGAAGCACAGTGCAGAGAGCAGTAATGATGTCTCAATCTGTTGTGTTTCTCTGCATTTAATGAAACTTTCATACAGACTCGCAATTAGTCGACCCCTGTTGTCGGTTTTTAGTATCTTATGAGTTTGTGTCATTTGGAGGGTCTTCATGAGAATTTTAAGGGGAAGGTGGGAGGGGAACAAAGAATATTAGTTTTTAACAGAGGAAAGGTTGGGAGGTGGCCAGCACTGGCTAAGCCTAAGCAGCTCCTGGTGAGGAGTTCTTCGGTCAAACAGACTTTGCCCTCTACCAACTACCACAAAGTAGTACAAACAGGGATCATGAGATGACTAAATGCACGTGACAGGCCATCTGTTCTTAATGGCAAGGTATACATGTACCCCTAAATTCTAGATGATGCAGCTTGCCTTTGAGGTAAAAAATGATATTCCTAGGCATCTTCTCTAAAAAGACAAAAGTCTTAAATAGGTTACTTATTTTATCATCATACCTGCTTATAATTGAGTTCCTCAGTTTGTTTTTCCCTTTATGGTAGAAAACAAGCTACCTAGATTTATTTTTTCTCAAGATTGCCTGCTTTCGGGAGCCCTTTCTTCTTCCCATCTGCTCTTCTACCATTTTGATCCCAGGTCCCTTTTGGCTCCATTGATTTCTAATCAAAAAGATAGCAGACCAGTACATTTTTAAGTATTAAGGGTAGAACAAAGGAACATAGAAATGTAAAATGCTGTTTTAGAAATTTTTATTTTACGTTTAAATTTTCAAAGTAATGTGCTCTGGGAGCTCCCAGCCTGTGATAACCCCCCCACCCCCCAGAGCCAAACAATAGTGACTTAAATGTATATGGAGTAGCCAGCGAGTGTGGAGGCAGTGAGCAGAGAGAGGCGTTGATTGGTGGAGGGGGTGTCCACGAGAATCATATTTGGCCCTGCTCCGGGCACTATCCAACCTACTTGTCCCTAAAGCCCAGAAAGTGGCTGAAGCATGAGGCGATGATGATGATTGTCACCTCAGGGCATGGACAGTAGGGGTGGCTATGCCTCTCACTGCAGCCATTTCTGAAATCATTTGAAACCTAAACCTTCAAATCTATAGTTTCTTAAATCTTAAAACCAGGTCCTCAGATTCCATGACCTTGGTTCATTCCTTTTGCTCCAATCACAGTTTAGGAAATTTGGGGATGATGGGTGGTTCGATAAGATAATAAAGAGGAAAGGCAAATGAACCTTATTTGTGTAGTTGAGGAACCACTCAAAGGCGAATAAGTGCTATTTTTTCTCTATCATGTCCACAGTTTGCCAAGGTGCCAAATCATTAGAAAAGGCTTATTTTCTTTTTTTACTTTTAAAAAAGGGATCTGCATTTTGAGTTAGGTGCTTCTGGAAAGCTAACTATCTGGCATCTGTCCATGGTACTTGAGCACCAGTGAGGATGTTCTGAAAACTACAAAATCCCCCTCCCAAAAAAGCACACCTCTGCCCAGCCTCGTGGTATTGGGGATGTCGGGTGGGGAGTGAGTGTGGACCACATCACTAGAAGGAGAGCAAGAGCTGGACTTTGACAGGTTTTCCCACTGTTAAAGTAAAACACGAGGCAGGTTGCCTTTTCAAAGTTAAGAGACTTCTTTTCATGGTCTCTTCACACAATGTGCTCACTCATAAAAGAAGAAAAAGTAATTATGCTCTGGAAAACTGCATGAGGTCAAGTCCCGTAGCATTTGTCAATTGTCTTCTTTCAGAGGTCAATTAAAGTGATTAATAGTAATAAGATGAGCATCCCTACGGAGGTTTCCCAAAGAAGAGAAATTCCTTGCGATTGCCTCTCCTGGTTGGGAGCATCAGATGCCTTTTAGGAGTTTTGTCTCAAAAGAGAAGAAAATTTTGATAGAGCACTGACTAGGTTTTGTGTTTACATAGAAAAAATAATAATAATTGCTGGAGAAATAAAGTAGGAAGGGGAGAAAAAAAATCTATCCAGCCAGTGTCACCTTGCTAGGTCCTCCTTTTTCTTAACCTAGATTTTCCAGATGTTCTTCTGGGAATGGAGTGAGTGATAGATCCCGATTAGATCTATCACTAGAGTGATAGTGAGTGATAGATCCAGATAGATCCTGATTAGAATCCTTTTATCAGGGAAGAAGGGATGCAGATTAGACTTAACTCACAGGATTGATAACAAGGTGGAACAGAAATACTTAGACTTTGATTTAGAAAGCGGCCTTTCACAATTCGTTGTAAATATTCTATGATGGGTAACATGAGGAAAAACCAGTTGGGAGATGAGGATGAAATGAACTTCAATCAGATTGGCTGAGGATGTGGCAAAGGGATTATTCCACGCTGAACTCAAATGCACTTCCCTTTCTGGAAAGGGAGAAAACAACAACAAAAAAAAACCGAGTTATTACTCCAGAGCTCGGTATATATGCCTTCACTCATCAGTCATTACTTGAGGGCCTACTAAATGCTAGGTGGAAGGTGTCAGGGATTTAGAAATGAGTAATACACAGTGCTGACTCAGGGGGCTGAAATTCTAGTGGCAGAAGTGGGTTAGGGAATGGTTATCCAGAGTGAGGAGGTAGGATGTGTACGAGGTGCCACGGAACCCCAGAAGACAGCCTTTTCCTCAAATGGAATGCTGTGAGGTCGTTATTTCATGCAAGACTTTTCTTTTTAATCTAATTTAGTGTTTTCTTCCATCACTGCAGTTGTTCCTCAGGGCACAGGTTACATGTATCCGTTTGTACTTTGTTGGAAGGGGGAGGGGATCGTAATTTGTTTGGATACTTTTGCACTCAGCTTTGTATGTGGCTAGATTTTATAAAATCCTGGCAGGGAAAATACGTGGGAAAGGTGCATCATCTACCATATTCTTCTGATTTGGAGCTAAACCTGTACACAGGAAAGAAAAAGTATCGAGTCAGCTCCTGGAATGGAGAACGGTAGCCGGTTTCTGCCACATACCTCCCCCAGGCTCTGCATTTTACTCTCCCCGCCCCAGTACATTTTTATGTTCTTGTAACCAGGAAGCCCATAGGAAGTGTGACGTTTTCCCTGATGAGGATATTTTGGTTTATTCGATCCCGGGAAGCCTCTGTGGGCTTGACAGGTTGTGCCAGTTCTCAGGAGTAGAGCGCGTATGGCTGGTGCCCCTCCTGGTGACCTTCGCGGCCATCTGGGCCCAGCCTGCTTCTGCCCGCTTAGCCCAGCAGGGCAGGGCCTCTGCCGGGAGCTTGCAGATGCTTCGCTCCGACGCCACTTCCGTGACTCACGCCATCTGTTGGCAATTTGTCGTTATTCTGGAGTAAGGGTTTTCGCAAAGGTCTCCATCTCTGGAGTCCCTCCGTGAGGCGCACTATCTGACCACAGTTTTCTGACACCAGCTTCCCATCTGGGCCAGGCCCCGGCACTGAGTCAAGCTGCCATGAATGTAATGACAATGTTCTTTGCACTTTAGAGAAGCTTCACACCAAGCTCCTGCCCCCTCTTGAGCGAGTTACACTCTTTGTGGGACTTGTTTGAAGTTCGGCCAAGTTGGCAGCCATGGGCTTCCATTTTTACAAGCTCTAGCAGCAGTAGGCTGCAGTCCTTGGTGTCACCGTGCCATCTGCTTCGCTTTTTCCCTCTTCAAACTGTAAGCAACATGAGCTACCTAAACCCAAAATGCACCCCCTCCTTTAAAACACGTTTGCATCAAGTCAACCTAAGTGACTGTTTTGTCTGTTTTAAGCCGCATTCCTTTCTCATCCCTCCTTAAGAATTTCATTTTCTCCAAAAACACAGACAATAGTAATTATGACTATAAAATAATTATTTTTTTACATACCAAGCACTGTGCTATATGTTTTATGTTCTCAGAATTCCGTCTTATCCTCCCAAATACCCAAGGAAGGTGGTACCATTCCTATCCCTGTTTTTGTTTAGGAGGAAATTGGAGGCCAGACAAGTAACTTACCCATGACCCATGGCCCATGACCATGTCACTAGTAAGCGAGGAAACTTAACTCTAAAGCCCACTGACTGACTTCTTGGTGCAAGAGTTTAACTTTTTTTGTGTCCTTTCTCCATCTTGATATAATTACCCAATGCTTTGAGTTTCAGTGCCTTTGACTAAGGTCTCAAAATAGCTTCACATGTCCATTGGCAATTCCCAGTCATTCACCCACCAAAAAAAAAAAAAAAAATTATGGAGAAATATATCATGTGCCATGCACCATACTGAGCCCTGAGTAGCCAATTATGAAGGAACCTTATTTCATGGAACTTATAGTTGGGGCTACATTTATTTATTTCACAAACCTTTATATTCCACAGAGTGTAGTCACTGTGCTAGGGGCTGGAGCTATAATATCAAAAACAATACTATGCCTTAACTGTGTTACACTGGTGGTTCATCTTTCCTGTATGTCAGGACTCCGGGAGTCACGGTTCCAGAATTAGGAATCAGAAGAGCTGGATGCCAGCACCAATGTTCATTGTGTGTATCCTAGCCAAAGCTTTGAACTTATCTCTTCCTTGATTTCTCCATCTATTGAACAGATACCATGTAAGTTGACCACCAGCTCTGGAAAAATCATTTCTACTCTAACTGAACTTGACTTTGATAGAAGGTTAGGGTTTAAAACTGTGGGGAAAGAGAAAAGAAATAAGTCTCAGTTTAAGAAAAGCAGGAAAAACTTCAAGAAATATATTAATCAGAAAGCTTTTAGCTTCAAGTATCAAAAAACATGACCAGTGACTTAAAAAATTGGGAATTTATTTTCTCACATAAGAAGTCAAAGGGTGTTATTTCAGTTACTCAACAATGCCACTAAGGACCTCATTTCTTTCTAGTTTTCCAATCTGCCACCCTTAGTATGGTGGCCTTTTATCCTCAAAGTTATTGCCTTAAGCTTATAAGAGGGTTCCCTTTGTTTCCAGAATCATTTTCTTGTAATGATATCCAAAGCAAAAAGGAAGCCATAGAGGAAAAGCCTTTCTCCTTACTGTAGCATTTTTATTGTTGTTGTTTCTGTTATTTTTTTTTTTTCCACTCTGGAAAAGGAGTCAACCTTTCCTCTTTATCTCGTTGGCTAGAACTCAGTAACACGTCAAGCACTAAACCAATCATAATTAATCCTTTCGATCTGAAGGTAGGGCTTCTGCTTTCTCTGAAGTCTGAAGGGGATCTCCACCACTTACAATATCTGGGTTGTTTTATAAGGAATAAAAGATGTTTGTCATAGAGAATTAGGTAGAAGCAGACACTCTAGAATGGTCATTTAGGCCTAGAAAAGCCAATAACACCTGAAGAAACTGCAACAAGTGGGAATACTCAAGATAATGTTAGGAAAGATAGATCCTAAAGAAAAACTTCTGTTGTCCAAAAAGACCTTATATTACCAGAAGAAAGAGTCCTTATAAGGGAAAAGTAGGGGATAAAATTGCCACTAAGAGACATGAACTCCACATAACTGGCTTGCATTTGGAATGGAGGGTGGAAGGACCCTCCATTTGGAAGGACCAGTGACAACTTCTCTTTCGTCTTAAATTTGGACACTGTAGAAGTAATTAACAAGGCAGACTGACATCCAATGCGGCAGCCTGAATGACCCTTGGTCTTCCAAAAGTCTTTATTGAACGGGGCACTAAGATACAATGATGAGCAAAATATCACCCACTTATAGGAAAAAAATTTTATATTCTTATACATTTTCAATTAAAATTGCAGTGCAATAAATGTTTTACTAGAGGTATGCCCAGAATACAGTTGGAACACTGGAAAGGGACTTGCCAATTCTTGGAATGGGACAAATGAAGATGTGGGGAAGATATAGAATGGAAATGACATCTGAGCTCAACTCTGAAGTGGAAAAAAAGACATCCAGAGTTAAAACATAGGAGAAGGCAATCTAGTCCAAGGGAATTATAACAGAAGTTGAAGTCCTCTGAAGGTTTTTTAGCAGATATTTAATATTAACACTTTCAGGACCCAAAAAACCAACAATACTTTCACCCACTGCTTGGAAAGCATATGCTCTTTCTTTTGTTGAGATAGACTGTGGTTGTAGCCTCAGAATATTGAGGTTGTGGATGCTTATCTATGACTGCTGATGAGCTGAGATGCCCCCTTGGCAGGGACAGGAGAAATGAATGGAGGAAGGACCACGTATTCAACTCCCCACCTGTGTTACCATGAGATCTTGTTTCCCTCACATCTTTCCACACCCATATCCATATTTATGAGTTTACTTACCCAGTAAACGTCACCTCCTTAATAATGTGGTGTGTATCATTACACATTTGTCTTTCCTGTGCGCTAGCACAAGATCTGACACACTATCAGTGTGTAAAACATGGATGTTGAACAAATGGATGATTGAATAAATGAGAAGTTGAATAAATTGAATAAATGATTGAATAAAGTGAGAAGTTGGCCAACAGTGGCCTCTATGTTTGGTCATGTAGGCAACTGGAACTTATCAAGTACTCTCCTAGCTTCACTGTAGCAACCATATCTGGCTCAGGATGTTTTACCTGAAGAGAACTTGTAAAATGTGTCCACAGGTGGGGGATAAATGTAGGACTCCCTATATTCATGTATGTGTAACATATGAGGGTCTGGTAGAACTGAGTCACTATCTAAGTCCACTTACAATGGGCAAAGAGATGAAATGCATAAGGACCAAACATTTATTCAAACTACTCATGAAAAGAATCCTGATATAGGGGGTTAAATGATAGACTCTAGCCAGCCCTCTTGGGTTTGAATGCCAGCTGTATTGCTTCCTGGTTGTATGACTTTGGGCAAATCACTCAATCCCTCTATGCCTCAGTTTTCTCATATATAAAATAAGAATGGAAATAGTAACTACCTCAGAGGTGGTTGTGAGGATTAAATGAATACATGTATGTTTTATATTACTATGTGCCCAGCAAATAGTGAATACTGTACAAGTGCTAACTACCTGAGCTTCAAAACAACCCTAGGAAATAAACAATACTTTCACACTTAAAGTTTAGACAAATTAAATGAGGATCAGGATCTCCTAGGTCAAGTAGGTAGCAAGTGACAGAATCAGGGTTGAATTTTAGACCAGACACTACAACCTGTGTTGTAAGAAATTTGAATGACCTCAAGTAGATTGCTAGTAGCAATCTATGGACCTTAACAAGGCTAGATAGTAGTTCAGGTTTCCACAAAGATTTTTTTTTTTAACAAACCTGGTATTTCTGCATAAAACACATAAACCACAGATACCACTTTCTCCCTGGGATGATGAAATTATGGAATCACAGATTTGAGCCATCAATCAATCATGGCTCCTCACCTCTGGACCAACAGCTGGTAGACATTTCCTAATACTTAAAACTTTCTGTGGTAAAGGAGCATGTTTTTTTTTTCTTTAATTTCCAGTCTGGTATGAAACTAAATTTTTGTAAAATACAATAAAAAGTTGATTATTAGAAAAAGAAAACAAAAAACAAACAACATTCAAATCCCAAATCTTATATTACATTCAATGGGCAAATTGCTTTACAAGTTTCTAGATGGTTATTCTCAATTCCTGTACTTATCTTTTCATGTTTCTGTACCAACAGCCAGCCACTGGTCCATAGACCACACTCTGAGTGTCTTGACTGAAAGGTCTTCCATGAAGAGTTAGTTACCCCTGAAGCAGAAATCTTAACATATACCTATTCACTCTTTGCTTATAAGGAAGTTACTCAGATTTCTATAGATTTTTCTGTACAAACATTGGCCAATGTTTTCAAAGCCCCCTGGAGAACTTCAGTCCATCCTCAGAGGGTATTGGAAGAATTCTCTAAAGAAAATTAAAAAAAAAAAAAAAATCGCAGCCCCTGCAGTTGATTTTTTTCTGGGCACAAGGAAAATATTAAAGTCTCTTTTAGCAAAGGTTGAGAGAGCTCCTGAGAGACAGACCCTGGGCAGACTTTAGAAACACTGTTTTAGCACAGAACTAGTCCAAATGCCCAAAAGGAATCCCCAGATCTCATGAATGAGATGGAGCCATTTTAGAGTCATGTGGAGCCTTTTTACCCCTCGGCCAAACTAAACTTTCTCAACAAGTTTTCCCTCAGATCCAAACCCCTATTTGGACTGTCACCATCTTCCCACTTCCGGGATGGAGCATTAAAAGACAGAAAGAGATGAGCCAGACAAAAAGAGTTTATTACCATGCAACCCTGCCATTATATCTCCTATCAAAGCTCCACTTTGCATTTCATTTCCTTTTATTTTTATTCAGCAAACACTTCCACTGTGCTGATTGTGTGTTGGGTACTATTCGAACTCTGTTAATCCTCAGGACAACCCTATGAGATAGGTTCTATTGTTCTCCCCATTTTATAGATGAGGAAGCAAAACTATAGAGCATTTAAGCAATATCCCAAGGTCACACAGCTTGTTTTTATCTGCATCAAAGTATTTCCTCCTCTGGAGTAAAAAGGAAAAGTAGAGGGAAGGGCTTAGGATGAGCAGGAGTAATAGCGGTCTGAGGAGAACTGAGAATTCTCAAGACTTCCAGCAGGAGAAAGCTTCCAAATCTCAGAAATAACAGATGGGGATTCAAGCCACAGTAAGGGAAGACAAATTTAAGTGAGTGGTAGGATTGGTACATGACATGAGAAAAGAAAACCCAAATCACATATATATCATAACAAACTCACATCAAAGGACATAAATACATCTGTAACAATAACAATAAAGATAAAATTTCCATACTTTTTTGAATCTCTACTATACGGTGGCTTACATATATACCTTTGTTCAATATTTCACAACACTAAGAGAAAGACAATATTACCCCCAGTTTTCAGATGAAAAAGTTAAAGCCACAAAGAAGTAAATGATTGCTCAGAGTCGTACAGCTACTTACTGGCAGGGCCAAAATTTCTTATTGAATTCTATCTTGACTCCAATTCATAGACCATTTTTACTCACCATACAATCAAAGTTAGTGACTCCATGACAGCAAGAAATGGATTAAGAGAACTCTAAATCTGTGTGTTAAGTCAGTATGTGTCCAAGAATTGTCAGAACTATGGCACCTACAGATAAAACTAAACTAGTTATTTGTTGCTTTCAATTAGGAAAACTCAAGAAAGATAAACCTAGCCACCCATTAACTGGATACAGAACACTTCCATTTCACCCAAATGGTCATGTCATATGCACCTTGTAAGAGGAAAATGTGTGATATGATGGCTGAGAATATGACCTCACTGAAACTCCTGCCATATGTCTCTTAGACCGGGTTGTGTGTGGTCTGTGGAAGACGAAATGTTACTGAGCCTGACTCCTATCTGATGCTCTGGATGGATGACCCACTAGGGTTATTGGGTTCTGCCAACATTATTTCCATCCTAGATCTACATGAAGACTGTTGGCAGATAGAGTTGGTTCCTGAGACCAGACTGGAGGGTGTTTTTACTACCCCATGGGGCTTGAATCAGTTCATGCTCTTCCTTTTACAATGAGCTTTGGTCCAGCTTTTTTTCATCTCTTGATAACAATCAGTTGATTGTTGGCAACAGTTGCAGTTGCATATGTTGATGTTAAGCTTTATTGAGTGCAGAATTGGAATTCTATCTAGGATATTCACAGTTTATCTAGAGCATTTCAAGAAGATAATAAGATCCAAATAATTCCAGGATGGGTCAGAAAGAGTGATACTTTTGGAATGCCAAGTGAAATTGTGGAAATAGCATTGGTAGGAGTTTCAAAACAATAAATAAATAAAAGGAAGCCCATGCATTCTTGGAATTGGCAATGCCCATCCTCTTAATTACATACTTGCTTGGAAAACTAGTCTTACCTCTCTTTGAATGACCTCCCAGTTAAAAATAACCAGATAAAGTATCCTAGATTCCAAAATGCCAGGAATCTTTTGACCAGGTGAAGTCTCATCTTTCCAGATATCTGATGTTAAGTCACCTGAGATGAACCTGTACATTTTCTTTGGTAAAACAGTGGTAACATGGGTATCGTTAAAGTATGGATATGAGACAGTGGAGGAAGGAGACTTTCTGTACCAGTTTGAGAGGAGAAATTATTCTGTATTGACAGCTGACTGTGGTTCAGAAGTATTACCCTAGACCACTGCCTCACTGTTACTGAGGATGCAATAAGAAAAGAAATCCCCTAGATTGTGGAGGGAAAGTGGGATTTAACACATGGAGATTTTCTAGAAAGAGTTGAGGTTAGAGGGGGATAAAACAGCAACAGGCACTTATCATGGATGCTTACCAGGCTCATCTGTGACTGGATGTCCATTCAGTTTGAACCAGAAAGTACACTCCATGCACATAACATGCGTTATCAAGGGGATGTGTGCATGTGGCGTTTGTACCTCAGCTCTCCCCTTCTGCTCTCAGCACAGACACAGCTAATCAATCACAGCACTCTTCTGTGTTGTACCAGGCATCACCAAAATCACCAAGGATTTTGGCATCAAAATCCTTCTCACCCTAGTGCTCTGGAGATCCTCTCAAGCCACGACAATTGGCACATGAATTGAAACCTCTTTGCTGTCTCTGGTCTGCATTGGTAATGAAAAGATGAATAAAATAGCGTCTGACCTCAAACAGTTCTCAGACTATTGAGGGAAACAGACCTAGCAGCAGTGGCTTACAAAACTGCGGGAAGAAATAGCAGGATTAAGCATTCAGTGGTGTGGGAACACAGAAGGAAGAGTAGCTGTCTATTCCTGAAGGAGTGCTTCCTGGAGGAAATGAATATGAATGAGGTTAGAAGGAGAGAGAATTCACTTCTCAGTCAAGGTGGGATCAGCGCGGGAGCTCTAAATAGCACAGCCTATGAAGATGTTTTCTCAACCCAGGGTCTGAGTGGCAGAACAGCAAGGAGTGGGGGTGGGAGGAAGGCCTCGGGTCGGGAGCTGTCCCCCCTTGATCACCAGGTAAAATCTTAAGGATTTTTTTTTTTGATAGAAAAACTCCCCAGTCTGAGCCATGTGGATTCCTTGAGAACAATGAAATTATTACAATGACCCTATGAATCCCCATACGCTGGGGGATTCTAAACACGTGGTAAATGCTTCATATAGGTGTGTACTCTTATGATGTCACTACTAAGAACTCAATGTACTTGGAGCAGAAGATTTAGGAAAAAGAAGGCTTTCCTCCTCAACAGTTTAACCTGAAGTGCCACAAACAAAACACTCTGCACTTAAAGGTACCAGATGGACAATTGATTTAATTGTGAAAATTCCCATTGCAAGCTGGGAAAAGGTGGGGAGTTTGAAAGAGTTCTGGCACCTGAACATGAACTCAGGGGCTTTTATGATCTGTTACATAATCAGATTACCTCTTTTTGTGAAAAATGTATAAATTCAGTTTGGGTTCACAAGCTAATAACATGTGTTACCACTATAGCCCTTTCCTGACAACTCAGAGTACTTGAACTTAGGTTCCATCTCTGAGAAGTCATTATATTTAAATAAATACTCAACAAAAGAAATATGCTTAGCCATTAATCTAATAGTCAACTTTGGAAGAAGAAACAGATACACAATGGAATATTACTTAGTCACCAGAAAGGACGAAACCTACCATTTACATTGATGTGGATGGAACTGGAGAGTATTATGTTAAGTGAAATAAGTCAGTCAGAGAAAGACAATTATCATGTGGTTTCACTCATATGTGGAATATGAGAAATAGCACAGAGGATCATAGGGGAAGAGAGGGAAAATTGGGAAGAAATCAGCGAGGGAGACTAACCATGGGAGACTCTTGACTCTGGGAAACAAACTGAGGCTTGTTGGAGGGGAGGTGGGTCAGGGGATGCGGTAACCAGGTAATGGGCATTAAGGAGGACACATGATGTGATGAGCACTGGGTGTTATACACAACTAATGAATCACTGAACGCTACATCAAAAACTAATGATGTACTATATGTTAGCTAATTGAATTTAAATTTAAAAAGAAGAAACAGTTGGTAACATTGTTATCACTAAATTAACATCATTAAGGATCAGTGACCACCTCTCAAAGCCCAGGTAATAAACAAGGCTTCTAGATTTATTCTTCAAAACACTGAACATTAGCCAGCCCTCTTTTCCCAAGTTAATATAATAATCTCTTACATTTATACAGGATAGTTGGCAAATCACTTTCTCTCACCTACATTATATCATTTGGTGCTCACAATAATCATTCAGTGTAGATGGAAAAGTATTATTAAATTTAAATCTATTTTAGTGGTAAGTATTGCCATTATCCAGGATATGGATTTATTTTTCTTAACAGATACCTAGGAAGGAAGGAAGGAAGGAAGGAAGGAAGGAAGGAAGGAAGGAAGGAAGGAAGGAAGGAAGGAAGGAAGGAAGGGATCAAGGAAGGAAGGAAAGGAGGGAGGGAGGGAGGAGGGAGGGAGGAAGGAAGGAAGCCAAATACCTATACAATCAGAATAAAACAAGATTGAATAATTATCTGTAGTGAGAATCTGGGGACAATTAAGTGTTTCAGTGCTTTCTTATCCCATGCCAGTTAAGTCATAGAGGGGTTACTCAGGTTTATGAGAACGCTATAATACTTTTCAAGGTGAGTTGGCACCCTAAAGATGAACCGAGTAAGCCTAATAACAGACTGGGTCCCATGGCAACCAGGCGGCATGCAATTTGAGGAATTATCTCAATTTGAAGCATTGCCATTAATAGCACATGTTCATAAGTACAAAATGTACTAGAAAGCATGAAGAATGAAGTCAACTTTGTAAGAAACTGAAGAAAAGGGAAGGAGGTTGAAATGAATAAGACCAGGAAGAAGAAAGGGAAGAGGTGCTAGTTACCAGGGAGAAGTAAAGCAGTGGGCACATGATTAGTCCAGTCCCCCAAATGGGAGGAGTTGCAGGAACTGTTGTCAGTTCTTTTTCTAGACAACATTTGATATATGCAGCAGCAAAGTGTACTGTAATGGTATCTATTTAAACAAAAGTAGTAAAAAAAAAAAAACATCAAAAAAAAAAAAAGGAACACAGCTTCTAGAGATTTTAAGTGTGTAGAGTTTCACGGGTGATTTGATTTCCCCGCCCCCCCAAGGGCTCTGAACTAAATTTACTGCTTCTTTCATTTTATTGATACTATAATGGAATTTGATACACTTTAATTCAGAAACTAAAATGTTTATTCACTTCATATGTCAGTAGAAAATCCAATCAAGAATAAATATTGCCCCTCCCAAAGCTACAATCCTACAGAATGATAATTGCTTTGAAAAGGAATAAAGACGTTTCAGATGGGGGTGCTCTTCTTTGCTAGCAGCCAATGAAGGAGTTTTTGAAATGGGGCTCTTTAGAATTGTTTGGATGACTCTATCTTTCAAGGCAGAGCACTGGAAGGTTGGAAGCCGTTTCTCCCATTTATTGATCACTTTGCATGGATGCTTGCGAACATCATCTGTAATCTTTACAGCTGTGTAGTCGATGAACACCTTCAACAAGGTGTTTTATGGGGCTATCTAGCCTAACAGCTGGAAGCATAGGCTTTCAGAAATATAGGTCTATATTCTACACACAAAAAAACATGGTGTCCGTCCTAGCTTCTGCTTACCAATGGACTTGATGTAGGTTACTGAAATAGGGGTTCATCAAGGTTACTGAACCCCTCTAAGTTTCTTTTCATTCACTCTTACAGTTCATTGGGAATTCAGATGATGCATTTGAGCTGTTCAACACACAAAGTAGCACGTAGTACGTGTTTATTTAAAAAATGATTTGTCGATGTTTGTGTGTGAGGTTCAAAAGGCAGCAGCCAACACTTACTGAGCACCTTATATACCATGCATTGTTCTATGTGTTCTACATATCAGAATTTGTAATCCTTCCAACAACTCCATGAGGGAATGCAGAAGTTTCAGGCACTGTGAGAGTTAACCAACCACAGAACTAGAGGGAACAGTGTTCACAAAAGACCATCCTCTCTTTTGACGCCATTTGCAAGTTCTCGGGCTCTCAAAATCATCCTCAGGTTCAAATCTGCTAAAAGGGCTCACAAAACTCATTGGATGTTGTCATATTGATGGTTGTGTTTTTTTACAAGAATGGAGATTAAAGTAAGCCAAAGGAATAAGCATATAGAGCAGAGTCCAGACAGATCTAAATAATGGAGTTTACAGTTGTCCTCTCCCCATGGACCTACGAATGGCACCAATTCCTCTCTGTGATGATGTATGACACTCACACCTGGAGTGTTGTCAGTCAGGAACACCTGAGCTTTTGGTGTGCAGAGTTTGCCCTGGGGCTCAGTCACATACTGCTGTGTGCCGTCACAAGGCTGACCTTTAGTCTCCGGGCCTTTGTAGAGGCAAAACTGCTACCATGTGGCCCAAAGCCCCCATCATACAATCCCTTTGTTAGACTGGCTGGTGGCCAAAGCTCTTAGGCAGAGACACTCATGTTAGGCAGATTTTCCAGGGATGTAGAGAGCTGCTCCTAATACCTGGGAGCGAAGGCCAGACCTCTCTTTGAGTGGGTTAATGCTTCACTGCTACTATTCCCATTTTATAGATGAAGCAAATGAAATGCAGAGAGGCTAAGAAACGTGCCTGAGAACTCCTAGCTGGTAAGCAAGAGAGCCAGGGTTCGATCCAGGCAGTCTTTCTCTGGGCTCTGTAAACATCCCTCTTTGCTGCCTACAGATATGTTCATTGACTCTCCTGGGATAGACTGCTAATAAGTGGTAGGACCTGAATTTGAACTTGGGTGGATCTGATTCAAGAGTTCTTGTTCTTTCTGTGTTCCTCTGGCTTTCCTTTGCAAAAACACAAGAGGCCCACTGACCACTGTCTGAAGGGCTCTTGCTTCTTATACCCCTGAAACAAGTGAAGCTGCTAATAACCCTCACCGAGTTCTCCCTCTGGCACAGTTAGCCATGCTGAGCATCAGTGTCTGTCTCAAAAGGAAAACGCTCCTTTGTGATCTCCTGGGAGCAACTATTGAGAGTCAATGGAGTTTTTATGAGCTATGAAGCTAGTAGTTCTGTATTATTTCTTCATGGGAAAAAAAGTGCTACCAAGACTTACCAATATATGCATGCAAGTTTAAAGCCAAGCCTTTATGAAAACAGAGTTAGAGTCCCCTGTTTGCATATAGTATGTCATATGGCACACGTAAGAGATGTTCATCCTTACATATTCTTGAAGGCACGGTTTCACATCTTGGGTGGCTGTCTCCAGTACCCTGAAATTTAAGATGTAATTGCAGATACAAGTTACAACTTGTTCCTTTAAAAACCCGATCTTTGTTGTTTGTCAGGCCCGGAGGGTTGTGAGGGGAGAAGTGGGAGGAGATCCACACCTCCCCCCACAGCACCCTCCAGAAGAGCTTTTCTGCGTAACCACTGCAAACAGATAGATGATTGGGGAAAACCAAAGGGGTGGCATCTCCCACCCACAGATCATGCTTGTGTCCAAGGAGTCAAGCTGTGTGAGTTTGGTCGAGTGAACTTGAATTGAGGCAAAAAATAAGCGTAATATCTTTCCTCCACTTCCTACAGTCCCCTTCCATTAGTTGAATGCCTCATTAATCAGAATTTCCCAGAATAAGGCTCAGGCAACTATATATATACATTTTTAAGTTCCACAGAGATTCTGAAGCACAGCAAATGTCAAGAGCGTAATAGATCTGAAATTATGCCACCATTGAAAAACTGAAATTTGTGAAATGTGTAGAACAGGATAACTTATCATCTAGACTCATTTTAAACCTCCAGGTTCATTCCCTTTAAGGGAAATGAAATGTCCAATCCCCGCTTATTTAATTTTGGCTTATAAGAGGGGTTGATAGTGTTAATTGAAAGTTAAGCACATAATTACATAGTATACATATTTTTAAAATTAGGGCACGTTTACCAGAAAGGAATTTAATTATCATTTATAAGTACATTGCAGTTTTTGAAGTGTTTTCACACCATATGTTAATGACCACAACTGAGGGAAATCATGAAGCTACTTCCAAATATGGAGATGTCCTTTGACGACTGGCATTTCTTCTGTGGGGACAAATGTTCGGTTTGAAGACATTTGCTGTCACACTGACAGAATAATCAGTTACTAAGTATTTTTGGCACCAATGGGATATGCAGGCTGGATTTCAAGGTTTTCTTGGTTGTGAGAAAGAAACCAGGAAGGATCACGGAAGCTCGCGTGGGTGCCGTAGGAGGATGCGTGGTAACCTAGCCTTCCCTGAGGGGGGACACGAAGCCAGCTGGGCAGCCTCACAGAGAAGCAAACTTGGATCATTGCTATAGTCAACCCTGGACAGAAGCACCTTCCATCCAACAGCAGTTCTGGAAACCAGACAGCAGCTCTGATAGCCTCGCAAGTTCAATACTCAGTTCTTCTATACCCGCCTCTCTATCTACCAGCTTGGACTTGCTACTCCACCAGCCCCTTTCACTTTACAGCTTCTAGGATCTCGTGGCTTCTGCTTCCTGCCTTCTTCCTGTGTCTTTTGCTTCAGCCCACCCTACTATTGATTAATGTTCTTTGTATGCCTGCCGTTTAAAGCCTCTAAAAGAAAGACTGGGCTCAGCGGCCGTGATCCCATATGATGCAGCTCCATTGGGCACCTTTTGCAACAGCAAGGTCACCAGCGGGGCCACTGCCTGCCTATAGTAGGCTGCCTTTGGATCAAGCACTAGCTCCTTGTCCAACTGGCTTCCACCAGGAAAGTCAAGTCCTGGGATAGACAGCATGAGAAGCCATGCATAAGAAATCCCTTAGAAGAAGGAAACTGAGTGTGGCGGCACCATAGGGGCTTCTCAGAGAGCACTGTGGTCTGTCCAAACCAAGGCAAGCCAGACTAGTACCCCTGCCCATTGAACCCCACACCGAGTCCCCTTTCTCGCCCAGTCCAGTCCCCTTTCTCTCTCACCCCTGTGTGCAGGCCCTGGGCTTTTGTCACCCTTCTCCATAAATGGGGCCACCTGTGTCTTCTTTTCCCATCATGGTTGGCTCTGAAACAGGAAGCAGCTCTTTATATTCTTCCCTGAAATAACTCATGGTTTTTCTGTTTTTAATGCTTTCTCGCTAATTACCGTGTTTGGAGTAGGGACTGACTAGCATGCCAAACGTCGGGGAAGTTCTAAATCTTAAAAGCATTCTGTGAGAAAGTTTATTTTGAAATGTAAAACAAAAATAAAAAAAAAATTGACAGAACATAGGTCTACATCTTAATCTCCAGAACCTGTGAATGTTACCTATTATGGGAAAAGAGTGGTTGTTAACTTA
>CM053608.1:18099731-18137851 GCA_028646535.1 Procyon lotor
GCAACAACATACATTTATCCTCTCAGTTTCTGGAGGTCAGGAGTCCAAACATGGCTTTGCTGGGTCATTTGCTTTAGTACCCCTTACAGCGTGCTGTGAATGTGCCAGCCAGGGTTGGGGTCTTATGTGAAGGGTTGAGTGGGGAAGGATCTCCTTCTAAGGTAATGTGGCCATTAGCAGGATTCAGTTTTTCCAGGGCTGTTAGACTCAAGGCCTCAGTTTCTAACTGAAAATTAGACCATCCCCCCTCAGTATGGGGAAGTACCCCCAGGGGGCCTCCCCAACATAGCTATGTGTGTTATCAAAGCCAGCAAGGGAAGTAGCCTGCTAGCAAAACAGAAGTTACAACCTTATCTAGCCCAGTCATGGAAGTGACATCCCATTGACTTTACTATATACTTTAGTTAGAAGCAAGCCAGTGGGCCAGTCTATATTCAAAGGCATGAATACCAGGAAGCTGGGATCATGGAAGACACATCTTAGAATTGTCTACCACATCTGGAAACTACTATAGGCACTCTTATGTATTTCTAAGTATTTTAAATGAGTCATGTTCCAAAAAGTTATTTCTTGCTCAGTTGGATATAGAATTTAGTTTGTTTTTCTTATATAAATGGAATTAGATTCCTGAACTCACCACCAGGTAAGGGTCCTCTGACCCAGAATAGACCAAGTATCATGCTAACCAAATTACTTTAGTCAACATCTATTTTATCTATTATCAAATTTTTAAAATATATTAAATATGTTTTAAAGTATATTTATTACGCTTATTAAAATAACACTCATTGCCATTCTATGAGGATGTGCTCCCCAAATGTCAAGTTGAGATGCTGGGACAAAGTGTCCAGTTAACAGATACTCAGCATAGCCATGTAGGGAAGTTAGGAGCTCTGTACTTCTGCCATCCAGGGCTCACTAACTATGTCGCACAAAGTATATGAACAGATTATTCCCAAGCAAAATATTTATCCACAAGCTGATGTTTATCAACGATGCATTTACTGTAGTCATTCTAGGAAGTCCCCCATACTTGTACTGAAAGTCTAAATGTTTCAACAGGGACAGTAAATCATTTTCAGAGCCTTTCATAATGCATAATTCAAGGAACCACTTCAAATCATTTTTAAATTCTTAAGACTAAACAAATCTTCCACTGCAGCAATCTCCGATGCTGAAGTTCCTGGTCCTGGTTTGCTTATGCTAAATCTCATGGGTTAGTAAGGATGCCGCCTCCTCTCCCTGCAGCTCACTGTGGAAGAATCTCCCTGGTAGGCTGGCAGAAGAAATTCTTTTGAATTTTTTGATTCATCAAAGACTGGCCCTTTCCCTTTTTGAAGTCTTCTCTTGCTTCCTAGCCATTGGAGAGTGCTTTGAACTCAGCCCCCCCTGACCCTGTTTCCTCTTCAAAGGCTTCTTCCCTTCCGTGCAGGGAGAAAATACCTTTTGAAAACTGTGGGTTCCTGCCTTACATGGGTCTGTTGCAGTAAACAACAATAATAATAAGCAGCAGTAGTAGGTCTTGGTAATTTCAGAGAGATCTGGAGAAAATGTGGAAATTAAAGGAAAACCACTTGGCAGTGTTACTTGGAGGAGAGGGTGTTAACGCCTGATTCTTAATTGTGCTTCTGCAGCCTCTAATTTACATGAAGCAGGGAATGGCATCTAAAGTGGCCCATTTGTAGATGGTAACTCAGGCCCAGGTGGACATCCCAGAGACATTGGACATGGCAAAGTCCAAATATAAAGCAACTTAAGTTATTTAAGTGAGACTCTTCCTCGGGCACCTTAGCAGTTAGACCGTATCCTGAGCCAATGACCTAGCCATCCTGGTGATGCGCTTGTTTTGTTTCATACGAAAACACAACCTGAAGCTGAAAATTCCAGAGAATTTTTCTTTTTCTCAGATATTGACTCATAGACTCATGGACTACCTATGGGTTGATTCTGTTGAGCTTTTTATTTATTTTTTTTCCAATTTAAGTCAATGACTTAGATCTGTAACATTTTTAGCTCTAATGAACTATATCTTTGTTTTCTAAGGAAGATGATAGTAGACACGATAGCTTATAAGGCAATTAAACCTAAGTCTTTTCCACTCTAGAAGTCTCTGATTCTGTGATCTCAACTAAACTCTCAGATACAAGCATTAGCCAGAGCTCAGGTGTAAAACAGCACTGGTCTGCAATTAGCAACATCAGTCAAACCATGCTGTCCTTCATATGGGTCTTTCAGTCATAGGATGTATTAATTTTCTAGGACTTCCATTACAAAATAGCACAGACTGGGTGACTTAAACAACAGAAATTTATTACTCACAATTCTGGAGGCTAGAAGTCCAAGATCAAGGTGTCAGCAGGGTCAATTTCTCCCAAGGCCTCTCTCCTTGGCTTACAAATGGCCGCCTTCTCACTGTGCCTTCACAAGGCCTTTGCTCTGTGTGGGCAAGTATCTCCCTCTACTTATAAGGACTAGTCTTACTGGATTAGGGCCCTATGCTAACGATCTCATTGAATCTCAATTACTTCTTTCAAGGCCCTATCTTCAAATACAGTCACATTAGAGGTAGGAGATTTCAACATATAAATTTAGGGGGGAACATAATCCAGTCTAAAACATGAGGTTACCAACAACGCCCACGGGTGGATTGAAGGTCACAACTAGCTTGTGAAAATGTATGTATGAGTGTGTGCATTTCTGGATGTTTCCAAAGAGAGTTCATGCCTTTCATGAGAATTTCAAAGGAATGGTAATAGGACACACTGTTTTACATCAAGTTTTCTAATTATTTTCTTAGGTGTGATGATATATGGTAATCCTTCATAAAGAGTCTATGATTCTATAAACTCTGTTGCTCCATCCTCTCTAGATTTTAATGTATTTTGTTTGGCTGCAAATTGCTCTCTCTAAAGATTAGGGAATCATTGGAGAACATGTTTTTTTTTTTTATCCTGTTAAGATGAACATGATGATGTTGTTTTTCATTATAGTATATTTTAGAGTATCTTCCTTTGGAGATGATGGCTTATGTGCTTAAGAAAAATGTAGTTTTATAAATTAAATAAATAACTGAGGTAGGTAAAAAGAATAGCA
The DNA here is from genome assembly GCA_028646535.1 of Procyon lotor. Lineage (NCBI taxonomy): Eukaryota > Metazoa > Chordata > Mammalia > Carnivora > Procyonidae > Procyon > Procyon lotor. The sequence goes on from CM053608.1 coordinate 18,102,825, forward strand.
AATTAAAAAGCAATTATTAATTTAGGACATAATAGTATTGCAAAAATAAATAAAGTTGAACTTCCCAATTATAAGCAGTGTTGTTCATGCCCATATAATGTGCAGAGGAAAGCACTGAAAACAAATGGTCAGGGAGATGGACCCTATGGTAAAAACTGAAAGAAAGTAGTATTTTTTAAATGGAAAATAGAGGAGGATTGATACTTTAAAAATTACTCCTACCCTTTCTCCACATCTTCTAGGTCTACACCTTTATATGGGTCCTATCATATGCTGTTCTCTGGGGCCACTATATATATATATATATATATATACACACATATATATATATGTATATATATATATATATATATATATATATTTAGTTGTTTATTTATTTAAGAGAAAGAGAGGGAGAAAGAAAGTAGGGGGAGGGATAGAGGATAAGGAAGAGAAAGAATCTCTAGCAGACTCCCCAACATGCATGGAGACCAGTACAGGGTTCAATCTCATGACCTTGAGATTGTGACCTTCCCTGAAATCAATTGTCAGACGCTTAATGGACTGAGCCACCCACGTGCCCCAGGGGCTGTGATTCTTGTTGCATATTTGTACTGTTGACTTTTGAGAACTGAGTTTTATATTTTCATTGGTCATTAGTACATTTTATTTTGGTAGATTTAGACATTTTTCTTGCCCAGTGATTTCCAAATTATTATTTTTTTAGTTATGGAGCTATTAAAACCAGACAAAATCTTTCATGGATGCCAAGTGAATAAAAGTGGAACAAATAGCTAAAATAGGGTCAGAAAGGGTCTTGCTGAATATAATATATTATCAATAAGGTATTTCCCTAATGTGAAGTACACTGCATGGAATTCTATGGATGGGACCAGGTCCATCAACAGTTCTTAGTATATATTGCTTTCTTTGTTTAGTACTTTCTATATATTGAGATTATCAGAAGAAAATTATGTTCCTAGTTTTTGGGTTTTTTATAAAGATTTTTTTTAATATATTTATTTCCTCTGACTGCAGCCTCTTGTAAAAATGTCACCAGTGGATGGGAAAATTAAGGCAATTCTCACTTTCCTTTCCTCATTTGAAGACAATGATGACAGGAGGGGCCTGGAAATCTTAAATCATCTAATTGGCTTTGGAAATATTTTCAATCTTTGGTCTCATTTGCCCCTAAGGCATGCAGCTGGAGTCACAGAAACTAAATATTTAAGACAACCTATGACTTTCTGGTGAATGGCTATTTTGGAAAGAATCATTTTAAAGCTGCCATGTCATTTTAGCTGAAGTCACTGTGTCAATTTCAAAGACAGTTGGCGGCTTACTGTCTTCATCCATGTGGGATGGCTTTTAGGGAGTGTTCCAAGATCCTGGGGTCCCCTCCATTTTGTTCCTTCTCAATAGAACCTGAGTCGCTAAAATAAAGTTTAGAATGTACTGTTTACTACTTAGAGAAAACTTGAATATTCCCAGGTAGCATAACCTTGTAAAACACAACAAAAACACTGGCCTCTGCAAAGAATTGAGAAAACCCTTAAAAATTAAAACCTCTGAAATTAGTACAAATGCAATACTTATGAGTCTTTGGGGTTTTCATGGGAATATAAAACAGTTTCTGCATGTGTGTATGGGTTAAACTATTAGAGTTAAGCATTCATATATTTACAAAAAGTTTTATGCCTGCTTTTTTGGTTTGGGTTTAGTTTGGTTTGGTTCTCACAACATTTTGGCTCTCAAGGGCTCCGCAAAGAACTAAAATTGCAATATTTCCTGTAATTTGCCCCTAGTCAAGTGGAGTTTGTGTCAAAGCCAAGTTGAGATTTTTTTTTAAGCCACCCTTTTTTCTCTTCCTTTTTTTTTTTTTAAGATTTTATTTATATGGGGGGGGGCTGCACTAACACAAGCAAGGGGGAGTGGCAGAGGGAGAGGGACAAGCAGACTCCCCACTGAGCAGGGAGCCTAACTCAGGACTCAATTCCAGAACCCTGGGATCATGACCTGAACCAAAAGCAGACACTGAACCAACTGAGCCGCCCAAGCTTTCTTCATCTGTCGCATTAACTAGCCAACACACCATCCCATGTTTCTTGGTTTGGCTGGTAGGTTCTGGATACTGTACTAAGGCATGTGGAGATTGAGATAAATCGTGGTCCCTCTCCTTGGTCCAGACGTTGCACAGTCTGTCTTGACCCCATGAGCTCAGTCAGTCCAACAGGCCAAGATAACCCCTTGATGAGCTCTAGGTCTTACTTGTGTCCAATAATGTCTGTGGAAGATGGAGACTTAGTTCCAAACACATAAACCGTGGTGAGAGACTGAGTTCCCTCACCATCCATCACATCCTGCCAGCTCTCAGGGTTAAGCATATCCAAGTGCATCTAGTGATGCTTTTTCTATTAGGATTTTTAAAGTTAAGGAGGGAAAGGAAAGGAAACTAGTAACTATTGAATGCCTGTTTATGCCCAGCTATGGGTTTATATAATTTAGCCCTCATGACAATCCCATGTATATATTATTATCCCCCATTTAACAGATGAGAAAAATTGAGAATCAGAAAAGCCAACTAAATGTCCACAGGCCTTCAGTTTAATCACTAACATCAGCAGTATTTGAGTGTAGTTTTCTCCAAAGATAAAGGCCAGATGTTTCCCACTAGACTGAACCTTTTCAATGCAAATGCTAGACAAAGCAAGCTCTTAATTTCCTCATCAGTAAAATAAAGACAAAAGTCTTCCACATCATTTAATCTATCAAAAAATGGGAGAGTGTTGAACATGCTGAACAAGTTCAAATGAACTGAGTTCATTCAGCCTCTTCATGAATTATGAATAATCAACTGGCAAATTATGACCCAAATCATCAATAGAATTAATGTTTGCACTGACTCAGCAATGCTGAATTACAAGTCATGCCAGTGCAAAGATTTCTTCTTAATCATTGCTAGCATTAAAGAGAGCAAGGTCTTCAGTTCTCACCCACACCCTCTTGCAAAACTCATAAAACTTGCACTTAAAGATTTTTCTTCTCTCACAAGCTTCTTACCCTGCAGCCTCTGCTAACTAACGAAGGTATTCCATGGACTTAATTAATGGGCAGAGATAATCAAAGAGGGACATGTGAATAGAATGCAGAAAGAAATCTATGGGGAGAGGAGGGGTAGTGACATAGCTGAAGCAAAGAGCCACTTTGGAGATTATAAATGGACCCTTACCTTGAAAACAACTTGAGGAACAGTTAAGGAAAGGTCTTAAATTCTAGGCCTATAGAGTTTAGATTGGATAACATGAACTAGCAGGATCAACTATGCTATTGTCTTCTGTCTCCATCAACTACTGATGTGGCTTTTACCAAGGTCTCTGCTGACCTCCATTTGCCAGAACATCAGTAGACATTTTCCAATCCTCATTTTGCCTTCTCAGTGGCATCAAATGCTACTGACTGCTCTCTCCTTGTATCTTCTTTCCCTCGGTTCCTTAATACAACATTTTCTGGCTCTCCTTGTATGTCTCTGGCTACTTCCTCTGCTGTGCATTGCAGGCTCATCTTCTTCTATCCAGCACAAAATATGGAGTTCTCCAAGGCTTGTTCTTAGGCCCTCTTCTGCTCTTAATATATACTTTTCTCCTAAGGGAGCTTATCTACAACCAAGGCTTCATTTACCCTAAAGCTTCTTTCCAAGCTGCAGACTTATATGTACTTGATCATCATAAGGCTTCCTCATGTCTATGCTCATAGCCAAAGTTAGGAATGTAACCCCCCTAAAAAAGACCCTGGTCTGTTCCCAGCATTTCCTATCCAGTTTTACCAACAGAAATCTGAAAGGAAGAAGTCAGAATGACTCTCAGTGTCTTATTTGAGCACTTGTTTGGATAATGGATAGGGAACCCTAGAAGAACAATAACTTGAAAAGATGATTGGTGATGAATTTAGCTTTAAACATACTGCACGTTAACTGCCTAAAAAATTCAGTACACTAAGATCTGGATATAGTGACCTGGAGGCCAAGTGAACCATTCTGTAGAGTGTGTGGGCCAAAGCCATATTGGAGAAGGGGGTAAATAAAGACAGTAAGGGCATTCTACTCTTATAGACACCCCTCCCCACCTCCAATACATCAATTCAATACACATAACTATACTCATTGTTTATTAAATAGTTGGAATTTACTACTATCCTCTGCTTTTCTTTAAGAGCCAGTAAACTTCATCCATCCATTCACTCTTTCATTCATCCTTCCATGATCATAAGTTCCCTATATGGGCCCATTAAGCCCACTCCACTTCAAGTTCACTCAAAACCCCCTAGGGTACTGTGTTCACAAGGAAGAATCAAGGAAAGATTACAGCTGGCACAATAAAACAATGACAACACAAACCTCTCTTGACCACTTACTCTGTGCCAGGTACTATGATGAACGCTTTATATACATTGTCCGATTTATTTCCGAATACCATTAGGTGAGTTATTCTTTTTAATCCCATTTTATAGATGTGTAAACTGAAGCTTAAATAACCTGACTCTGCCCCAAAGCTAGTAAGCACAAAGCTAGAATGCCACCCCCATCCAACTTCAGAGCCCTTCCCTTAACCAGTTGCTTCTCATCTCACACCTGCAAAAGCTCCTTATTCATTGATCAGTACATTTTGCATAGAGAAAGCCCACAGCTGGCCTCATTCTTCTGCTCTTTAAAATTAACAAACAAAAAAAGCATGGCTTTCTCTTTGACTTCAGTTCTTTAGCTAAAGGGGAAGGGAAGAAAATTAAAAATGAGAATCCCAGAGTTTCAAACACAAGCAAACAGCCTGGAGATGACCTGGGAGCCTCATTGTAACCCATGCACAGCTGATGTTCCAGAGGACTGAGGAAGGAAGGAAAGTATTGGTTGCTCTTTGGTATTGGTGACTTGCAAACCTTGCAAAGCTGGATTTGGGGGTGGCCTGTGAATATTGGTGGCCTTGACCTAAGTAAGCAAAGAAAGTAGCTTTGGTTAAATGTCTACAGGGGAGAAGTATAAAGCTATTACAATAAGACGTATAAATTGTAACACCTTTCCTCCATACAAAAATGTTTCAAACTCTGGGGTCTAAAGTGTTTCAATGCACCTGGAGAAATAGGATCACCTCCAAACTAACCCCACAATGGGTCGAGTGGACAGAAATGAAAAGTTTGAGGAACCTCACACACTGAGAGTTGCCATTGCCTCCAGTGAAAAAGAGAAATCAAGTTAAGGACACCTTCAGTGGGAGCAATGAACTAAGCAAACAACTCTAACCTTGCAGTGACTTAAGGAACTTCTTGAATTTCTTTTCCTTCCTTGATGTTAGTGCAGTAAACTTAAATTGGCTGGTAATCCTTGGACTCTGGGAAAAGCAAATGGTTAGTTTATGGTCAGTTTCTCTCAGTGATTATCTTTCAGCAAACGTGAGTTATGAGCGAGAGGGAGAGTATCTAACCCATCATCCCACTGTTGAAAAAGAGACTTGAATGACACATTCAAAGTGCTGCTGCTAAGAGGCTTTCCACAATTGCTTCAGCCCAGCCATGGATGTGGCAGCGAAATGAATAACAGAACGCAATGGGAGAATTTGCAAGAGGAAGTATTTTCATAATATGGCTTAGCAAAGAACATCTCTATATTAAATCTACTTGCAAATTTAAACTGTACCAGGGGAAGGTAAATGGGTTTATATAATCCGAGAAGCATCGGAAATATTAAATACTTCATGTTGTTAAAACAGGGTGACATCATCGCCAGGATACTTTTTCTCTAGGAAGTTGAAGGCTCTATCCACAAGCGAGAGGTAGGAAGAATTATTTACTGTAGGAAAAACTCTACCATACAGGACTGCCTGATTTTACAGTGACGCGGGAAAACAAGAGCTGCCTTCTTTTATCTTACTCTATGTGAAACTGCAGAGCCAAAGGGAAGCAGAGGCAGAGAAAATAAGGAAATTCTGGGAAGCTGTGGCCTTCATATGAAGGAAATTGCTGCCAGAAATCCCATTAACTTACTACTTGAACATATATGGGTTTTAAGAAGTAGGGATTCTCAAGGGTTTCTAGAATGAAGGAAGGGATTTTAGGCAGGATTAGAGAAAGAGAGAGGCAGCCAATATACATGAAACAGAACTAAAATTGAAGATTCGTTAAAAAAATGTTTTACAATCTAACAAGTGGAAGATCTTAGAAAAACATATAACAATTATGCTTTCCCCTCGAGTTTCCCAGAGGGCCCGAGACAGACTCATTAAGGGACCACGTGAGATTCATGCAAAGTACACTTTTCTGCCTACACATTATCAATTTTTCAGCAATTTTCAATATGCTTGATCATTGCCACCCTCTCTAAGTTCTCCCCTTTCCATTTCTCCACAAACAAATCTGATTAGCTAGCCTCAGATATCATACATCAGACGACCACCCCAGATAAGCAGGAGACCATCCACTGGCAAAGGAGAGCCACAAGGAGTATGTGTTGGGTCACTTATGTCCCAGCCGACTGTCTTGAAAACTTGAAACCGGAAACTCTAGAACTTCTGGCCACGGCAGTGAACAAGGGAAATCAGATTCGTCCATTGCCTTTGCTGGGTCCAGTGGTCTCTGACTTCACCGTGTGAAAGGCACGTGGCCTTGTCCCAGCACTGCTCTCGGTGACCAAGCATTTCTTAATGCCCTCCAGCAAAGCCACAGGGATCCAGTAGTCAGTGATACAACTTTCATTTCATAGCGCTTCCTTTTCATTTTCTGTGTCCTGCAATTTTATCCGGTTTTCTTCCTTTCTTATCATGGACTTATATTTTTCCCTTCTTCCCACGGTTTTAATTCTCATTATCTGGAACGTGCTCCTTTTCACCCTGTTTCCTGCTCCTCTTAGTTTCTGCTGTAAGCTGAGCTCAGTTTCTTCATATTTCTGTGTTTTCTTAAAAATATTCAAGTATTTTTCCTGACATGCATTGCATATAACTTTTCTTTTGTGCATCCTTTAAAATTTTTCATGAAGTTATCTTTAATAATAAAGTAATACATACAAATTAAAGAGCATTTGAAAAAATACAAAACTGTAGAAACAGGAAAGATAGTCACTCATGGTTCTGCAGACAAAGGAAGCCATCATTAATGTTATAATGTCTTCCTTTTAGGAACAAAAACAAGATTTTTAAAACTACATGTGATAATATAAGTAGTCTTTGATGTTCTTTGATGTCTAAATATGATAATGTAAGTATTTTTCTTGATATCTTATAGGAGCTACGTAGTATTTTGTGGCGTGGATATATCTTAGTTTAAAAACTGTTCCCTCGTTGTATATTGTTAAGATAATTTTTAATTATTCTGCTGTCGTAAATAAGATTAGGGAAAATGTCTTTGTTCACTAAGCTGAGGAAGGGCGTGTTTTTATCTTGTGCTTATTTGCTCTGTTTAGGCTGATTATTATTTCTTTAGCGTAGACCCAGAAGTTCAATTACAGTCTTTGGGAAAGGGCTCAGGGCCCTTGATAATAGGGTCAGTTTCCGTACAAAACAGTGGTTGCCATGCAGTCTTTGTCCAGCATTCAGGAGGGTGCATTTTTCACCTCCTTCTTGCAACACGGAGTAGTCTTATTTTAAAAGACTTGCTAATTTAATATGTGAAAATAGTTTTTCACTTGAATGTCACTGCTTATTAGAAAGGGTGCATGTGTTTCCATGAATTTGTTTATTATTATCCCTTATTCATTAGGTCCCTCACCCCTTCCCTACATTTCCATTACCTTGTGCCCCACACTGCTGCCAATTTCCTATGCTTTTCCCGATTCCCTTCTGCTAGCTTCCCCCCTGCCCCTGCCCCAAAGTTAGTTTTAAAACTCTTTTTTGTCTCATGTCCAGTAACTTGTGGGGCGGCGGGACCCAAATTGGATTTGAAGATCATTTTTATGAGTCATTCTCAGCAGGCATCTTCAGGGCCCCAAGTTCGTTTTTTGTCCCCCACTGTGAAAAACTGATTGGCAGCTGGTGACAGGCAGGGCACTGGTCCTTGGCACTCACAGGAAGCCCTGCGGGAGGTGCCCAGAGCCACGGCGAAGGAAGTGTGGCCAAGCCAGCACAAGGTGGGGGACCAGATGTCGCCCGATTATGTTCCATTGAAATCCAAACAAAGCCCCAGATTCAGGACCATTTCCTTGAGACTCCCCAGTTGGAAACTGGCACCCATCCAGAATCTCACAACAGCTGGTCTCCCCATGCCAGGATTTATGTATCTTGCAGAAAACTTTACCTGTGTGTTATTGATTGGTTTCTGTGAAGCAATCAAACAATATCCCCAAGACCCAAAGCATACTGCTCTCTGCCGAACATAAAAAGAGACTGTAGATCACTGAAACACCAGCAGTCTTATTACAGGCTTGGGAACTCTGAGAAGGATACATTTTCCTTGTTATTTATGCGGCCCGTGTTAACCCCGAGGCTGTAGACTGACATTTGCAGCTTTGCAGCGACGATGCTCCACTCCAGTTAAGAGACTAAGCCCACCCTTTGGAAATAAATTATATTACAAAATAAGCTTTCGGGGACACCAGCAGATGAGAAATCGTGCTTATGTTTCTCATCATCCAGTTCATGTTGGGAAATCAGAGAGTCTTTCCAAAAGCTCATTACTGGTTATCGCCCAGGTCATTTGCATTTATGCCTTCAACGTCCCTACTCTGAAACGAGGTGAACTGTAATCTTGGCGGTTTCATTTTCTGAATATCAAGGAGGAAATAAAGCAAATAGAAACCCCCACCCCACCCCCACCCCCCAAAACGGTATTATATGTGGTTGTACTTGATCGTGCTGAGCAGCAGAGGAAGGTTTCAATTTTAAAACAAAACAAGCATTTTTAAGAAAAACTAAATATTGTGAAAGCACATCAATTCATATAATACTTAGCTGAGTATGTATTCCTGCCCTAAATCCAGGAACCATAATTGATACATTAACTTTATAACTAGCTGCTTCTGCTTTCTCAATCACCTGATGAGGTCTCAGTGACTGGTCTCTCTCTCTCCCTCTCTCTCCCCCCTTACCGCTCTCTCTCTCTCCCTCTCTCCCTCTCCCGCTCCCTCTGGCTGCCTTGCGGTCCTCAACCCAGATTCTCAGACCTCACAGTGAGATTTTGGAGCTAACCCTCTCCATTAGAAACAAACAAAATAAATTGTTTCCATTCCCCTAAGGAATGTGCTAAAGCCTTTTTTCCTCTTTAACATGGATGCAATTTAAGTTTGGCGAGAGCTGAACACAGTATACCTCACTGGGAGGAGAGAGCTTTGGGAGAGAGACCCTCATAGAAGGATCGGCTGCCTCATCCTCCCTGTGAACTCAAAATGACAGAAAGTAACCCGGTCATGCCTTCAGTGCCCGCCGTGTTCCTGCAGAACCCTCATCCACTCCCTCATTGCACAAAGATGTACAAAATACCTACTGTCTGAAAGCCCTGTGCGCGTGCTCCTTCCTGGCTGCCTCTGCAAGGCTGTGAAGTCGGTTTCTTATAATATGCATTTTATTTGCTTCATCTCTAGCACTTAGCGCACCAGGGGGGGTCCAGATATCCTTCAGTGGCGTTTCTCTCCATTACTCTGACTTAGAATCCTGCTTATCTGTAATGCTCCACAGTTGATGAATTAAAAAGAATTTAGGGTAAGACTGGGGCCCTTTCCCTGCAGGGATTAGGCGGAAATCACCTGAGATGATCTGTCAAGAATTGATCAAAAACAATAATATGACCAATAACCAATTTAGGCAGAGCCAAAGAATATGCACACGACTCAGAGAAGCAACCTTGCCTCCCTCTCCTCCCCTTTCCTGTTCCTCCTCTATATTTGTAAACCATCTCCTGCTCAAGCATCGGACAGATTCCAACATCTCCGCTCAAATCCTGGAAGCCACCTTGTTTCTTCTAGACTGAAACCATCACCATGGTGGGTGAGACCCCAGACCAGTTAAGGCCAGAGGAGGGGGCCCTCCTTCACATTGGAGAAGGATTTATTTGAGTTTCCCAGTTTAACTGTAAGGATGCTTGATATTCTTAAAGCACCCTGGCTTTCCCTACTAATCTTTTATTCTTGGTCATATTCATAAATTTAGCAAAAGAGTTATTGAATCAATTTACACTTCCAGCATATTCCACTTTCATAACCCCTCAGTTGCCCATCCTCATAGAGCACAACACACAGCTTTGGTACAACCCTCAGCTCACTTTATTCCTCGCCCCAGCATTCCGGAACTGGCTGCTGTTATCTAGTTCACACAGCCCATAATGCTCCTCATTTTATAATGTGGAATCATCTTTCTCCTATCCTTTCTCCTTCATCCTCTCTGATTCTTGAGAGTGAGGATTCTCAAGCCTCTGAGTGAGCTCTGCTCTCATCCTACTCCCTTCTTTAGGGGCTCCCATAAAGCTTTGATCCGTGACTATCAGAGAAAGAGGAATATTGAGTCAGGAAATTACGCTAGCTGGAGCAGGGGTCGGTTGATCTAAAGACAAAAGCCGATGAACAGCCCTTGAAGGTCCAATATCCATGAATGAGGAGGTCTTCTGTGAAGAGACACAAATTTCAGTCATCACCATGTACACTGGGGTTTTTCCTGCCTACTGAAAATATCTGCATAATGGAGACCGGACTCCCAGGGGTCCAGAAAAATAGGTTTGGGGAATAGCCCACGAGGTGTGTTTAAGCTTGCAAACATGTATCTCTGCCCTTGATTAAGCTGCAGAGACTAATGAAAATGTCAGATTTCTTTGATTTGGCTGAACTCTGTGAGCTGTGTAGTAATACTGTTGATCTCATACTGATCTGAAGCTGGCCAAAATGTACGTCTTTGATTAATTATATTAAAATAGGGAGGATTATGAGATGATATATGTGGTTTGGAAAATAAAGTTGTTTAAAATACTGGTCTGTGGGTGCAAATAACAAAACATAGGCCATAAGGAAAAATAAAATGAAAAGTCACTTTGTTAAGATCTAGATCTGGAGCCTGAAGCCTATTTCTGCATCCGGAAACCCCTCCCGTACACACTGTCTCACAAGAGAATGACTGGCATGATTCCTAGAATCTCAAATCCATGGTCACCAAAACTAGACCATCTAGCCTGTGTCTTATTCACATAAATAAATTGCTAAATAGCTACAAATTGATAACAAGTTGTAAAGAGCATGAAGTGCCAACTATACCCCAGTTAATAAGAAACCCAGTTGCATGTCAGGGCGGCTGATTAGTCATCCATGACCATATGTAAAATTACAACAGCTGACTTTATAGCCCCCAGATGAAGGGGTAGTGGGGGATTTTACCATGTACTGACCAGCTTCTTGCCTCCTAAAAATGGGAAGTTCACCTCAATGCCAATGTCAGCGCATTCATAGACCTGCAGTGCAGGTCTGTGAACTGTCAGGTTCTCATCGTGGTAGGTATTCCCTCGATGATTTTCACAAATAGAAGTTTCGTTAGCTGCGCTCCTGACCCTATGGCCAAGACATGGAATGGGCCAGCAAATAGGACTTGAACAAAGACCTTCCACGTTCAGAGGAGGCCGTGATATGCCACCCGGGCCCCCTTTGGGACAAGGGACTTAATTCACCAGCAGCTGAGAGTGCTGCCCTCATCAGTGCTTCCCAATGTCCTCTTCTGAAACCACCCTATCCCGAGGAGAGCTGTTTTGATAGAGGTCACTTCCCTTCCCTGTGGTGGCCTGCACTCCGTAACTGGTCTGTGAGGGTATAAAGACCCGGCCCACCTACTCCAGATCCAGGCAGCAGCTCTGAAGGGCAGGGCCGGCTTCTGAGCTCACTGGGACCGCATCCCAGGCTCCCCCTTCCCTCTGCTGCATGGCTCTTCCTTCTTCTCCCCTGACAGGTGCTGATGCTCAGAATCTCCTCAATAAACCTTCTGAATGCTGGTTTCTAACTCAGAGTCCGCTCCACAGGGAACCTAACCTACAACACTGTGACAGTCTGGGTCCCCTGGGACCAAAGGTGATGGCGGTCAGGGGTGCAATGCTGTCCTTTAAAGGGCAAGCATGAGAACAACAGAAGTGAAAAAGACAGCAAGAAGGCTGACAAGGATGTGGAACACGTGGAATTCTGTACACCGCTGACAGGAGTGTGAGTTGGTACAATCACCTTGGAGAACTCTCCGGCACCGTACATCCGGGCACTCCTCTCCTCAGCGTACAGCCAAGAAAAATGCAAACATGTGTTCACCAAGAGAAGAACACATAAGAATGTTCATAGCAGCCTGTTTTCTAAATGGATCAAACTGCAAAGAAGCCACAGTGTCACCAACAGTAGAATAAATGAATAAATTATGTTGTATTTACACAACAGAGAACTATACAGCAGCAAGAATGGAAACCCATAGCTCTAAGCCTCAACATGGATGAATCTCACCAATGTCACATGGAGCAAAAGCACCCAGGCGCCAAAAAAAAAAAAAAAAAAAAAAGAGGAAAAAGAAAAAATACATACTGTATTGCATCCATATAAATTTTAAAACGAAACATAACTACTTTGGTGTTCAAAGTCAGAGTAGTGGACACCTCAAGGAGAGATGAGTTGTGATAAGAGGGGGTATGATGGGGCTACAATGAGGGCTTCTTGATGTAGGTGCTGGTTATGGGAGTGAGTTCACTTTGTGAACACACATCCCCTGGACGCTTAATTATATGGGTTATAAGTAAGATGAAAGTTTACAGTGAGGAAGGAAGGAAGAGCCAATATAAACAGTGGATGCAGAAGCGTATCATCAAGGATGTAGACACAAATTCTCAGGACCCAGGATCCCTGCTGTCCACGGCTGCGGACTCTTCCAGATGAGGGGCCTGGGGAGCAAACGGGCTCCAGTTGGCTTGAAGTCACGTAGCTCGCTAATGGTGAATGGCTTTCTGGCTCTTCTTCTCGTCACCTCCCCATAGAGAGAAGAGCTTATGCAGCTGCTAGAGTCTCCATTCATCCATATTCAGTGCTGGCCATAAAATGAGCAATGCAGCCAAAGCAGGACACAAAACGTCCAGGAAAATATGGCTTGCAAAATGACCTAGAAAGGACATTGAACTTGATGCACTGTGTCCAGGGTAGCAGAGATGTGACCCATTTCCTAGAGGCCTCTCTCTGCCCAGTATCTACTATGGGGATCTATACTTCTATATGGGGATCTATACCTTCTGTACTTCTACAACCATCGACATTACTTGGTGCAGAAAGTGTGTCCTTTTCTGTCTGCAAAACCAAACTAAGAGGCTACGGAGAAAAGTTTTGAGCTTTCTCCTTTGACTTTTCCCTGTAGTCTTTGGGAGAACATTTGAATGCTCTGTGCTGTGAAGATTTCTTCTGATCATGGAATCGTTGTGAAAAAGGGCTAAGTTATAGCTGCTTTGTCTATGCTCAAAATAATGTTTCTGTAAGACATGAGCTTAGTTTAAAAGATAATAGAGATGGGCTTCAATATTAAAGCTGAAATCTATGCCATTCCTTAAGTATACTGTATGCATGTGTCCATTTGTACCTGTGCATGTGTGTGTGCATGATATGTTCATGTGTGTACACATGTTTGGGGTGTGTGTTCACACATGTGTGTGTGCATGGATGTATTTGCATAGGGGCGCTTGCATGCATGTGTATGTGCACACACATTTTCTGTTAACATACCATTTACTAGGTGCTCTGAAGACTCACAGTTCTCTGCTTTCGATTACACTCAGACTGGTCCAAAACCCCTCTGAACTCATCCTAATCAACTTGGAAGCCACCACGCTCAGGCATGAAGCTGTCAAATGTGAGTGCTTGCAGATGTCAGTGCAGGATGGCAGGCATCCAGGAGGACAGATCAAGGCTTAGTCACTGAAACATGCATGCCAGGGTATCCTAGTTCTGGAGCGCCATCGCCGCCGTAAGGAAAATGTGTCGTGACAGTAAATCAATAACCTCTTGGAGACGATTCGTTTCTGAAATATCCCTGATTAATTATGCCAGCGCATGCTTGGCAATAGTACTTTGCTCCAGCATTAACCTAATGCTTTTTGCATGAAGCAAGATTATAACTGTTTCTCATAAGTCAAATTTGACATTTCAAATCAGGCTTCAAAGGTTTGGGTTATAGATTTTATAATGTCTTCATGTCAAATATAATTGCTCTTATTGCTGCTGGTAGACATTTGCCAATCAATCAGAATAACATTTATCTTATCATAAACAAGGGCAAATTAAAACCACTTGGAATCATTGTGTTGGGAGACTCAGTGAAGAAGGTTCTTTAGGAAGGGGCAAGAACCATGTGATCCTCTCAATAGATGTAGAAAAAACACTTGACAAAGTACAGCACCTTTCTTGCTTAAAACTCTTCACAGTGTAGGGGTAGGGAGAAACCTACCTTAATATCATAAAAGCCATATACAAAAATCCCACAGCAGGGTTACCTGGGTGGCTCAGTGGGTTAAAGCCTCTGCCTTCAGCTCAGGTCATGGTCTCAGGTCCTGGGATCGAGCCCCACATCAGGCTCTCTGCTCAGCAGGGAGCCTACTGCCCCTCCCCCTGCCTGCCTCTCTGCCTACTTGTGATGTCTCTCTCTCTCTCTCTATCAAATAAATAAATAAAATCTTTTAAAAAATAATCCCACAGCAAATATCATTCTCAAGGGGAAAAACTGAGAACTTCTCCCCTTAAGGTCAGTAACATGTCCATTATCACCACTGCTGTTTAACATAGTACTAGAAGTCCTACCCTCAGCGATCAGACAACAAAAAGAAGTAAGAGTCATCCAAATTGGCAAAGAAGAAATCAAATTCTCACTCTTTGCAGATGACATGATACTCTATGTGGAAAACCCAAAAGACTCCACCCCTAAATTGCTAAAACTTATGCAGGAATTCAGCAAAGTGGCAGGATATAAAATCAGTGCAGAGAAATCAGTTGCATTTCTATACACTAACAGTGAGACAGAAGAAAGAGAAATTAAAGAATCAGTAACATTTACAACTGCACCAAAAACCATAAGATACCTAGGAATAAACCAAACTAAAGAGGCAAAAGATCTGTACTCTAAAACTACAGGACAATTATGAAAGAAATTAAGGAAGATACAAAGAAATGGAAAAACTTTCCATGCTCATGGATTACAGAACAAATATTATTTAAATGTCTATGATATTTCGAGTAATCTATGCATTCAATGCAATCCCTATCAAAACACCATCAACTTTTTTTCACAGAGCTGGAACAAATAATTCTAAAATTTGTATGGAACCAGAAAAGACACCAAATAGCCAAGGGAATGTTGAAAAGAAAACCAAAGCTGGCGGTATCACAATGCCATACCTCCAGCTCTATTGCAAAGCTGTAATCATCAAGACAGTATGGTACTGGCACAAAAACACACACATATATCAATGGAATGGAATAGAGAACCCAGAAATGGACCCTCAACTCTATGGTCAACTAATCTTCAACAAAGCAGGAAAGAATGTTCAATGGAAAAAAGACAGTCTCTTCAACAAATGGTGCTGGGGAAATTGGATATTCACATGCGGAAGACTGAAACTGGACCATTTCCTTACACCATACACAAAAATAGACTCAAAACTGATTGAAGACCTAAATGTGAGACAGGAATCCATCAAAATCCTAGAGAACACAGGTATCAATCTCTGTGACCTCGGCCACAGCAACTTCTTGCTAGACACATCTGCAAAGGCAAAGGCAACCAAGGCAACAATGGACTATTGGGACTTCATCAGGATAAAAAGCCTTTGTACAACAAAGGAAACAGCAAAACCAAAAAACAGCCAACAGAATGGGAGAAGATATTTGCAAATGACATATCAGATAAAGGGCTAGTATGCAAAATCTATTAAGAACTTATCAAACTCAACACCCAAAGAACAAATAATCCAATCAAGAAATGGGCTGGAAACAGGAACAGACATTTCTCCAAAGAAGACATAGAAATGGCCAACAGACACATGAAAAAATGCTCAACATCACTCAGCATCAGGGAAATACAAACCAAAACCACAATGAGATACCACTTCATACGAGACTCAATGGCTAAAATTAAGAAGTCAGGAAATAACAGATGTTGATGAGGATGCCGAGAAGAAGGAACCCTCTTACACTATTGGTGGGAATGCAAGCTGGTGTAGCCCTCTGGAAAACAGTATGGAAGTTCCTCAAAAAGTTGAAAATAGAGCTACCCTAGGACCCCGCAATTGGACTACTGTGTATTTACCCCAAAGATACAAAAATAGTGATCTGAAGGGGCACCTGCACCCCAATATTTATAGCAGCAATGTCCATAGTAGGCAAAGTATAGAAAAAGCCCAGGTGTCCATCAACAGATGAATGGATAAAGAAGATGTGGTATATGTATACAACGGAATACTTCTCAGACATCAAAAAAACAAAATCTTGCCATTTGCAATGACATGGATGGAACTAGAGGTTTTGATGCTAAGCAAAATAAGTCAATTAGAGAAAGATAATTATCATATGATCTCACTCACATGTTGAATTTAAGAAACAAAACAGAGAATCATAGAGGAAGAGAGGAAAAAATAAAACAAGATGAAATCAGAGAGGGAGACAAACCATAAGAGACCCTTAACTCTCTTATGAGGAATCAAACTGAGGGTTGCTTGAGGGGAGAGGTGCAGAGGGCTGGGGTAACTGGCTGATGGACATTAAGGAGGGCATGTGATGTAATGAGCACTGAGTCTTATATAAGACTGATGAATCACTGACCTCTACCTCTGAAACTAATAAAACATTATTTAATTAATTGAATTTAGATTTTAAAAAAAGAAGGTTTTGTGGAATCACTGAAATCTGCTTATACACTCTGACAGAAGAGTGTGATGAGATGAAAGTCCGTGAAAATATGTTACTGTTTCCTGCTTCAAAAAATGAATAACTCTATATATTTTGTGGATATACAGCTTTAATTTGGTGACTTCATCCCATGAATATGGTTTGGGGCAAAGTAGCCCCCTTTTTCTGTAATAGAAAGTTACAGTTTTTGTGCTTTCAAGATGAATGTATTTTTTTTAATTGACTTACATATTGCATCCAGGAACTTACTTTTTGTTCCTCTTAAGTTGCTGGGTTTTAAAATAACAAAACTAATGGAAAAATAGGGCTTACTTAAGAGAAAGTCATACTATCGTGGTCCTTGAACACAAGTTTACTGAGACTCTATTAAGTTTCCTGTGCAGTGCAGGGAGCTGAGCATACAATGACCAGTAAGTTCTGTTCCTTCTCCCTAAAGAACTGTTCCCACTGCATTGGGGTCTCCTTCCTTCATGTTAACTGTAGCATCATGTGGTATATTAATGTATTATATAATCACCCCAGCTTGGACGTGCATTGGCCTAGAAGTATCCACATCATCTCTTTTAATAATGAGCCATTGAGCAGAACTAGTCACAATGGCCCCACCTGACTGGGAGGTGCAGAGGACCATGAGGGATGATTCTGTGGTAAGCAGAAAATGACCCTGTCTTAAGTATATACTACAGAGAAGGTCCCAAACATCAGGGGGTTACACTCAGAGAGAAGAACATGAGCAAAGGCATAAACACATGAGGCCTTTGGTGGAAATAGTGAAAGTTACTAGTACAGAATAGTCTGAGGTTAATCTAGAAAAATAGATTAAATCCAAAAGTACAAGCCTTTGAAGGCAAGGCTAAAAAACCTGGACTTTGCTCTGAAGATCATGAGGAGGTTTTAAGAAAGGAACCAAATGGTCAGAATTGTGTTTTTAGAGAAATACCCTTACAGTGGAGTATGCTGATATATACGGATAAGTGGATTCTGCTGAGCTCAGAATAATTTTTGAGAATCATGCAAATAACATTAAAATCCTAGTTTCTTATTTTTGAAGTTTCTTTTTCAAGTTCATAGTGCTCCTAACAGTCGGTTCTGTTTTCTATACTTGCTCCCTAAACCTGTCAGTGCATCTTGATCCTTAAGGTTTTAGGTTTTACTGACTGCAGAAACACCCAATTATGTTTCCCGGGCTTTCTCCCTGCACCGCATCTCCCATGGCTCTCCCTTCCACTGCCCCTCAACCCACCCCTTAGAGTGTTCTTCCAAACTTCAAAACAGTTCAAGGAGGGTTGGGCAAAGACAAGACAAAATGGTAGCATGAATAGCATCTCAGAAAGAGAGTGTCTTTCTGTATCAGTGGATTGGGGTTATTCTCACCCCTGACCCTCTGGCTAGTTGAGGCCCTCAGTACACATGGGATTTACCCTCAACCATGAGCAAAAAGTCTGATCTGATAGTCTTCCTTATAAACTTGTAGACCCATTCATCTCTCAGCCCCTGAGATCTTCCCAAGGTGAATGGGTGGCTGAGAGGAAGCAGGTTCCTTCTTTTAGAAACAACCATAAAACCAACAGATACCCTTCCCTGTTACTAGTTCTTCCACTAGCTATTCCTCTGTTCTTGGCTCTTCTGCTCCAGAGGCAAAATAACATCATGGTTAAAAGGGTGGCTCCAAAGCCAAACAGAGCAAGTCTAATCCCAAATCCACCACCTTCCAGTTGGCAACCTTGAGCAACTTTCTTAACTTCTCTGGGCCTCAGTTTTTGTAAATTAGGATTGATAATAATATATGCCTCAAAAGATATTTGTGAGATACAAATGAGCCTTAATCCACATTAAGTACTTACTACAGTTCATGGCATGCAGTAAATATTAGACAGTATTTTTGGGCAACATGTTTGAACTGGGAGATTTCACAAAATAACTTCAATTATTTTTTACACATACCATGCAAGCCA
Organism: Procyon lotor; assembly: GCA_028646535.1. NCBI lineage: Eukaryota > Metazoa > Chordata > Mammalia > Carnivora > Procyonidae > Procyon > Procyon lotor. The sequence goes on from CM053608.1 coordinate 18,121,614, forward strand.
CTTTTACTATAGGACTTCATATAATCCTCATGCAACCCTAATGAATTTGGCCTTGTCTGAGGTGAGAGACTTCAAAGCTGTATGAACCTAATTTTTTAATCTTATTTTATTTAAATTCAATTAATTAACACATAGTGTATCATTAGTTTCAGATGTAAAGTTCAGTGATTCATCAGTTGCATATAACACCCAGTGCTCATCACATCATGTGCCCTCCTTAATGCCCATCACCCAGTTACCCCATCCCCCCATCCACCTCTCCTCTAGCAAACTTCAATTTGTTTCCTAGAATTAAGAGTCTCATGGCTTGTCTCCCTCTCTGATTTCATCTTATTTTATTTTTCCCTCCCGTCCCCTATGATCCTCTGTTTTGTTTCTTAAATTCCACATATGAGTAAAACCATATGATAATTATCCTTTTCTGACTGACTTATTTCGCTTGGCATAATACCCTTCAGTTCCATCCACATCGTTGCAAATGGTAAGATTTCATCCTTTCTGGTGGCTGAGTAATATTCCTTTGTGTATATATATATATATATATACCACATCTTCTTTATCCATTCACTGTCAATGGACATCTCTATGAGCCTAATATACATGCATTCCTAAGAACGGTCCAAGAATCTTTGCTCTGTTCTGAGGTATATTTTAAGTACCTGGACTCCTCTGAATGAGTACCATAAGTATTTATTGAATGAAAGAACAAACAAACAAGCCTGGGAAGCCACTAGTGTGTGTCGCTCTGTAAAAGCATGGGTTTTGGAGTCAAGTAGATCAAGTAGATCTCATGTTGGATGCACAATTTAGTAGATCTGCATGACCTCTGACAAGTTCATCCGTCTCTTCTTCCATTCCCTCGTTTATAATATGAGGTGGAAATAACTATTGCTTCAGAGTTGCTGTGAGAACTAAACACAACACTGGGGGACACTGTCTAGCATAAAAGTGAGCATATACTAGGAGCTCTGTAAATTCCTGAGTATTCAGTTGCTATATGTTCAGTATTTATGCACATAAATTAATACAGGCAAAGCAACACAAAACAGAGTGATGAAAGAAATCATGTTTATGTGTTTATGTGTCAAGTATGTATTTGGGAAAATTAAAGACTGGCTTTCTTTTTGTTCTTTTCCCTCTGGTGTCTTCAGCATTATGGTACTTAATAAAGTGAGAGAGAAAAGGGGGACCTGTAGGGAGGGAAGCTTCAGAGAAGTAGGGGAGAAAGCAGGCTGAGGAAGCTCTAGAAGGAATTCAGGGAAAGAATGGAGTCTATTCCATGAGGAAAAGCAAGGATGGAGGACTGGAAAGAGAGGGGAGTGTGTTGGTAGAGAACTCTCTCCTCCCAGCAATCCACCCTCCACCCTGCCTCCAGCTTATTCTTTCTACCATTAATATCCAAGTACATTTCTCCTACGTCACCTACATCAAACTCCACGGAAGGAGTCTAAAAGCCTCTAGCGGCATCTCTGCTTCCTACAGGACAAAGTCCATATAAAGCCCTCCATGATTTGGAGGACATTGCCTACCTGGCATGTCTGAACTGAACTCGTCATTCTCCTTCATGTCCTACAGAGGTGACAGAGCTCTCAGTGATGTGTGCTGTGCCTTCACATACTTTTTGGCTCTGTGAATGAACGTCTTCCTTAAAGCCCTAGTCACACTTAAAGACCCAGTTCAAATGTCTCCTGCCACGTGAAGTTTTGCTGTGCCCCCCAACCCCGAGCAAACCAGCTCCCCCGGGCCATCGTACCATCACAGGTCTGCAGGCCTTCGAGGATCTCATCAGTCTGTACTTGTTTACTACCTGAGGACAATAATTAGAGGTGCTATTCTGTGAGAACTGTAGACACTCTTTGTGCAGTGTTCATGGAAGAAGTGAATATAGGTCACTTTCAAGTTGCTGTTACAGTTTAAGGTGCAGCATGGGTTATCTCTGATATCACATTCCTGAACAGAATTCTTTCTGGTGGACCACTGGCTGCTGACTCTGCCCTCTGCTGAAGCTCCCTATCCGTGTCACAGACGTTTAGCACTTTCTGGATCTCTTCCTTAGGAAGACTCAGCAAGAGATATAAACTGGCCTCAAGTCATCTTAAAAATGTTTTTTAAATGCAAAAATAATAGCCCAGTAAAATGATCCCACTGTCCCACTGTAATTGTTTCTGTGATGCGCTATTTGCTCTTAATTGCAAAGATATGCCTGTCTTGGTGTAAGACGTGGCACTATTTTGTTTATTTGGCCTAATTATTAGAACCATATCCTAATGGTGGTTGGGGCTAATGTGAGGACTGGGAGAGTCCCACATTGGAGACTGAGCTCATGAAGAGTTTTGGAAGTGCCCGGAACATACTGCATTTGATAAATATTGGTTCCATCTGAATCTAGGTTTCTGTCCCTCAGTCACATTTTAACCTGATTCTTTTTATTATTATTATTATTATTATTATTGAAATTCAATTGGCCAACATATAGTCCATCCTTAGTTTTTGGTGTGATGGTCCATGATTCCGAGATGCCCTTGTAAACCAGCAGGAACAGCCATCCACCACCATGGCACAATCATAAAAGCTCCGGCAGTTTCTGGAAAGGTTCTATGTCATTATTGTCCATATTGTGGCATAGCTCCACTAAATGCAGCACCTCAGACCTCAGAAGTGGGAAGCTTATGCCAAGGGAAGGCTCCATCAGACTTGTGGAGAACTGGAAACTACTGTGGTTAAGACAGCAACACACTAAAATCTCTCTGCTGTGGAAGAGAGTAAGGGAGGAAGACAAATTTTGAGCTGACCAATTAGTAGAATTAATAAAGACCGTTTCTGGTGGCAGGGATTAAACACGTGGGAAGGTTGCCCGAGTTAAAAATTTAGGTGTCTTAGAACCCGCATCAGCTTTGTTTCCTTGGTGCCTGGGATGTCATGGGCACCTCCTCCCCTCTACTGGCTGGAGTTACAGTTGCCCCAAGGGAAGATCACCTAGCTCTGTGCATGTCCCCACCCGGTCCTGCTTCTCCCTGGGTTCATCAAACGTTTGACTTCTTTGAAGAGCCCAGAAGCTTTGCAAAGTTCAGAGCAGTCGGCGTTTTGTGATTTTTGCCAGTCATCTCTGATGTCATCTTTTCTTACATTTTAGATCATGTTTTGCCAATACGAGGGGCTTTATATTCAAACTTCTTGCTTTATTACAGAATAAGATTTCTCACTTTTACTATCTCCCATTTAATCTACAGGTGCGTATGGGAGGGGAGAGCAAACAAAATATTGAAGTTACAATACAGAATGTACAACATCCCATATCTTAGAGCAGTTTTCCATGATATTTTTATTTATGATAGACCTGTAAATTGTCAGGACACCTTACGGACTCTCCCTTACCCCATCCTGCTGGGAAAGGCTGGTTATCTCTCCAGCCCTACCCGCAGCCTGGGTCACCCCAAGAATGCAGGTGCATGGTGACCCTTGTGCACACACACACGCACACAACATCCTTCAGCTTTTTATTTATGATCAAAAGTGATCATAAGAAACCCTAGATATCCTGACAAATGCAAAGACTAGAACTGCGGTTCACCTCCGTGGGAACCACTGTGAGTCTAGTCCATATCCAGCACACCACACACTGGAAGCAAAGCCCAGCAATCTCACTTTTAAGAAGGTTACCCGGTGATTTGATGTGCACATTACTTTGAGAACGCACCCAGAGGTCTGCTTGAGTCCCCCAGATGCGCAGAGGTGGACATGGGGCTACCAGGTTTCTTATTATCCAGCTGAGCAGGGGCCGGTAGGTCGTACCTCACATTCAGAAGCCAGTTTTGTCTCCAGGGAAGAAATGATTTTTGTCTGGGGTTCATGGGGAATGGGAGCCGTACTCTCCTATTAAAAACTATTTTGGAGAGAAGGAAGAAGACCTGAGAAATGGCAGTTGAACGTACTCTTCAGATCTTGTTTATTGTTTTTTGTGTTGTACAAAAACAGTATTCTAGATTCCAGAGCTCTAACATCATCTTGAGCAAGTTCCCTGATTCACTCGTCCTGCTGGCCTGAATTCGTGCCATCACATAGCATCATTCTATCCTTCTATTCATTCCCCAGCAAAGTTTATTCTAAGACTCCCCTTTCAGTGTAGGTGACTGATGGCCGTCACGGATAATCAAAATGTCTTTTCCAGGAGCGTGTCCATATCCTCCTCGTGCCTTGTAAATCCATTTATTTAATCCTGTTAAATACCCTTAAGTTCTTCCATCAATACCTCAACTTCCTACTCATCTTCTCTCCATTTTTCTGGCAAGAGAACATCTGTTCATAAATCAAATAATTTATCACTTAAAAGGTAGAGCTACAACTCATGGGTAATCTATCCCAGTGCATCAACAGTGTAGCTCTGATGTTGGATAAGATAATTTATGTGGCAGGGGGACCAGGCATTAGGCAATATTGAATCAAGTAGTGAAAAGGTAATTCCCTTTCGATTATCTTTCAGTCCTTCTGATTCTGTTTAGGGGAGTCTCTATCTCATGCTAGTACGTCTTTAATGCCCATCTAATGCTTACTAACCTCCCTACTGAACACATCAAGCTCCGGCCTCAGGATCAGAGCCATCAATCAGACTCACATATCTAGCCAATATCTATTGACATCAGTTAGTTTTCATTGTATTTGTTTTTGTGATTGTCTCCTATCAAGTGATATTCTATTTATGAGAGTTTATAAGTCTCTTAAGTCTCCCATTAAATACATGTATTTTTTAAATCTGAATTGAATAAGAATACTTTTTAAAAAATCAGATGGCATGGGGCTTTTTAAAAAATCAGATGGCTACAGTATGATTTTTTACTTTTGTAGGCCCTAGGCACTTTGCATTTTGGGGTCCTTTCTGACATTTACTTACATGTACCCATATATGTATATACACTTACATAGATATATGTATTTATATAAATATTTATTATAGATTTTGTATATTATATATGTATATGTTATATATATTATATATGTAACCTTTTATGACTGCATTATTATAAAGATGAATACATTCTTCAACTCTAAAAGTTCATTTTTTTCTTCTGATTGTAGAAGATATTGAAACATTTGCATGGCCCTTGGACACCATATCTACCATGCCTAATGCCTGGGCAAGCCCTAGTATGGGACGTAGCAAAGATTAAAATACTAGTTTGTCATGACTGAAGTTTGAGGTGCACTAGTTCAATTCAACTCCGTCATTTTACAAAAAAAAAAAAAAAATACTGAGCTTCACAGATGTATAAGAACCTGACTAAAGTCTTATAACGTGGTAGGAAGGATATAATCAGAACTAGATCCCAAATGCCAGTTTCCTAATCTTTCTACTTAATTACACTGCATTCTTCCTTGGGGCCTCTCCTACATTTCCTTCACATCATAATTAAATTATGGGTCCCACCTTGAATCTAACCCTCTGCTCAAGGCTGAGTGTCTCTGTGCAGAGGCGACAAAACCCGGTGGATTGTCCTCGGGCCTTGGGATGCTGGTCAGTTCCTCTTGGTAATCGCTGTGCCATAAAGGAAACCCACCTGAACCTCATTTAGAAAAACCACAAAGGATGCCAAAACCCAAGAAATATTTGGACTTCACTTTTTGGATGTAATTTTTGAACACAGTCTCATTAAAATTAGCAGCACTGGAATCTGGGGCTTGGGCTAGAACTGATTATATTTTAGTCAGTGCTTTCCAGGGCAGAGTTGATAAATTAAATCAAAGGCCTATTCCTTGGGTTATCAGCCTTTCATCTTACTTAGCACTTACAAACAGTAGAACCTCAGAAACTCCGCTGCGGGCAATTGTCCTACTGACAGTGCACTGCAGAAAACAGTCCAAAGCAATTCTTAAGTCCGGCAACCAGACTTTATCTCTTTCTTTACTCATTCAAAGTGTATCTACACCTGAGGAAAATTTAAAAGGTATTTGTGGGGGCACCTGGGTGGCTCAGGCAGTTGAGCATCTGCCTTTGGCTCAAGTCTTGATCTCAGGGTCCTGGGATCAAGTTTCAAGTCAGGCTTCCTGCTCAGCAGGGAGTCTGTTTCTCCCTCTGCCCCTCCCCTCTGCTCCTGCTCCCTCTCTTTCTCTCGCTCTCAAGTAAATAAATAAAATACTTAAAAAAAAAATAATAGTAAAGTTAAAGGTATTTGTGTTTGAGAAATAGAAACAGATCATTCCTGAATATGCCTTTTTTTTTTTTAGTTGTCAGATGATCTTTTATTGAAGTATTTTCCTTTGTGGTTCTTAAGTAGCTGGGCATTCCACTGTTGATATTCCACTGTTGATATCATCGATGATGTCATGAGGATAGCAGCCATCAACACTGCAGTCCACAAACTGAGAAGTCCCCAGGTTCTCTTTAATGGCTCCAGAGAGCTCACTGATTATAAAGATTTTTAATGCATCTGTTGGGCAATGTTGACCATTTCATCAAAAGTGAGACTTTTACTGTACTTGATGGTCTTTTGCTTCTGTCTGTCCCTGACTGGTTCCTGGGGGCCTTTGATGAAAAGGCAGAGGCAGAAGGTACTACTCAATCTGGGCCTGTCTATTCCAAATGGTCAGTTTCACTTTTTTTGGAAACAGACCCAAGGTCCAGTGTTGGGGCTTGTGGTAGATGTGGCATCAGCTTCCCAGCTCATGCACTTCAAGTCTGTGACTTTGATCGCATTGGGGTGGTGTTTAGGTGACAAGACAAAGGCAGCTGCCAGACGAACCAGATGCGGGATGACCAAGAAAGTTATACCTTGACCTCCTCTGACCTGAAAGCTAGAGGAATTGCCTCCAGCCATCTTTATCAGTGCACCACTGGGAAGTCCTAACTCTATGCCAGCTGATTTTATTATTATTCAGAATGCTTATATGCCACAGGAAAGAACACATTTGGCAAAATATTTTTTTTTCCACAGTGAAGGCCTCTTTGTTTATTTTGAGGCTTAAGCAAAAAATAGTTCTGGTCAATCGAGTGACAACGTAAGTAAGTGATCTTCAGTCGTGCATTGCCACAGGTTTATTGAGTCAAAGATTACCTAACTATATCTTTTACAAATACAATTCTGATGTAGAAAATAGAGCCTAGCATTTGGAAACAGAACTGGTCTTGAACCCTACTTCCAGACATACTAGCTCTATGATCTTGGGCAAGATAATGATCTTTTCTGAGTCTTTGTTACCTCATCTGCAAAATGGAGTTAATAATTCCCAATAAAATTATTGTTTTGAAGATTAAATTATCTCCACAAATATTTATTGAACGCCAGGCTCTTTTCTACAAATACCACAGTGAACAAAGCATAGGATTACCGTTCTTGTACAGCAGGTGATTTTGAATGGACTCGAATATTTTCTTCCTGGTTCTTAAGTCATTCAAGCAGTGTTGCCTGGGAGTGGATTAGAACTGAATTTCTTGTACCCATAGTTTTAAAATAATTATCCCTCTTGCTGCTACAGATTTTGGGTTACAGTTGCTTTGCTAAAGGTTACTTAGAGATTCAGCAGGACCATTTATAGATTTTTACCATTTTCTTAGTTTACAAAACCTTAACTACCTGCAGAGCAATGTTTATATTTGCTATAAATATTTTACACTACTTTTATTTTTATCAATATGTACTGTTTAACAGTAAACATCATTTGCATTACACATTTTTAGAGAGAGAGATATACATTCTTCAGTGTCTGAAAATTCTGAATGATGTGTTGTTACCCTAAGATTTGCCACTGGGCCAGTTGGCACACAAAAAGATCTTATGCCACTGAATATGTCATTGATGGAATGAGTAGCTCCTTTTTAGTGGTGATGATGCCAGTAATGAAGTGATCTAGAAAGATCTTCATTTTTCAAAGAGATTTTCTGTGTGGCATCATCAAAATACATCTTAACCCTTTCAGGTTTGACAACTGATCATTAGCAAGTAGGCTAAGTAAAAGAATGATTACTAGATAACTAAGAATATGCAGATTAGTTATTTGAATTTATATAATTTCATAGAAATATGGGTGATTTTCTTAGTTTGGAACAATGGATGAAGAGGTAGAATTTAAATACTTTTTAATATTAACAAATCAAAAATAATATATCATCATGGTTCTGTAACTTACACAGGCCACCAGAGTCAGTCAGCACTATCTTCAGTGTAAAATGGAGTTAATAATTCCCCTTAAAAATGTTGTTTTGGGTTTTTTTTTCCTGTATGAGATTTGACAAGACTTGGACTTATCGTTAGCTAAACATTTGAATTTTACACATAAATTCACCATTGCAAAACTACTGCTGACTTCTCAAATCAATGGTGAAACTCCAGGCCAGTGTCATCTCAGGTGACTAGAATATAGTGAATAAAACAATAAAATAGGTCTTTAAAACACATACTGTCTTATCAACACACATGTACATTTTGCATGGTTCCCTTCAGAGCTAATTATACTGTTTTAGAAAAAAAATAGAGAAGCAAAAGGTAAGGAAATATAAAGCTACCCAACTGTGGAATCACCCACCTGACGTTTTAGGAATGCCATACTGTAATTACTAATATATTGGCAGTTTGCATAGTTATCTAGAGGAGAACATTTAAAGCAAAGAATTTCCACTATCTTCGTATTTCTTTAAAAATCCTGTATTTCTGTTTTTTTCTATAAATATAAGCAATATGTTGCTTCTGAGATGTTCACTTTGATATCACTACCATGTCTTTTCCTGCCAAGACCCACCTGCCACCTGGTACCATGATACTTATTAGAGTTTGAAAATTATAGCATTCAGGTTCCTACATTTTCCTTGAATATTTTTTTCCTTGAATATTTAAATAATACAGTGAGAGCAGAGCGAAGATTATCTTGTGGCCCTTAAGGAGGTACCAAGTAGAATTCCAACTTACTCATGGTTTGGTTCTCAGATCTGCCGTCTTCTTACTCTTGAGAAACTTCAGTGCTGGAAGATAAATCTATGTCCTAACCCAGTTTTACCTAAGAAGATCTTTGTCCCTTATATCCATCCATCAAATTTCAACACCAAGATAAACTGACTTTCCTTCTTACCAAATTTCATCCCCATCTTGGCCCACTAAACTGAGCATCAGAGTGGTCACTGGACCCAAAAAACAAATGGGGAGGTCCCATCAAGCTTCTTTGGAGTCTGTCTTCAAACCTCATATCTAAATCCATGCTCTGCTGGTAAAAACCAGTACATCCTTTCTGGAAACTAATTTGGCATTATTTCTTAACCTGCTGCTGTTACACACATAATTTGGCATTATGCCTTTAACTACAAGAAAATTATTTGACATTCAAAGAATTCTACAAAAGATATTCATGATATTTTTCATAAATTAAAAATTAAAAATCTTTTACCACTTAATATCCAAGAACAGGAATTGGTCAAATAAATTTTGGTATGTCCAATATATCCATAAAATGGAGTTTTGAGCAACCATGGTTAAAGTTAATATTCTAGAAGAATTTCTAAAATGGACTATCAAAAATTCTCATCTTGGGGTACCTGGGTGACTCAGGTGGTTAAGCGTCTGACTCTTGATTTCAGCTCAGGTCACTTTCTCAGGGCTGTGAGATCTAACCCCCAGTTTGGCTCACACATAGAGAGTGGAGCCTCCTTAAGATTCTTTCTCTCTCTCATCCTTTCCTTCTGCACCCCCCCAAAATTCTCATGCTATAGTCCCAAAACAAAATTCCATGCACAGTATGATCTTAACTATGTATAAATAGTATGAACAGGGAGGGGGGAAGACATCTATCAAAATATTAACTGGTTATTTTATTCCTTTCTTACGTTCCAATTTTTTTCCTATACATCCTTCAAAATTATTGAAATTTCCTATGACGGTCATCAATAAAATAAAATTTAAAGAATTCAGATATAGAAGAAAAACACCAGTAGAGTGATGGATGCACCACATGTTTTCTTGTCCATCCTACCTCTTAGACAAACCATATATAGCTGCTCTCTGCTATGGTGCTTTTGCTCGGAATTTGCACTGTCCCTTCTTTTGCTAGAGACAAAACAAGTATTGAGGGGCGATGATAAGAATCTGTGTCACCTGCTTTCTGTTCTTTTTCAGCACACGACAGTTTTGCCCTTTATATTAATCGAGATGAGGACATCACACCATGCGTACCCCAGCAGGAGCAGCGGACTCACCGCCATATGTACCTTCTCGGTCGGCTATATATTATGGTAAGGACAGTGCCTGCTGGGCTTTCGTATTGTATTAGATTTTGCACTGCTAAATTTGGGCACATATTTCATTATGGATATAATCACTAACAGATTCACACTGTGTGCCTCATTTGGTCCAGGACCTGCGCTTTGTCTCATTTCCCCAGATGCTTATATTTTTAGAAAGTATATGCCAAACCTCACACAACAGGAATTTGTTGAACAATCCCATGTAAGCAATGGTTCTTCCAAGGCTACATTTTTCAACTCTTTTTCAAACTAAATGTTTTTCTTGGACAGCAGTTTTATTGCTTAAGGGCTTTTTGCTTGGGATTTTTTTGTTGTTGTTGCTGCTGTTGGTGGTGAGCAAATGCAAATGAGGACAGAAGAAATGGCCTCTTTGGAGGAGTGACCTTGAACTTCATAGGATACAAGTGAAAATGAACGTTTTCCTGAGTCAGTTTAGAACCTGTCTTAAAATTAGCGATTACCTATAGTAGGCATTTAAGGGTTTTTTGGGGTTTTTTTTTAATTGGGATAAATAAATTACAAGAAATCTCCACTTGGTCTTTTGGGCACGAATAAGTCCCAAGTGGGCGGTCCCACATTTATGTGATAACAGCACAGTTGCCTGTTTGGTTTATTTCACATTAGTTTCAGTTCTTAGCAAATTTTAATATTTCAAAATTATTCTCTTTTAAGACAGAATTTTTTACGTCTCTTTAGAATTCCAAGTCCTCTTTGATATACTAGTACACATAGAAGAGGTCCCTCCCACCAGCACTTCTGCCTCTAGGGACTCTCTTGTCCTAAGTTCTGGGTCACCCTCTCCTCCTTTAAGCCTGAAGGACTACATCACGTTCTTCCAAACCCCCAGAACTGTATTTAATCCCTCCAAAATCCCAGAGCTTTTTGGGAGGCCCGGGCTCTGTGGAGCATTTTGCTCTAGTCAGCCCAGAAAATACAAAATAAAGGTCAATACAGTACTTCACATACTTTGCATGAATGACCAAATAATGCCCCAGATGTGACCAGAAAGGAAATTTGTTTCTAGGAAGTCATATCCTGTGGCTGGATCTAAACAGACACCCAAAGACCCCAGAACAAACAAGTAGTAATGCTCCTTCTATCTGCCGTTTCATTGACTAGTCAAAGTCCGTTGGAAAGACTTGGGAATGTTTGTTTTCCTCATCACTTTCTAGGTTTTTTGTTTACACCTAAAATGTTAATTATTGATTGTCTCTGACAGAAAAGGTCCAAATGATCAGGGCTTACAGGTGAAGTGTGACTAAAATTATGTCTCAAAAAATGAATATACATACTTTTTATATATGAACTTGATATTCAAATGACTCTTATCTTTCAGAAGATCATGTAGGGAGGCTATGAATTATTCCAGGGATGCATTCATCTTAAAATCAAAAATCATTAAAAATCAAATCCCCCCCCTTATTCCCAAAAATATAGTCTCATTACTTTGTGCTCATATTTGCTTACCTGTGGGAAGGGAAACTTTTTTCTCTGAGATCTCTGGGTGTATTTCTGTGAATTCATTTATATGCCATTAAATTACCTGAACCTTATAGAGCCCCAGAGGTTTCATGAACTATGTATTTTCCAATGGCTTTTTTCCACTGTGGGTACACTCAGTCCACGTTCCAAAGAGACACATGGGAAATACCACATAGTCTTCATTATAGACCCCCAAGATTCCCTCATTAAAATGAATCATTACTCGTGCTTTTCATGCCAAGTGAGGCTTGCCAGCTCTGCATACTCCCTAAGTAAACCAGTACTTGTTTGGACATGTATTTGCATTAACCAGCAAATTCTCTCAGATTTGTTCCGAGAGAGCTTTCAAAGTAGACTTTTTCCTTTGGTGTTCTGCCCTAGGTATTCATAGCTATGCCAAGAGCTAAACAATGCCCCTCATATCATGTCATAGCATATGAATCCAAGGATTTTCATTGTTATCAAAAAAGTACTGGCTCTTGGTACTATCAGACTATCTCAGAGCTGCCATACCAGTGACACGATAGTAGAAGTTTCAGGATATGAAATCTTTTGGTAGCATACCAGGATTGTAAGTGGACATTCCAGAACTTCATGCCAAAATGGAAGAAAGCATTCCTCTTATCATATGCTACTTATAAAACAAATAGATCTCCCCTGCCATCCCCTGCATGGTCAGGCTGAATCCGTACGTCAGCATCTGCTGGCCAGTCTGTCTGGGCTTTGCTCTGATTCCCACTTGCTGTCCATTCCCGCATGGCTCCCTCCCCATCTAAACCTGCTCTCCTCCTAGATTTGGATAGCCAAAGTTGAGACAACGTACGGGAGCTTTCACTCACAGACTGGAGCCCACTGAGCTGCCACCCTGAGCAGCTCCATTTCCCAACCCTTATTTCACTCCTCCCAAACTGAGAATCAGAAGTCATCCCAGACTCCTTTTCTATCTCCTTCTGCCTCCCACCATACTTCTCTCCACTTACCCAGCATCTAGGACACAAGCATCTCCCTATGCACTTATGGTGGTCTCTCAATACCTTCTCTGCATACCTCCCCTTCATCATCATTCCGCCACACATTCTCTGCACCCCAGTTGTGGTGTTTCCCCTAAAAAATGAGATGACCTGTATTAGCTTATGCAGGATACAACACAGAGGTCCTCTTGGCTTCTAACACAACTATAATTAATAGGAATTGTAATGAATACCATTCTTTTGAGTTCTGTGCCAAGCGCTTTTCAAATATGTTATTTAGTTCCCCCAAATAACCCTTTGAGATAGGCATTATCTGGCCTATTTTACAGATAAGAAAACCAAAGTTTAGAGAGTATACGACTTGCCCAAGAAAAAGCCAAGTATCCTTGTTGTTGCCAGATCTGGAACGCAAGCCTTGTGTGTCCACAGTCTGTACAATTCACGATGATGCTGTCCACTGCCTTCTTCTGGGAGAAGAGTACCTCTGTGGGTGAATAGATTGTGTGTTTAGTTTTGGTTTTGTTTTGAAGCAATACATCAGAAGCAGCATGTCTAATAGTTAAGGTTACTTCCTGGGTCAGAATTCTGGCTCCTTCACTTAACTTTTCAAAGCTCTAACTTAGTCAGATATGAAATAGGGACAAGGATCTCATGGGACAGTTTTGAGGGTTCAGTTATAGTATGTAGAACCCATAGAACAATACCTGGCACACAGTAAGAAATTTCTATATTTTACTTTTATTGTCAGTAGTGTAGTTGTGTTAGTATTTCTATACTTACTGTTCTGAGGACAAGAAATAGTAGCAGGGCACATAGTGTTTTCTTATCAGCGGTTTGAGAATTTTAGTTACAATGCTGTAAGCCTTTTGCTTTTACTTTTATTCTTTCTCACTCACTCATACACACTTCACTTTAAAAATCCAAAACATCCCTAAAGGATATGAAAATATCACTTTTGTTTGCCTTTTAAGTTTAAAAGGACCATCAGGAAATCCTGAAAGGGGACTGAGTAAAGCAGAGAGCTTTAAGATCATGGAATGTTATACACAAGTAATGAATTGTTGAACATTATATCAAAAACTAATGATGTACTACACGTTGTATAACTGAATTTAAATTTAAAAAAAAAAAAGATCATGGAATGTTAACTGCTGTCACCCTCTAGTTGACAAATTTTATAAGAGAAGATATCCTTACTCTACTTGTACAGGACTTCTACCAGTGGTCTATCTGTTCATTGGCTGTGGCCCCCCCAGCACCTCACATCTTTGTCTCCCTGTATAGTATTTGTGCTGCTCACTACTTTGCATTTCAATCTGAAGGACACTACTTTGCTTTTCAGCAGTGGGTCCCTTCTGTCCTGAGGTTTCTTTCATCCCCTGTCCTTTCTCCCCTCCCATGGTGGTTCTCATTTAGTAGAGCCCACGTGAGATCTCAGGGCCTGTGCATAATACATGCCAACACTAAATGCAAGGCACAGTCAGGAGCAAGGAGGCATTAGGGAAGGAGAGAAAATGAGTCATAGGAGTTTCTTCTTATGGATAAGCATTTCTTGTCACTACAGAGAGTATATTCAAAGCAGAATAGAGATTCCTATTGTCTCTGGGCCCTAATGGTTTCTGACAAATTTCATATTCCAAATCTCATTACCCCTAATGTGTCCATTGTGCAACTTCTCAAAACAGAAAATAAAGTAAAATCAAGATGAAGGGTGATCTTTTGTTCATGATATAGTCTTAAATTGCCCTAAATCAGAGTTCTAGCTTCATCAAACTTGATTATACTTTAGCTATGCAATTGCAGATTATTTTTTGCTCTCCTATTGAAACTTTTATTTCTTCAAATTTGTGCTGGAAACAAACATTGTTTCTTAAAACAGAGGGGGGACATCTTAAAAATAAGATTATACTCAAATTTAAGTCTTGGAAAGAATTTTTAGCCATGAACAAGTGAAATTTTTAGCATAAAACTTACACCCTCTTCACTAAAAAAAAGTGAAATTTGAGACTACATGTAAAGTCCCCCGACTTAATTGGATGCTTCTTCACCAGTTGAGCAAAATTGACCAACAAGTAGTTGTTCTCTGACCAGCAGATGACATTTTCCTCTGTTCAACTTGAATTTTTCACTCTACTGTAACTGCCTATCCCTGATGGCTTTTGCATCTCTTAACAATGCGTGAAAGTTTTCCTGATTTCCTGGCAGTGGAGAACAGGGACCAAGTTGAAAAAGTAATGTGGCATATGCCCTCACATTCTAAAGAAAGATGCCTTTCTCAGGGCTTACAAAAGACAGCCCAAACACTCTGTTCTCTTACACATCACCAAAGTTATCCATACTCTTTGCCATGCGCATCTTCCTAACCTTCCTTCCTCAGCCTGGCTAGGGAGAAGGAGAGAGTCTTTACAGTCTTGAGTTGGGGTCTAGGGGAGCCAATGGGGAAGGAAATGCCTCCCCACATTCACCAAAGCCAAGTACAAGAGGCTCCAAGAGAATTCTTGGTAAATCAGGTATAAGACAAATCTAACTTAGGAAGAGACTTGTGAACTTTTATTTGCCCCCTGGGTAGGGGACAACAATGAGGACACAAGCTTGGACCACAATGACCACATTATTTGTATGTGGCAAAGATGGGTGAGTTTCTTGTGGATCTGGTTTGACATTGAGGGAGAGGATTGGACTTGGGCTGTCTTAATGGTGGCCCACTCAAGAAGGCCAGCCCTTCCAGGCGGGGGTTTTCAAACAGCAAGAAATTGTAGCATACTGCCATGAGCAGGAGCCAGTTCATAACCCATGTATGGAAACTCTGAAAAAAGGAAGGAAGGAAGAAAGAAAGAAAAATGTGTGTAAAATACCTGCCACATAATTGGCACTTAGTCCAGTAGCCATTGTTGTTCTATTTATATGCTAATAATACTCAGACCTAAAGTAACCTAACCCCAGCCCCTTTCTGCATGTTTTTTCCCTCATTGACCTCTTGTGCCTGTTCGGGGAGGTGGATGTCCAGATCCTTGAAGTCATCCCATCTTTTGTTCAGTTCCCCTCTTCCCTTGCTTTGAGGAGATCACTTATCCTCTCTGAGCCTCATTTTTACCACCTTTAAAAAGGGAGTAACACTTGCACTACAGAATTGCCGTGAGGATTAACAAGCACGTGGGGCCCTTGGGAAATGATCATGTCTTTCTTTCCTCCCACCACAAAAATCCTGTCTGAGGATTATATGAGAAAGTCCCATTTCTTTCTTTCTCTTGTCCCCACAACCCTTATTTTCATTTTATCCTCTGCTCTTCTTATGGATTCTGGTCCTGCTTCATGGGCTTCATGTCCCCTCACAACCTATTAAGAATGCTAAAGAATTTTCTGAAAATTTCTTACGGTTTGAACATTAAGTTATTTCCCAAGCTCTGCTTTTCCCCTGAGAACCAAAAATGTCATTGCTTTCCCATTATTCTGATCTGCTTTTTTTTTTCAACTTTTATTTTTTTTTTTGAGATTTTATTTTTTTTATTTTTTCCCCAAATATGTTTATTTTATCTTTTCAGTGTTACAAGATTTATTGTTCATGC
>CM053608.1:18138351-18201178 GCA_028646535.1 Procyon lotor
AGGATCATAGGGTAGCTCTATTTTTAATTTCTTGAGGAATCTCCACACTGTTTTCCAAAGTGGCTGCACCAGCTTGCAATCCCACCAACAGTGTAAGAGGGTGCCCCTTTCTCCACACCCTCTCCAACATTTGTTGTTTACTGATCTGCTTATTTTTGCAAACACATTGTGGAGATGGGTTGTTGTTTTCTCATCTTCTGAACAATAGAAGACTTGCAAACTGAGAGTATGGCTTGCACTCAGCCCACTTGGGCGTTGATTAAATCAGTTTCTTAGATCTGCATTTGGACGGAAAAGGCTTGTGCGTGTCATCCCTCCCAATTCCCAGTATTTATTATTCTGAGTTTTGTCTTCTCTAACCCCAACAGCTGGTTCTCAGGCTTGCTGGGAGTACATGAAGAACTAGAATTCCCCATATGCTGTTAACCATGCCCCCACCCCAAAATAATCTTCTATGTGGTTATGACCCTTCCCACACTTCCCAGCATGACATCCATACCAGCATGACCACTTCTTTTCCCTGTGGTCTTCTGGAATCACAGTTTTGATGCTGCTTGTGTCCTCTATGTTACTTGGCAATTTTACTTTGCATTTCCTCTACCAGCTCTTCCAGTCTCCCCTCCATCTCCAGCTCACCTCCACTCCCCAGTGCTCTCTCAGCAGTGGCCTGACCTTGTATTTCACAGAGACTCTAAAAGACTTCAAACAAGAACTATTTCCATTTCTTCCTGCAGACATCCTTACTGAACACACTCCCTCCTTATGACCATAGGGGAAGAATTTCTATACCTTCCAACAGGTGACCCTGCCTCTGCACTCTGGCTCCTCCCTGCTCCAGCTCTTCATCCATCATCATTCCATTCTCCTGGAAATTCAGTCTCACTGACAGGCCTTTCCAATGACTACTAGACCGTTCTCCATCCTAATCACACCTTAAAAACCAATTACCCTTCTGGAACCACCCCCTTTTACCTCTAGCTACCACACTATCTCCCGACTCACAGCTGAGCTTCTCTGAAGACTTGTCTACACCGCCTCTAGTCTTGTTAGCACACTTAAGAAACAGGACTAAAAGAATGACTTGTGAGCCAAATTGCCTGAGCTTGGGTTCTGCTTCTACAATATGACTTTGGACAAGTCACTCTCTGTGCCTTCGCTTCCTCATCTGTAGAATGTTGTAATAAGAGTACCTGCCTCATAGGGTTGTTGTGATGATTAACATAGCATTAATCTTTAGTGGATGCAAATCCCAGGCCTGGAGTGTGTACTGTTATCATTATGAACCCACTCCAATGGGAGTTAAGCTGTATTACTTTAGCAAAAACGTGTTGATGTTACCAGTGACTTCTACTTTGCTAAAGTCATTGAATGCTCTATGGACCTCTCCTCCATTGATATTGCAGCAATTTTGATACTAAATTACGCCCCTTCCTGAATCACTGTCTTCTCAGACTTGGATGATGTCACAATGTCCCAATTTCCCTCCCCATTCTCAAAATAACCCCTTGTAGCATCATCTGCAGGCTCTTCCCCCTCTACCCAAGTCCCCATGCTGGAGTACTTTGAAGCCTAGCCTTCGGTCTTCTCCTTTTTTTATTTATTAACTTTTTAAATTTATTGTGGTGAGAATATTTAACTTGGGGTCTGCCTTCTTAACCGAGATCCTTTTCTCTTACTACCTATTGTCCCTAAGTAAACCCATCAACTCTGTGTTTGTGATTGCTTCCATCCTAGATCCGCAGCTCAGAGCTCTCTTCTGATACCTACTCATAAGTCTCTCATGCTTGCAATTGCACACCATGCTCAAGCAGTACCTGCTTTCCCAACTGCACCTCAAGCCTGTAGTCCCTGGGCATTGCCAATCACCCAGATGTTCATGCCAGAAATTTATGAGACACCCACAACTCATCTTTCTGGGACCTTCTACAGATAGTCATTCACCATTTTCTGGCTTCTATAATTCCAAAGTCCTTGAAGAATCTTTGCCCTTGCTCCTTTCCCACTGCCAACACCATGCCCCAGCTTCTGTTATCCCTCTGCTGAACCACACACAGAACTGTCATCCCCCCCAACCACACCTGTCCACCTGCAGGATCCTTGGGCAATCCTTTAAAAGCACACTGACCATGTCACTCCTTTGCTCAGAGTGGTATGGATGACTTCCCCTTGCTTCTAGGAATAAAGTCCAAAGTTTCTCTTCATGGCTTCAGGGATCTGCAGTATTTGACCCCACTGACCTCTCTAGCCTCCTTATCCCCCTCTGCCTTCTTTGCTTGCTAGTTCCAGCCACAGTGACCTTCTTTCCAATGGTTAAGAGCAATCTAAGTTTCTTCTAAGTTCAAAGCTTTCACTTTCCTCATACCTCCACTCAATCTCCCCTTATTCATGCCCCCACAATTATTAATTCTAAAGCCTACTCATTCTTCAGATCTCAGCTCAACTATCTCTTTCTCAGGGAGGTCTTCTCTGACTCCCAAGACTTGGTTCAGCCTCTCTACAGTACACTACTCTAGTGCCCTGTTCATTTCCATCTAAGGAGTTAAAAAGCAGTTGTTGTTATGTGGTTATTTGGTTGATTTTTTTTTCAAAGCCTTCCCCTCCCCCCACCAGATCTCCCCCCTTAAGTATCTAGAGCAAGAGAAAGGTCAACAGTTGAATTGGTCTTAAAGAAAATAAAGAGAGCTTTCCTAGCCACTGTTTTCTAAGGATTAATATAAACACGTTTCCTTTAAACATCACATCAATCAAAATGTCAGAAAATATTCTTAAGATAGATTGCTTAATAAGAGAAATTGTAACAGTGTGTGAGCTTTAAAAGCAAGCAAAGTAGAGAAAATTTAAATTATATATATACATATACAAACACCTACCTTACACTTAGCTCAATGGTAACCATGTAAAGTAGTTTACGATGTTCCTACCACCCATTTCTCTAATATTGAATTTTGGCTTGTCTCTTCTCCTACCTGCCTGATTCATTTAAATTGCCAGCTGAAGCTGATACACTTCTAGAAAGAACCACACAGACTGAACTCCTTGCCAGAGTGTCATCCTATGTATGGGAGGTGACCTAGGTCATGCAATAAAAACGTTTCAAATAGAGGAAAGATCCATTTATTAGCCAAATTATAGACTCTTCATTTGTGTTATTATTATAGACTCATTTGTGTTATTATTATAGACTCTTCACACTCTTCTCTGTGTCTTTGAGAATATGGGAGCATTTTGAAGGTTCAGAACATATTCTCTGGTAGCTGCAGGAGGGGATTATGTGAACAACTTCACAGTGACCTTTAGTCTTGCTCTTTCTCACCTTCGGCAGAGGGTTTCCACAACCTGCAGACATTTGTGTCTCCCACAGCACCCAGCATTGCTGTTCTCCCCTGAGGCACAAAATAAACACTGATTGAAAAATAAACAATTCAGATGAGGACATATTTGTACCAGATTTGAGGGGATTTTTTAAAGATTTATTTATTCATTTTTTAGAGAGAGAGAACATGAATGAATGCACACAGTGGGGGAGGCAGATGAAGAGAGAGAGTCTTAAGTGACATGCGACTCAGTCCCATGACCCCTGAGATCATGCCCTGAGCAGAAACCAAGAGTCAGATGCCTAACTGACTGCACCACCCAGGTGCTCCACTATCAGATTTGAGTTTATGCCACGAGAGTGAAAAGACATCTACAGTCAAAATGACTTTTTGATTGAGATATAAAGGAAATGGCAAGAGAAACTTAGTCTAAAATAACCATGCAGAACTTTGGCTTTATACACTTAAGTAGACCCATTTTCCTAGTAATTTTTAGAGACAAGGAACTAGCTTGATTATTATCATAACATCTTAATTCTCCCTTTATCTGAGAGATCTGGGTCAATGTAGACTCGGGACAAGATTTATTAACTCTCTCAAACAAGTATCTGTGTCTCTACAGTGTGTCAGGCATTGTGCTGGGTACAGGTGGTGAACAATGTATTAAGCTTCAACTCTGCCTCAAGGAGCTGACAGTTTACTGAAGGATATAGAAAAATAAAGAAAGCAATTACCTTACAGTTGATATGGGCTGTTTATAGTAATAGAAATACAGAAGGCTCTGAAAGTCCAGAGGAACGTTCCCTAACCCAGACTCGTAAGGTCATGAGAGTCCTCCAAAAGAAGTGACATGGGAGCTGGCCCTTGAGGGGCCATACAAAGGGCCAGGGTAAAAGTGTGTCAGGCAAGGAAGGAGATGGCCTGGAAGCAAGAGAGGGCAAATTATAGGCAAAGAAGTTCAGTGCACTTGGAACTGGCCACATTTTGTCCTCTTCCAGTCAGGGCGAGCTCAATTCTACCTTTCCTCTTCCCACCAGGACTACTTTTATTTTACCTCTCTACAACATCCTTCTTTGAACCTGTTTTGGGTGTGTTCCTTTGGTTGGTTGGTTGGTTGGGTGGGTGTTTTGCCTGTTTCCCATGATGCCATACTCTCTCTGGTATCCTGCTCATGTTCTTGGCAGGCCCTATTGGTCTATCCCCTCCCCTCACTCAAACCCTTTACAATACCTTTCTCACACTGTCTCCTGTCCCCTTTCCACCTCTTGGGCACAGTGTTTTAAAATGCAAATCTGATTATATCAATCCTCCTACTTAAAACCCTTCAATAATTTGTTTTTTCCTGTTTTGGGTTTTTTTCTTTTTGGGTAGCACTTTTATATTTCCTTATGCCATGATGTATCCCTGGGCTGTGATATTCTCACATAACAGTAGAAAAATAAGATGTGTAAGTCATCCTTAAAAGCTGAGAAATGCGTACCAAAATCTTAAGTAAATTAAAACAATGCATAAATTTACAGGTACAAATACACAAATTGTTTTGCAACTGTAGTGAGTAGTTTAAGCCCTGTGCTATTCTGCTGAAAACACATTGGATGAGAAGGAAAATGGAGTCCGAAGGCTTGGATTAGCTGTGTTTCCTACCTCTGTTGGAGGACTGAAAGAAAGAAGTGACAGTTCGTTCATAAAGTCTCGCCAGCCTCTCAGGAAATCCAGGAATTGCCATTAGTACTCTGTACAGATCTAATCAGGTCCCAAAGGAGCGAACAGCTCACATCAAATTGTCTGTCAGTCAAACACCGTCACATTAGGCCAAGTTCTCTCCATAAACACATCACACAGTATGCCTAACCGAATGTATAAACTTTAAACCAAACATACCGAATTTCAGAAAACATATTATCAAAAATAGCTAACTTGAGTACAATGCTGAACAATGCTGTTTGTCTTCCCATCAGACGAGGACAGGTGCCTTTTTAAAATGGCGTGTTCCAGGTAGATAAGTCTAACAAATGTGTACCTCCGCCAGGGCAAACTTATACGTGTGAACTGACTTGTACAGAAAAGTGCCGTGTATCTGCTAGCAGTCCATTTAAAAGTATTCGCAATGGCAAACAGCAAAACTCATCAGAGTTCTACCTGCTAATCCATATCTGCTGGAAGGTCAAGGGAGTAGCCAGAGGCTGTAATTGCACTCACAGGGGTGGTAATCTTAACTTTCATTGTAGTTGGCTCCGGGGCTGTGACATCTGTGTTCTAAAGTCAGTAACACTGGGCTACTTGGTAATACCACCAGCCACGCGGCACACATTGTATTGGCATCTAGGCCCTTGCCAATATAAGCATCACATCTCATGGTTGCATTAGAAGCATTCTTGTGAGTGCCATGATTCCATAAGGGTGGAAGAGCTTCTGGGTCTAAGACCCTCTCCCTCCAGAGGGAAATGAGCTGGCCTCAGGGAGCTCAGTTCTGTTCTCCGGAGAAGATGGTGAACAGTGGTTGGACATCCATGATAGGGTGGCACCTCTTCTCCTGAGGTCATATACAATTTCCTTCTCTTCTGCAGTAGTGTGATTATAACATCTTTTTCTCACAACCTTTAAAAATATTCTTCCAAGTCTTAGCTAGCTAGGTTCATAAATAAGCCAGCAGGGACCAAGTGTAAACCCCAGAAATGGGCATTGTGCTGGTGACAGGTGACACCATTATCCAAGTCTGTACACCTACCTGCATATGACCAGAGCCTTACAGGGACAGCACAGTCAGGACAGCGATGTGCACGGCTGGGCTACTAGAGGTGTCAAACAGGACCTGTGACAGGTGGCCTTGAAGCTCAAGGGAGCGTCACTGACGAAGAGCATGGTATTTCTCAGGAGCTACAGGAATTACTGCCAAAGGTGCAGTGTCACATTCCCCATCCACCCCGTAGGAAGAGAGCCACTTTCTTTTTTTTTTTAAAGATTTTATTTATTTGACAGAGAGAAACACAGCGAGAGAGGGAACACAAGCAGAGGGAATGGTAGTGGGAGAAGCAGGCTCCCTGCTGAGCAAAGAGCCCGATGCGGGGCTCGATCCCAGGACCCTGGGATCATGACCTGAGCCGAAGGCAGACGCTTAACGACTGAGCCACCCAGGCACCCCGGAAGAGAGCCACTTTCAATAGCATTCTTTGGTGGCAGATACCGTTCTTGTTCCGGGTTCACCATTCATAGGATTTTCCCTCTGCCCTATACCTACCATGACGTCCTGTTGTTTTGGGAAATAAATAACATAAGGCAGCCAGGTGCACTGATAATCATCCTTAGCAGAGACCTCTTTGTTCATGCCTGAGCCACTGTTGAGGGAAAGAACAGTGCAGAGCTTTTTATTGCTGAAACCCTTTAGTTGTCTCAAAGGCCACGTATAAGTTCACCCTTACCTAACTATGTTACCTCATCTCCTACCCTTGACCACTCGCCCTCTACCCTTCAGTCACATTTGTCTCCTTTCCACGTTTCCGACACACCGTGCTCTCTCATGCCTCAAAACATTCACACCATGTCCGTCCCTCACCTGTCACTCTATTGTCTGGCTTTCCTTCCAGATGGCAAAGTTCTGAGGGTAGGAGCTATGCCTCTTGTGTCCTTGTAATATCCCCACCTCTTAGCAAAATGTTTGGTTCAAAGCATGTGTTAAACACGGAGATGAATGAATAAGAAGAGACTGTGAGCAAATGTTAAGGTTTGGTGACCACAAGCTGGGTGAGTTGCTATCTCTTGGCTTCTAGATCTTTGTGACATGAAAGGGTTTTTTGTTTTGCTTGTTTTGCTTTTTTTAAGAGGGAATAATACAATAAACCCCTACTTCCCATAACCTAACTTCAGTAATTATCAATATATTACCCAACTTGTCTCATCTACACCTGTAACTTGTTGGATTTGTGTAGACATATAATTTATATACAATCCAATGGTTTTAAGACTATTCATGAAGGGGGCGCCTGGGTGGCTCAGTCGTTAAGCGTCTGCCTTCGGCCCAGGTCAGATCCCAGGGACCTGGGATCGAGCCCCGCATCGGGCTCCCTGCTCGGCAAGAAGCCTGCTTCTCCCGCTACCATCCCCTCTGCTTGTGTTCCCTCTCTCGCTGTGTTTCTCTCTGTCAAATAAATAAAATCCTTAAAAAAAAAAAAGACTATTCATGAAGTTATGTAACCATCACTATTATTAAATCCAGAACATTTTTATCACCCCCAAAAGAATCCCTGTACCCTTAAGCACTCACTCCCCACTCCTCCTTCCAACCTCTAGAAATGACTACTCTACTTTCTGTCTCTATGGATTTTCCTGTTCTGGATATTTTGTATAAATGGAACCATACAATATGTGGCCTTCTGTGTCTGGCTTCTTTTGCTCAGCATGATGTTTTTAAGATTTATCCATGTTGTAGCATGTATTAGCACTGCATTGTTATTTATAACCAAATAACATTCCATTATAAAGATAAAGGACAATTTGTGTATCCATTCATCAATTAATTCATGGACATTTGGGGGTTGTTTCCAGCTTTTTGGCTAAAGATGGAAATGTGAATGTATAAAGAATCCACATAGTTAAAGCATAAGGATTTCGGGCCACAGAAAAGCCTGGTTGAATTTGATACTACAAAATAATACTGCATTATCATAAAATTTTAGCACCCAAAACCCTTTGAAGTGAGCTCTGCTTCTTCCCCAGAACTCTATACACCAGTTCTACTAAACTTCATGTAGTTCCTTGAACTTGGTTTCACTCATTCTTTCTCTCTGGAAGGACCATTTGCTTCCAGGACTTACCTCCACTTACCATCTATCTTTGAGTCTCAGATTAGATGTCACTTCACCCAGGAAATCATCCCTGACACTCTGGATGGTGTTAGGTGTCCCTTTCAAGTATTCCCATGGCATCCTTAATCACCCTATCATAACACTTACAGCACTACTGTGAAACCTCACCCCTGCACCACCCACCGGACTATAAGCTTGTGGGCAGGAGCTACTAAGACATTCTCCAAATTATCCCCAACACCTGAGACAGTGCTGGTGCATAACTGGGGGCCAGTAAATTTTGAAGGAATAAACGAATGAATGATGCATACTTTCAAAACCATGAATCCATGAGGGTCAAAGATGGTGAGAACTAGGGCAAGACAATAATATGGATGTCTTTCCAACACAATGACTGTTGCAACTCTTCCCAGATGAATTTTCACATCTTTAAAAATAAGGGAGAATTGGAATATTTGTCAAAACATATATATTTGTAGTTTTGAACAAGTTTTCTGTCAAAGGTAAAAATAAATTTTTCAGAAATATTAGCTTATCAATTCTCCCACTTTCTTTCTTTGTCCACAATTATTCTTCCATTCTTGAATGAAGACTTCTAGAACAAAATTGGAAAGTGGCACTCAGGTGGACACAGATAGAAAAGAATAGACTACTAGCCAAGATCTCAAATACAATCTAGCATTAGAGATAGCTTCTTAATTGACATTGAAGAGGGTTAAAGTAGTTTTCCAAAAGAAAGAAAACTATTAGTAATATGCCCGCCCCGTTACCATTAATTTTGTTAACTTAATTTTTTATTCCTTTTTGTTAACTCAATTAAAATTTTGGCTGTGTATACTCCCCAAAATTATTAAATTATGAAAAATCTGGATTTTTAGTAACATATTGGGTAATATAGATACTGTCTGAACTTGACTAAATAAATCCTTCTCTAAAATAACCACACAGAAAATACAGCTACATTTAAAACATTGTATGCTCTAAGCCTCTGGATGAATTTTCCTCTGAGGAAAGCACTGTGTAGAAAAAGAAATATCTGACACATACAAATTAAGTGAGGTTGATTTATTGAAATGTAGCTGGCAACTGTCCAGCTTCTTAGTTTGCTTTTAATAGTTTATTTCTAAGTGCATACATCTTTAAACTAGCTATATAGCTTGTTTTTACAAGAGACAAATAGTGGAAGATGACCCTAAATTGGCTCTTGCTTTGCAATCCAAAGTATATCTTAATGCAAGTTCCCCTGTGCTTATTTAATAATGAGGTTGGACAAGAATAATGCTGCCTTGGATTGCAATGTTGAAGGCATTCATTAAAGTTAATAATCAGTGCTCTTGCATAGAAGCTTTATGCCTAACATTGATCGGCTCTTTGTTGTGTGGAGTTTGCTTGTATTCAAGTAGCAAGAAGCTCACCACAAAGGCCATCAGGTAGGTTTCCATGGTAGCAGTTCTTCTTTTGTTATTCTCATTTGTAGCATAGACAGTATCCAAATACTCACTGTGTTACTGCTTAATGAAAAGAAATAGAATATTAATAGTGCCAATATAGTCAGGAAGCTGGTCTTTGGGTGTGACAATGAGGGAGGGCATGCTGTCTCCTCAGGTTTTCTTTTAAGCAGCCATCCACCAGGTGAAACTGGTGTCCCTTTGATCTTATTACCTTTTGCCCTATTAATGACTTTCAGTGGTCTCATATTATACTCTAGGGACAAAGAGAATTACATGATGGATAGAATCATTTCATCAGTACTGAACCCAACCAAATAAAAGTTTGCTACTGTACACTAATAAGAGTGTAACGTAAAACTATAGGAAAAAAGATCAACTTCTTAAAATATAAAGATAACATTAAAAAATGAAAATAGCTTTGGATTTTGTTGTGTTGTGTATGTGTTCATTTTTCTTAGTGACTCAACACCTGGATTTCTCATTGTCTTTGTTGTCTAAAACAAATGAATTCTGGTAAATGTCACTTCCCTTTGGTTGTGACTCAATTATTTGAGTCCATAACAGCACGTGGAAGCTTTATTACACAGCCCTGTCTTGTTCTAATAGAGATCACTAGAGAAGTCGCCTGGTATGCAGTCATTCAAACAAAGAGAAGAATTTACTAAGCCTTAGCATCATTCTTCTCTTCAGCTCTGCCAAAGCATCATTTCTGCCACTTACTCAGGAGGGAGTAAATAGTGTAACTCTAATTTAATTTAATTTTCTCCTTCCCCCAGGCTAGGAGATCTGAAAACATTTATGAACTGGTAGGATTTTAGTACTTCAGTTTTAGCTACTTTAATTTATGAGATTTCCATAGGGCATTGTATGGCTTTCCCAAGTTATTTTAGCCTTCATTATAAATGACCTAAGTAGGTGTAACATGCATGGAGGTATGTAAAATTTCTACCATATATTAAATACATTTCAAAATACTTAAAAAAGAAAACTTCAATAAGATGGAGAACAGGAGTTAATAGGGAATTAGATATAAATTTGACCAGTGATGCAGAAATCCTTTCAGTGATGAAAGGACCTAAGATTAAGATGGAAAGGGAGCAATTGAAGGTCACCAGGACTAGAAACTACTGACCAAGAAGAGGGGATACAGTAGAATGTTGTAAGCAGGAAGGAGTAGAAGCAGATCCTTTGGAGCCAGACCAGAGGCAAAGCACCACTATTTTCACATTTTATAAATTTGCCTCTGTTTAATGAATATAAATTTTAAATTGCCCTGTATTTTGAATGCAATCACCAGTGTTGCCGTGCAAATACTCTCTACTTTTTATTCTAAATTATCTTTATGGACTTAATCTTTATTCACTGATTTATTTGTACTGCAGATGTATACATTATTCACTCAGGGTTGGCTGTGTTAGCTGATAGAGATTCAAAGATGAATGAGATCAATGATGAAAAGCCAAGAAAAACCCTAGTGTTTCTGGAAAGAAGAGTGACAAAATAATGATTGTGATATACACCCAGAGCATTCTCAACAGCACAGACCTTCTCGGAAAGGGTAAAGACTTTACCAGAGCCTTACAGATGTGGGGGAAAGGAAGTTACTCAATTGTAGCCCTCTCTACCTTTCTTGTTTCACAGTCCAAAGACACAGGCTCACTAAAAGACTAAGATTTAACCATATGGTTATAGAATGCGTCCCATCCTTACACCTCCCATCACAACAGGACTCCAGTATAATAATGGATTACGATTGAAAGAGGTACAAAACATGGATGCTACTCAAGAAGGAATTACTAGGGAAACTCAAAGATAAAAGGGAAAGAAAAACAAAGACACTAAAGGAAATCGAAGCCTCTGGCACTTATGACTATAGCAAACATTAAACACAGCCCAAGTCTTAGACTAATATACTGAAGTTCTATTTACTTCTGTGTGTACTACCAGAAATATCATGTCTGATTTTCAACAACAACAACAAAAAATTACAAAGCATGATAATAGTAAAGAAAAAGATTCTGAGGAAACAAAGTTTGCATCAGAATCAGCTATGGCACAGATTTTTAAATTATATTTAATTATTTTAAGTATATTCATTATTGTTTATAATAATATATAATAATATAATATATAATAATTAGATTTATAATTATATAAAATAATTATATACTATTTATTAAATAATAATTATAAATATATGCTAAGCTAATATGATAATTTATTGTATTGTTTATTGTTTATATTTATTAAAATATTAATATTTTAATTATATATTTAATTAAACTCATAAGTTTAAAATAACTATGATGAATAAGTTAAGGGATCTCGTGGTAAAAATAGACAACATATGAAAACAATACAACATTGGAAGCAGAGTCGGAAACTCTAAGATAAAGAATCAAAAGGAAATGTTGCAAATCAAGGACACTGTAACAGAAGTGAAGAACAGCTTTGATGGACTCATAAGTAGACAGGACAAAGCAAGTATAAAATCAATGAGCTTGACAATATGTCAGTTGAAACTTCTCAAATTAAGGTGTAGGAGAAAAAAGAATAAAAAAGATGAGACAGAACAACCAAGAACTTTGGAACAGTTTATAAAGGGCTAACATACACAAAATTGGAATACCAGAAGAAGAACAGAAAACGGCATAGGAAATATTTATCCATAGTTATTTTAAATGTGAATGATCTAAATATAGCAATCAAAAGACAAAAAGTGTCACAGTAGATAAAATAACAATAACCAAATATGTGTTACCTACTGGAAACCTACTTTAAACATAAAGGCATAGATAGGCTAAGCTTCAGGGGATAGAGAAATATATAACATGCTAATGCTAATCAAAATAAAGATGGTATAGTTCTATTTATGTCAGACAAAATACTCTTCAGATCAAAATTATCATGGATAAAGAGAAGCAATACATGATAAAGGGATAATTCTCCAAAAAGACATAATAATCTTTAATGTATATACATCTAACAACAGAACCTTAAAATATGGGAGGCAAAAACTGATCGAACTGCAAGAAAACATACAAATCCTCTATTATAGTTGGTGACTTGAACAATTCTTGCATACAAAAAAAATTGCAAAGATATAGTCGACCTGAACAGTACCATCTATCAGCTTGATCTAATTGACATATACAGGATACTGTATTCAACAAGAGCAGAATACACATTCTCATAAAGCTCACATGGAACATTTCCCAAGACAAATCATATTCTGGACCATAAAACACACCTCAACAAATTTAAAAGAATAGAAATCATGCAAAGTATGTTCATAGTCCACAATGGAACTAAACTACAAATCAAAGGGCACCTGGGTGGTTCAGTCGGTTAAGAAGCTGACTCTTGATTTCAGCTCAGATCATGATCTCAGGGTAGTGAGATCAAGTTCCAGGTCAGGCTCTGCCCTGGGTGTGGAATCTGCTTGATTTTCCCTCTCTTAAAAAAATAAAAATAAAAAATAAATAAACTACAAATCAATAACAGATAGCTAGAAAATTTCAAAATATTTGTAGATTAAGTAACACACTAGCAAATAACACATTGCCAAAGAATAAGTGTTAAAAGAAATTTAAAATATTGTGAACCGGAAAAAAAATGAAAATTCAAGTTATCAAAATTTGTAGGATTCAGAGAAAGCAATGCCTAGAGGTTAATTTAGAGCATTAGATGCATAGATCAGAAAAGAAATAGATCTAAAACAAATCATCTAAGTTACACTTTAGGAGGCTAGAGAAAAAAGAGCAATTTAAATAAAAGCAAGAAGAAGAAAGGAAATAATAAAAATTAGAGCAGAAATGAATGAAATTGAACATAGGAAATAAAACCAAAAGTTAATTCTTTGAAAAGATCAGTAAAATCGATTAAGCTCTAGCCAGGCTAACCAAGAAAAGAACAGAGAAGACACAAATTACTAATAGAAATTGAAGAGGAGGGGCACCTGGGTGGCTCAGTGGGTTAAAGCCTCTGCCTTCAGCTCAGGTCATGTCAGGGTCCTGGGATCGAGCCCCGCATCGGGCTCTCTGCTCAGCAGGAGCCTGCTTCCCCCTTTCTCTCTGCCTTTCTCTCTGCCTGCCTGTGATCCCTCTCTCTTTGTCAAATAAATAAAATCTTTAAAAAAAAAAAGAAATTGAAGAGGAGTCTCACTGCTAATCCCATAGACATTAAAAGAATAATTAAGGAAAATTTTGAACAACTTTATGCCCACAAATTTGATAATCTAGATGAAGTGGAACGATCTACCAAAACTCACTCAAGGAGAAATAGATCATATGAGTAGGCCTGTATCTACTAGAGAAATTGAATCAATTATAAGTAACCTTCCAAAACAGAAAGCACCAGGCCCATATGGTTTCACTGGTGAATTCTACCAAACATTTTTTTTTTAAGATTTTATTTATTTATTACACAGAGAGAGAGAGATCACAAGCAGGCAGAGAGGCAGGCAGAGAGAGAGAAGGGGAAGCAGGCTCCCCGCTGAGCAGAGAGCCCGACGCAGGGCTCGATCCCAGGACCTTGAGATCATGACCTGAGCAGAAGCCAGAGGCTTTAACCCACTGAGCCACCCAGGCACCCTTCTACCAAACATTTAAGGAAGAAATGATACCAAGTCTCCACAATCTCTTTCAGAATATAGTAGCAGAGGAAACACCTCCTAACTGATTCTATGAAGCCAACATTACCATAACATCAAAACTAGAGAAAGACAAGAAAGGAAACCTACAGACATATATCTCTCATGAACATAGATGCAAAAATCCTCAAAAATATTAGCAAAGCGGGGAGGAGCTAAGATGGCCGGGTAGTAGTAGGACCCTTACCTTGCCTTCTCCCTTGATCAAAGCTAGAGCAACATCGAACTATTTTGAACTAGGAATATGAGCTAAGGATTAAGAAAACAATCTGCACAGTTAGAGGGAAAGAAAGTGGCAGATGCAAGGTTTAGCGCCATGAATTGGGGGAGAGGAAAGCCATGGGGCTACGAAGAGGAAGGAACCCTTTTCATGGAGTGAAGTCATGGAGAGGGAAGAGCAAGAGAGAGTGCAGTGGGTAGGGTGCTCGACAGCAGGGAGAAAGGTGTGCATGGAGGGCAGATAACCTTGTAGCAGCTTTTTGCTGTGAGCCACATTAGACCTAAACCACCATGTGCATGCTGAATGGCTGTTTTTCAGGGACAAATCTGAGCAGAGAGCAGAGACACATGCAAACTGCAGATAACCTGGCCACTGCTTTTTACTGTCTGCCACAATAGATTCAAGTCTCTGTGTGACTGATTTTCTGGGACAGAATGAAGTAAGGAACTAAGTCTCATGCAGATGGCAGATAACCTGGTTGCGGCTTTTTGGTGTGCTTTACAATAAACTCTAGCCTCTGTGTGCACACTGTACGATGGTTTTTCTGGGACAGGACGGTGCTGGCTGCACCACAAATCTCTCTTCTGGGAGGAGATAAAATACAGGAGATCTGTGGTGCTGAGCATGTGGACAGCCTGGGCACAGACAGGTTAAGGGCAGGGAAATAACAAAATCCTGGGACTCAGTCCTTTTTCTGTGGGGGGCCTCTGAACAGTGGTGGCCAGGAGTTCCCCTACCCATGGATGAGAGGGCAGGTGGTGCCATCTTCCTCCTCCACCACCATACCCTCCAACACCCACCAGCACAGTCGGACGTCAGAAAGAGACACAATGGAGACTAGAATCCTCTATACTAAACCTCATGCCCCCCTGCACCTGGAAGGTACATCTATATAATGACAAGTCAACTTGTGAGCCAGCCCAGAAGATCTCTCCCTCAAGAAGACCAACACAGGCCCCCCACATGTACCAAGTCTACTGCTTAAAGATTGCTCCAAAATGTCAGCTTCTGGTGGAAATAGGACCAGACTCCCTTCTTTCTTTTTTTCTTCTTAACTTTTTAAACTTTTTATTTTTCAATTTCTTATTTTTTATCTTTTATTTTATTTTTTCTTTATTTTTCTTTTCTCTTTATCTTTTTTAAAATCAGGCTTATAATGCTTTGTTCATTTGTTGGTTGGTTGGTTGGTTTCCTTTTCTTATTTTTCAGATCAAGCTTCTTTTTTTTTCCTCTTTTCTTCTTTCCTAACTTTTTTTTCCTTCTTTCTTATTCTTTGGAATCAAGCTTAAAGTTTTTTGTTTGTCTGTTTGTTTGCATTTTTGTTCCTTTTCCATTTCTCTTGTCTTGGATCAGGCTTTTTTTTTTTTTTTTCCTTCTCCAGGTTTATCTTAACAAACAAGTCAAAGCACACCTAGTTAAAGGTCCAGTCACTCCCCACTGCAGGCAAGGAGGAACTCTAAAGAACAGATCAGTGGGGAAAAAGCAGCCAAAACTCAATAACAGAGTGTATACAGCATACACCAGAACACTTCCTGAAGCGTCTGTTGTTGTTGTCTTCTTTTTCTTTCCTGGACAAAATGATGAGATGGAAAAATTCACCTCAAAAGAAAGAACAGGAGGTAGTACTCACAGCCAGAGATTTAATCAATATGGATATAAGTCAGAGGTCTGAACTGGAATTTAAAACAATGATTATATAGATACTAGCTGGGCTTAAAAAAAAAAAGTATAGAAGACACCAGAGAATCCCTTATTATGGAAATAAAAGAACTAAAATCTAATCAGGCTGAAATTTAAAATGCTATAATCAAGATGCAGTCCCAAGGGGAGGCCATAAAAACAAGGACGAACAAAACAGAAGAGTGAATAAGTGATATAGAAGATAAAATTATGGAAAATAGTGAAGCAGAAAAGAAGGATAAAAAACTATTAGACTATGAAGGTAGATTTAGAGAACTCAGAAATTCCATAAGGCAAAATAATATCCATATTATAGGAGTCCCAGAGGAAGAAGAGCAGGAAAATTGGGCAGAAGGCTTATTTGAACAAATTATAGCTGAGAACTTCCCTAATCTGGGGAAGGAAACAGACATGCAAGTCCAAGAGGCACAGAGAACTCTCCTCAAAATCAATGAAAATAGATTAACACCTCAACATATTATAGTGAAACTTGCAAATTACAAAGATAAAGAGAAAATCCTGAAAGCAGCTTGGAACAAGAGGCCTTTAACCTACAAGGGTAGATACATTAGGCTGGTAGCAGACCTGTCCACAGAGACCTGGCAAGCCAAAAAGGACTGGCATGATATATTCAACATGCTAAATGGAAAAAAATATGCAGCCAAGAAAACTTTATCCAGCAAGGCTGTCATTCAGAATAGAGGGAGAGTTAAAGAGTCCAAGACAAACAAAAACTAAAGGAATTCATGAACACTAAAACAGCTCTGTAAGAAATATTAAAGGGAACCCTTTGAGCAGAGAAAGAGAGACCAAAAGTAACAAAGAACAGGGACTATCTACAGGAACAGTGACTTTACAAGTAATACAATGGCATTAAATCATACCTTTCAATAACTACTCTGAATATAAATGTACTAAATGCTCCAGTCAAAATATATAGATAGGGTATCAGAATAGAGA
Organism: Procyon lotor; assembly: GCA_028646535.1. Taxonomy (NCBI): domain Eukaryota; kingdom Metazoa; phylum Chordata; class Mammalia; order Carnivora; family Procyonidae; genus Procyon; species Procyon lotor. Next base: position 18,155,430 of record CM053608.1, read on the forward strand.
AGAAGGAAGGAGAAGGAGAAGAAGGAGAAGGAGGAGGAGGAAGAGGAGGAGGAGGAGGAGGAGGAGAAGGAGTAGGAGAAGAAGAAGAAGGAGGAGAAGAAGAAGAAGAAGAAGAAGAAGAAGAAGAAGAAGAAGAAGAAGAAGAAGAAGAAGAAGAAGAAGAAGGAGGAGGAGGAGGAGGAGGAGAGGGGGAGGAGGAGGAGGGAGACCTATCAATATGCTGCTTGTAAGAGAGTCATTTTAGAACCAAAGACGCCACCAGATTGAAAGTAAGGGGGTAGAGAACCATTTGTCATGCTAATGGACATCAAAAGAAAGCTGGAGTAGCCATCATTATATCAGACAGCCTAGATTTTTAAACCAAAGACTGTACTAAGAGATGAGGAAGGACACTATATCATAATAAAGGGGTATATTCAACAAGAAGATCTAACAACTGTAAATATTTATACCCCTAATTTGGGAGCAGCCAAATTTATAAATCAATTAATAATAAAATTAAAGAAACTCATTGATAATAATACAATAATGGTAAGGGATTTTAGCATCCCACTCACAGCAATAGACAGATCATCTAAGCAGAAGATCAAGGAAACAAAGGCTTTGAATGACACACTGGACCAGATGGACTGAACAGATACATTCAAAGCATTTCATCCTAAAGTAACAGAATACATATTCTTTTAGAATGCACATAGAACATTTTCCACATGTAGATCACATACTGGGTCACAAGTCAGGTCTCAACTGGTACAAAAAGATTGAGATCATACCACGCATATTTTCAGAACACAATGCTATGAAACTTGAGGTCAAACACAGGAATAATTTGGAAGGACTGCAAATACATGGAAGTTAAAGAACATCCTACTAAAGAATGAATGAGTCCATCAGGAAATTAAGGAATTAAAAAATACATGAAGGGAAATGAAAATGAATACACAACAGTTCAAAACCTTTGGGATGCAGCAAAGGCTGTCCTAAAAGGGAAGTATATAGCAATACAGGCCTTCCTCTAGAAACAAGAAAAGCCTCAAATACACAACCTTATCTTACATCTAAAAGATCTGGAAAAAGAACAGCAAACAAAGCCTAAACCCAGCAGGAGAAAAGAAATAATAAAGATTGGAGCAGGAATCAATGATATAGATATAAAAAATAATAGTAGAAGGGATCACTAGGAGCTGGTTCTTTGAAAGAATTGATAAAATTGATAAACCCCTGGCCAGACTTATCAAAAAGAAAAGAGAAAGGACCCAAATAAATAAAATCATGAATGAAAGAGGAGAGATCATAGCCAACACCATGAAATACAAACAATTATAAGAGAATATTATGGGTGATTATATGCCAACAAATTAGGCAATGTGGAAGAAATGGATAAATCCCTTGAAACATATAAACTACAAAAACTGAAGCAGGAAGAAATAGAAAACCTAAACAGACCCATAACCAGCAAAGAAACTGAATCAGTTTCTTTGTAACAAAAATCTCCCCAAAATAACTCAAATACTCCCAAAATACTCCCAAAGTAACCAAAAATCTCCCAACAATGATTCAAGGCCAAATGTCTTCCCAGGGGAATTCTACCAAACATTTAAAGAAGAATTAATATCTATTCTTCTGAAACTGTTCCAAAAAAAATAGAAATGGAAGGAAAACTTCCAAACTCATTCTGTGAGGTCACTTTTAATCCTAAAACCAGACAAAGCCCCCACTAAAAAGGAGAATTACAGACTAATATCCCTGATAAACCTGGAAGCAAAAAATCTCACCTAGTTACTAGCTAATAGGATCCAACGGTACTTTAAAAGGATTATTCACCACAATGTGGGATTTATTCCTGGGCTGCAGAGGTGGTTCAACGTCCACAAATCAATCAATTGATACACCACATTAATAAAAGAAAGGATAAGAACTGTATGATCCTCTCAATAGATACAGGAAAAGCATTTGACACAATACAGAATACTTTCTTGATAAAAACCCTCCATCGTGTAGGAGAGGGAATATACCTTAACATCATAAAAGCCACATATGAAAGACCCACAGCAAATACCATCCTCAAGGGGAAAAAACTGAGCACTTTTTCCATGAGGTCAGGAACACAATGGGGTTGTCCACTTTCACTATTGTTGTTCAACATAGTACTGCAAGTCCTAGCCTCAACAGACAATAAAAAGAAATAAAAAGCATCCAAATTGACAAAGAAGAAATCAAACTTTCATTCTTCACAGACAATATGATACTCTATAGAAAACCCAAAAGACTCCACCAAAAAATTGCTAGAACTCATACAGGAATTCAGCAAAGTGGCAGCATATAAAATCAATGCACAGAAGTCTGTTGCATTTCTATACACTAACAATGAAGCAGCAGAAAGAAAAATCAAGGAATCAATCCCATTTACAGTTGCACCAAAACCAAAAAGATACCAGGAATAAACCTAACGAAAGAGGTAAAAGATCTGTACTCTGAAAATTACAGAACACTTATGAAAGAAATTGAGGAAGACACAAAGAAATGAAAAAATATTCTATCCCCATGGGTCGTAAGAACAAATATTGTCAAAATATCTATGCTACCCAAAATAATCTACACATTCAATGTAATCCCTATCAAAATATGACCAGCATTTTTCATAGAGCTGGAACAAACAATTCTAAAGTTTGTATGGAACCACAAAAGACCCCAAATACCAAAGGAATGTTGAAAAGGAAAACCAAAACTGGAGGGATTACAATTCCAGACTTCAAGCTGTATCACAAAGCTGTAATCATCAAGACAGTATGGTACTGGCACAAAAACAGATATATCCATAGATCAATGGAACAGAATAGAGAACCCAGAAATGGACCTTCAACTCTATAGTCAACTAATCTTTGACAAAGCAGGAAAGAATATCCAATGGCAAAAAGTCTCTTAAACAAATGGTGTTTGGAAAATCAGACAGCCACATGCAGACAAATGAAACTGGACCACTTTCTTACACCATAGACAAAAATAGACTCAAAATGGATGAAAAACCTAAATGTGAGACAGGAATCCATCAAAATCCTAGAGGAGAACATAGGCAGCAACCTCTGACCTCAGCTACAAACCTCTTGCTAGACACATCTCCAGAGGCAAAGGAAACAAAAGTAAAAATGAACTATTGGGACTTCATCAAGATAAAAAGCTTTTGTACAATAAAGAAAACAATCAACAAAACTCAAAAGCAACCTACAGAATGGGAGAAGATATTTGCAGGTGACATATCAGATAAAGGGCTTATATCCAAATCCATAAATAACTTATCAAACTCAACACCCAAAAAACAAAAAAATCCAATCAAGAAATGGGCAGAAGACATGAACAGACATTTCTTCAAAGAAAATATACATATGGCTAACAGACACATGAAAAAAAGCTCAACATCAGTCAGCATCAGGGAAATACAACTCAAAACCACAATAAGATACAACCTCACACCTCAGAATGCCTAAAAATTAGCAACCTAGGAAACAATAGATCTCAATAAGGATGTGGAGAAAGGAGAACTCTCTTACGCTGTTGGTGCAACTACAAAGAGAGGTAGCCATTCTGGAAAACAGTATGGAGAGTCACAAAAACTTTAAAATAGAACTACCCTACAACTCAGCAATTACACTACTAGGTATTTATCCAAAGGATACAAAAAAAAAAAGTGATTCGGAGGGGTGCGTGCTCCCAATGTATATAGCAGCAATGTCTACAATAGCAAAACTGTGGAAAGAGCCCAGATGTTCATTGACAGATGAATGGATAAAGATGTGGTATGTGTTCACACACACACACACACACACACACACACACACACACACACACACACACTCACACAATGGAATATTACTCATCCATCAAAAAGAATGAAATCTTGCCATTTGCAATGACACAGATGGACTTAGAGGGTAGCATGCTTAGTGAAATAAGTTAGTCAGAGAAAGACAAATAGCATATTATTTCAATATATTTGGAATTCAAGAAACAAAAAGATGAATATAGGGGAAAGGAAGGAAAAAAAATAGAATAAAAACAAAGAGGGAAGCAAACCATAAAAGACGTAACTATAGGAAACAAACAGGGTTGCTGAAAGGGAGGTTGGGCGATGTCATAATTAGGTTATGGGTATTAAAGAGGGCACTTGAGGTAATGAGCAATGGGTGTTATATGAAACTGATGAATCATTAAATTCTACCCCTGAAACTAATGATACACTGTATGTTAACTAAACTAAATTTGAGTAAAATAATTAAAAAAAAAAGAAAATGAAATATAAAGTGACAGTCCCCCAAATTACCATATCCAATCCAACAATGTATTAAAAAAATTATTAACCAAGACCAAATGGAATTTTTTTGAAGTATGCAAAGCCAGTTAATATTCAAAATTCAATTGGTATAATCCACCCCATCAATAGGCTGAAGAGGAAAAATAATATGACCATATTAATAGATGCTGAAAAGTAATTTGACGAAGTCCAACCCCCATTCATGATTTTTTAAAAAGAAGACTTGGGGCACTTGGGTTGCTCAGTGGGTTAAGTGTCTACCTTTGGCTCAGGTCATGATCCTAGGATTTGGGAATCCCAGGATTTGGGGACCAGGATTTGGGGATCCTCTGCAGGGAGCCTGATTCTCCCTCTCCCTCTGCCCCTCTCTCCTATCACGCATGCTCTCTATTTCATAAATAAATAAATAAATAAATAAATAAATAAATAAATAAAATCTTAAGAAGAAGAAGACTCAGCAAAGTATGAAGAGGGAAGAAGTTCCTCAAATTGGTAAAGAACATCTATTCAAAAAGCTATAGCTATCATCATATTTAATGCTAAAAAACTGGATGCTTTATCCTTAAGACTGGGAACAAGGCAAAGATGTCCTCTCTCATCATTTCTATTCAATATCATATGGGAATTCCTAACCTGTGCAATAAGACAAGAAAGAAAAGTAAAATTTATATACAAATTAAGAGGAAAGAATAAAGCTTTGTTCACAGATCACATGATTATCTATGTAGACAATTCCAAAGAATTAACAACAACAAAAAACTCCTGGATGCAAATTACTCACTGGATGCAAGGTTCATATACAAAAATGAATTGATTTCTTATATATGAGCAAAGGACAGGTAGTATCTGAATGGAAAATAGTACGGTTTACAATAGCACCAAAAAAATGAAATACTTAGATATAAATCTAACAAATGTGTACAAGATCTATATGCAAAAACTATAGAACTCTGATGAAAGAAATAAGATATAAATAAGTGGAGAGAAAGTCTATCTACAATATTCATGAACTGAGAAATCCAATATTGTTAAGATGTTAATTCTCATTAGCTTGATCTATAGATTCAACACAAGTCCAATCAAAATCCCAGCAAGTTATTTTGTGGATCTTGACAAACCAATTCTAAAGTTTATGTTGAAAGGCAAAGGAAGCAGAATAGCCAACTCAGTATTGAAGAAAAAGAAAATTGGAGAACTGATACCTGACATTAAGACTTACTATAAAGCTACAGTAATCAAGACAATGTGGTCCTGGCAAAAGAATAGACACAAACAGAACAGAACAGAGAGCCCAGAAATTGATCCACATAAATATAGTCTACTGATATTTGACAAAGGAGCAAAGGCAATTCAACAAATAAAGGATAACTTTTCAAAAATGGTACTGGAACAATTGTAAGTCCATATGAAAAAAACAATCTGGATACAAACCTTATACCTTTCACAAAAATTAACTCACAATGTGTCATAACCCTAACTCTCAAGCTCAATATTATTTAAACTTCCAGAAGAAGACAAGGAATTTGGGTTTGGTGGAGTTTTTAGGTACAACACCAAAAACATAAGAAAAGTAAATACAAAAGACTGATTTAGCCCACCCAAATATAATATCAAAAAATTTGTGGATAAAAGATAAGAAAAAAGGAAGGAAGGGGTTGAACCCAAATCTTTCATGTTAGGAATCAGAAGACATTATCTAAAGTTGATAAATCAAGAATATTGGCAATATATATCAGTTTTTAAGAAATACAGATATAAAAGCTAAAGAAACAAACAAAATTGTTGAATATGGCTTCCTCTGGGGATCTGGACTGAGTATTGGAAGGAGACTAAGGGCTACCTACAGTTGGGCATGGCAGTGATTGCTGCCAAAATTTTGGCAAAACTTTGGCAGTGACTTTTGCTGCCAAAAAAATTTTAATTTTTTTTTAAGATTTTATTTATTTATTTGACAAAGAGAGAGATCACAAGTAGGCAGAGACAGGCAGAGAAAGAGGGGGAAAAAGACTCCCCGCTGAGCAGAGAGCCTAATGCAGGACTCCATCCCAGGACCCTGAGATGATGACAGCCGAAGTAAGAGGCTTTAACCCACTGAGCCACCCCAGCGCCCTACTTTCTGCCTTTTAATATTAACTTTCTAGAGGTTTTGATAGTTTAATTTTGATAAAAATTAAAATGAGGTTGAAAAATGAACACTACGACTCATCTTGAAAAAATACTAATAACTGATACTCCTACCCCTCCCTTGCACTAGCGAGGGCATAATACTATGGTATCATCTTTTTTTTTTTTTCCCAAATACTTTTATTTTATTTTTTTCAGTGTTACAAGATTCATTGTTCATGTACCACACCCAGTGCTCCATGCAATACATGCCCTCCTCAATACCCACCACTAGGCTCGCACAAGCCCCCACCTGCTTCCCTCCAAAACACTGTATGTTGCTCAGAGTCCACAGTCTCTCATGGTTCATCACCCCCTCCGGTTTCCCCCCATTCACCCTTCCTTTCCTTATCACAATGTCCTCCATGTTTTTCCTTATGCTCCACACGTGAGACCATAAGATAATTGACCCTCTCCACTTGACTTATTTCACTCTGCATAATCTCTTCCAGTCCTGTCTGTGTTGATACAAAAGTTGGGTATTCATCCTTTCTGATGGAAGCATAATATTGCATTGTATATATGGACCATATATTCTTTATCCATTCATCTATTGAAGGGCATCTTGGTTCTTTCTACAGTTTGGCAATTGTGGCCATTGCTGCTATGAACATTGGGGTACATGTGGCCCTTCTTTGTACTGCATCTGCTTCTTTGGGGTAAATACCCAGGAGTGCAATTGCAGGGTCATAGGGTAACTCTATTTTTAATTTCTTGAGGAATCTCCACACTGTTTTCCAAAGTGGCTGCACCAACTTGCATTCCTACCAACAGTGGAAGAGGGTTCCCCTTTCTCCATATTCTTTCCAACATTTGTTGTTTACTGTGTTGTTGATTTTGGCCATTCTAACCAGTGTAAGGTGGTATCCCAGTGTGGTTTTGATTTGAATCTCCCTGATGGCTAATGATGATGAACATTTTTTCTTATGTCTATTAGCCATTTCTATGTCTTCTTTGGAGAAGTGTCTGTTCATGTCTTCTGCCCATTTTTGACGTGATTATCTGTTTTTTGAGTGTTGAGTTCTTTATAGATCTTAGATATCAGACTACAGACATGGTGTCACCCAACTTCTGTGTTTCTGTTATACTGGAAATCCTGTCACAAGGGCAGGACCACATCTACTTTACATGCTGCTATATTTTTGTGTGTGACACATTCTAGACACTGGTTCATATTTATTGAATGAAAAAAAATTTAACAGTTATGAAAGAAGCACACAGAGGAAGGTGTGACAAGTAGTACAGAGATGGCCTCACTGCAGTTTGATACTGGGCACTGGCATAAAGCAAGAGCTCAAGAGATGTTTAGAAATTTTCCATTTATTTTAGGAGATTGGCAATTAGAAAGAGAGAGAAAGAGATTGGTAAGTTCAGGGAGGTGTCAGGATCAAGGAAGATATAATCATGGCAGGGAATGAGAACATTGCAGTCCTAAAAATAAGAATCTACTGGAGGGAGAAGCACAAAATGTGCTAGAGAGACTCTAGAGATCATTTCTACAAAATACAGAAAATTATGATTTTCCTACGTGGGATTTAGGTGTTCCTCTTCTTCTTCAAGAGCTAGCAGCTTACATGCATGGGTTTCTTACTACAACAGCCAACTCTGATGATTGCTCAGGTTGTAAGAGTCCCTTGCTGACCACACTCTCCACCTCTTTCTATAAAGAACATATGTTTCCTACAATGTTCAATGTGTCAACTTGATGTTTCACATCTATATACTTTAAGAAGTTCCAAAAAATTAAAGTTAAGCAAAATCAGTCATGAATTTTATTAAGGGAAATTATATTTGAGCTCTCTCTAGGGAAACATCACCATATGACCAGGTGGGCTATAGAAAGCAGGACTCAAAGGGAGCAAATCATTTGAAACCAGTTTTTAGATATGTGTCAGGAAATGTGTTGGGAGAACATATTCTGAAGTAGACTATTGGCCTGCCTGTGTGGATAAATTACTCTGCTATTTGTGATTTAGAATCAGGAAGAAAACACATTTCCTCATTACCTCATTACAGGAATTCATTCTGGGAGGCATGTACAATTTGCCTTTTCCCCAGGGATGGGCGGAGGGACTTGTAACCTTGAAAATATCTTTGTGTGAGAAGTAGAGAAAAAAATATATATTTCTGCATACAAAGAAGTGGTGGGAAGACTTTGTTTGTTTTGTTTGTTTGTTTTTTATCTAACCTAAGTTGACTGTGCTAATAACTTTATGTTATCTGATGAGTAGATCTTTAAGATAGGCAGTATTCTTGGGGCGCCTGGGTGGCTCAGTCGTTAAGTGTCTGCCTTCAGCTCAGGTCATGATCCCAGGGTCCTGCTGCTCAGCGGGAAGCCTGCTTCTCCCGCTACCATTCCCTCTGCTTGTATTCCCTCTCTCGCTGTGTTTCTCTCTGTCAAATAAATAAAATCTTTAAAAAATAAAATAAAATAAGATAGGCAGTATTCTTTATACCCCTTTAGGAGAGAGAAACTGAGACTCCTAAAGTTAAATATATTCAGGGTGACCTAACAACTATGTGGATAAGCTGGAAATTGATCCAAAGTATAGATGGTAATGCTACCAGACATGATTTGTGGGGCATAGTGCAAAACAAAAATTTGGAGCCCCTGATTCAAAAATGACTAAGAATTTTAAGATAAGGAAACGGAGCATTAAATCAAATGTAGGGCCCTTCTGAGTCCAGGGCCACATGTGACTGCATAAGGTGCACATTTATAAAACTGGCCTCATGTCTAGATACCTCCCACATATTTCAATTTGGGCTAATTCCAATGAGAAAATTGGAAAGACACTGATAAATTGTAAATTATGATTATACCTTAAAAGATTATCTTGAAGAATACTCCATTAAACCCACAGTAAATGAAGAGTTACATAATTATATCCGTAATTTCTGAAATTATCTCTGCAGCTGAGCTACAGGATATTTCAACACTACTTCAGGTGGGATCCCTCCTTGTGGTATTTGCCTATGAATTGATGCATTAATTCTCTAGCACTACTGTACACATCACCATAGAGAACTTCTTGAGACCTGTTTCCAGAGCCCTGTTCCCACCTAGGCAGATATCCTTTGTCATATTCTCTGGAGCCCACAGCCATTACAGGGGGAACCTTGGCAGCCTTCTGCACATGATCTCCTCAATGGCACACCTTTGCATCCCTACTGCTGCTTACCCCACCTGACACACAGAAGAGATTCAAGAAGTGTTTGTTAAATAAATGAATGAGTACACAAACTCCAGAAAACTCCAACAGAATTCTAGATTCTCAAAAATGTAGCAAGAACCAATCTCCTTGCAATCAATAGTCAGGAGATGGTCCAAGGGGCCTTTATATTGCCCTAAATTGAGATGATTATATCTAAAAAGAGGGTCACATCTAAAGTCAGCATTTTGAACCAAAAGTTAAAACTGCCCTTGGCAAGTCTTTCAGAAGCATCAGGTTGGAAATACCATGCAAGACATAACAGAGACCCACTGGTCAGGAACCTGATGCAATGCCATCCCTTATTTCCCCCCCTCGGGGCACAGGCTCAATGCCTGCCAAGCAGTGTAGTAAATTTAGTAGGCTAAATGCACATATGGTGTGACTCTTTCTTAATAGGTAAGTCAATGCCTTTTCTGAAGGAAGTGTTTATTACTTTATCTTTGCAGTGGTTTTCCTCCCCTCTCAGGAAGTTGTAAAGTCTGACCCTTGAGTTTTATAAGAGACTCAATCTTGTGTTAAAACTTCACCAAAACTGATTTGTCTTACATTTTGAAACATTTCTATATCTCACACATTTTCCATAACTTTTACAGTCAGTGGGGGAAAACAGAAAAATTTTACACAGAGATTTCCTACTTGGATCACTTTTTTATTCTGAGCACATTAAAAGCTGTCCAGAACCCTGTTCCCATCCATCGCTTTCTATTCTTCAGAGCTCTGGAGGAGGCCAGCCTATTGGCTGAGAGCAGACTGCTGAGATATGTATCCCTGCTTCTCCACTTACTGAACCTCTCAGGGCTTCAGTCCTCCTCTGCAAAATAGTAATAATATAAGACCTTCCCCAAAGAGTCTCCCCTGTGGAACATTTAGTACAGTGCCTGTCATTGAGAATTCAATGACTTTAGATTAGCCATTACCTGTTATTGCATGAGTCTGTGTCCTATGTGTCTTATGAGCAATAGCCCAATTGTTGACTATCCTAGCTCCTTATCTAAATGTGAATAACAAAAGCAATTTTTAAATACTTTTAAAAATAAATTAATCTTAAGAATTGAAAGGTCATCAGTAGTAAAATAGGTAGGTACATATGTCTATCCAGAATAAATAAGGGTGACAGAGGCAGGAAAGGGAAGATGATATACCTTCCTTCCTACATCTCCTCAAGGGCTCCAGTGATCACAACTCATGATTTATGTGATAGGATGAAATTTGGCTAGGTAGCATAAGAGCTACTGAGCTTAACAAGGGCAATTTTTCTTTACTTCTTATTTATCACATGTACCTCGTCAAAATCCAAAAAAGATTTGAAGGAGACATATACTACTTAGAATCTGAAAATTTTCTTCCTTCTACTCTGTAGGAGGAAAGTCAGTTTTCTAATTATTCTCAATTCTCAAATACATTATGCTACTAGATGTTGTCTAGTTTATCCTTTTCCCACTTGTCCCTTGCCTATGTGACACTATACTTCTCTGTCTTCCTTTCTTGTCACTGGCTCATTTTTATTTATTTATTTATTTGGTCTGCTTCTTAGCTTAATTCTCCTCAAACTATTCCTTAGATCTTGATCTTTTCTAGGTCTCTCTCATGGACCTCTCAGGCCTTGTACTCTCCCTGGGTGATCTCAATTTGTTTTGATGGCTCCAACCACCATCTTGTGGCCAATGAACCCTATATCTGTATTGCCACATCAGTCCTTTCTCTACAGTCCAAACCCATGTAATTGCCTTCAGGAAATCTCCTCTTGGATCACTTACAGACATTTCAAACTCAACATGCCCAAACTGAACTCATCATCCCCTCAAACGGGCTCCCTTATGGCATTCCCTATCTCAGGAAATGGCAGCACTCTCCACCCAGTTAATCAAGCCAGGAATCTATGATTCATCCTTAACTCATCTCGGTTCCTTCACTGCCTAAATCCAATCAATCACCAAGTTCTATTTTCTAAATCAATTTCTTTCAAATTTATTTTATCTTCAGTGAAAGAAACATCTTTTGCATGTCAGCATGCATGTGCGCACACACAGACACACAAGTAAAACACAAGTTTCACAGAGCAATTTTTTACCATCATTTTATGCAAAATTTTATGATATTTCCTATTGGGTGAATTTAAGCTACCAACAAAGAGTTTGCAAACATCCCAAAGATCCAAAAATCAGCTCCCCTGATCATCTCCAGCATGCTACCGCTTATGACCTACAGTTTGATAGACGCTGGTCTAAATATTTCTTAAATCTACCCACTAATTTTCATTCCTAGTGCTATCATTCCAATCTTAGCTACGACCAATTCTTTTTTTTTTAAAGATTTTATTTATTTGTTTGACACAGAGAGAGATCACAAAGAGGCAGAGAGGCAGGTAGAGAGAGAGGGAGAAGCAGGCTCCCTGCTGAACAGAGAGCCCGATGCGGGGTTTGATCCAGGACCCTGAGATCATGACCTGAGCTGAAGGCAGAAGCTTTAACCCACTAAGCCACCCAGGTGCCCCCCACCAATTCTGATATAGTGGGTTTCCAGGTCAACTGATCTGCTTAACATTTATTTAAAACCGTTCAAAGACTTCCTGTTGTGCACAGAAGAATACAGTCTATAATTCTTACCATGGCTTAAAAAGCCACCTACAGTTTGATGTCTGCCTGCCCCCTCATATCCTCTCTCTGTTGATCTCAACAAAAATGTTTTCTTCTTGAATATCTGGGAGCTCTCTCTTGTTTTCAGGTCTTTGGACATGTTATTCCATTTGGCTAAAAAGTTCTTGCCTCCCATCTTTGTTCACCTAACTCTTACTTATCCTTCCTACCACAGCTTAAATGCTACTCATTTATTCTTCATTCGTTCATCATTCATTCATTCTCCTAGATGGCAGACAGACTAAATGCTGATGATACAATGAGAAGTAAAAATAGGGGCATCTCGGTAGCTCAGTTGCTTAAGCATCTGGCTCTTGATTTCAGCTCAGGTCACAATCTCAGAGTTGTGACATCAAGCCCCACATCAGGCTCACACTGAGCACGGAGCCTGCTTAAGATTCTCTTCCTCCCTCTGTCCCTCTTTGCTCTCTCTCCCTAAAAAAATTAAGAAAAAAAAAAGAAGTAAAGACAGCCCCTCACCTCACAGAATTTAGATACTCTAGTACTATAGAGGGAAGAAACATATTCAAATAAAGTTATCATTCAAATTTAAATGCTAATAAAAGAAGAACTTAAAAAATAGATTCATGGCTCTATAAGAGCTTATAAAAATTTGACCTAACTTGGTAGATCAAACTTAGAAAACTTAGTTCTAAGTGATGACTAGTAAGTTATAATAGTTGAGCTAAGATATAAAGGAGAAATATAACCTAATGAGTTTAAGGGATGGGGAACTAACAGCATAGGTGGAAGAATGTAAAAATCCACATGACAAGAAGAAATACGGTAAAATCAAGGAACCAAATGAAAACCAGTGTAACAACAACCAGGTATGAGAGGGAGTATGAGACAGATAGAAGCCAGTCTATGATGAACACTCTAGACTTAATTTAAAATTTAGGTCTTTGGGGCACCTGGGTTGCTCAGTTGTTTAAATGTCCAGACTCTTGATCTCAGCTCAGATCTTGATCTCAGGGTTGTGATCTCAGGCTCACTTAAAAAAAAAAATTAGGTCTTTAACAAAAAAGGAATGAAAGGCCATTGACATGTTTGAAGGCCATTGACATGTTTGAATGTGTTTAGATTTCTGGTTTGAAAAGATTATTCTGGCAATTATAAGGATGAATCAGGAGACAATAGTAGATGTGGAGACAACTAGAAACTATTACATTACTCCAAACAGAGATGATCATAATACAAATTAAGATGCTGGTGATGGAGACGGGGGGAAAAAATCAACATATTGGAGATATGTGTGAGATAATCTTAACAGGACAAGATAATGGATTGAATATATATGATACAAGAGAGAGAAGTAGCAAAGATGACCAGATCTGAGCTGCAAAACTGAATGACTGGTAATACCATTCACAGGGATAAGGAATACAAGAGGAGGATCAGGTTTAAGGGAGAAGAGCATGACTTTGGCTGTAGATATATGGATTTTGAGGTATGTTTAAGGTGTTTTTGAGGACTGTTTGATAAACTTCTCTGAAACAGAGGAGAAGAGGAGAGGAGAGGTTTGAACTAAGATATTTCACAAATCTATGTCTTAGATTTCTATCTATGTATAGGTTACAGACATGAACCAGTGAACATAAATGAACTCATTACCTGAGAATGCACAATATAAGAAGAAGGCTTAAAAACCAAACCCTAAGGAAATCCAACATTTAATGGTGGGTGGTGTAGGGTGAACTTACAAAGAGAACCAAAAAGAGCAGCCAAACCGGTAGGAGGAAAACCAGGAGAAATTGACGTCAAAGAGCTGCTTTGTTTTGGTGGAGTATCAAGACAAGAAGCCAGACTGTTGTGGGAGGAATGATTGCAAAGTATAGATAGAGAGTCAATGAGTAGACTCCCTAGAGAAGTTTGCCTTTGAAGAGAATAAGAGATATAGAACAGTATTTATGAAGTTGATGGAAACTTTTTGATTGTGCTTTAATAAAAGATATCTGTGTCAAGAGACACCTGGGTGGCTCAGTCGGTTAAGTGCCTGCCTTCAGTCCTGGTGATGATTTCAGGGTCCTGTGATCAATCCCACATTGGGCTCCTTGCTCAGGGGGAAGACTGCTTCTCCCTCTGCCTGCACCTCCCCCTTCTTTGCTCTCTCTCTGTCTCACTCTCTATCTCTCTCTCTTTCTGATAAATAAATAAATAAAATCTTGTTTAAAAAGATCTGCGTCACATAGCACTTAGATAGGAGGCATTAATAAATGTCATTTTTTAAATTGCACATCCAAGCAAATTAAAATGAAGGTATATTTAATAAAATAGACAATCCCAGAAGTCTCATGACTCTAGAACATTTGCATATTTCTGTGTATGCACACACACACACCACACAATTATCAATTTTTAGGCTAAAATTAAAATTGGTGTCATTACCTTAAGAATAAGCCATTTGGGCACTAAGACAGAAAGGCTTTAGAACAAGATAGAAATGGAAGTCAACCAAGAACTGGGAACTCTCCACAGATAGATGAGCAAGGCCATGAGTCATTTTTGAGCAGGAAATTGAGCCCTGATTGTATCAAGGAAACAAATGGTGAAAGCACAACTTGTTAGGACAAGTGGGTGCATCATTCACACCAATCCAGTGAAACCCACATACATAACAGGACTTCTATATCTGAGATGTAGTCAAGAAAACTTTTTTAAAAAGAAAAGCTTCACTCCATTCTTGGAGACTCTATTAAATTCCTCATTTAGGGAAGCAAGTCCAAGCAGCAGAAAAGAAACCAGCTGTGCATTGCTTTCCCAGCTTTGCTATTTTTTAGACAAGTTCTTTTGTCCAGTCTCAGCTCCTTTATCTGTGAAATAGGGATAATCATACCTTGTAGGGTGGTTGAATAAAGCGAAGGGGATTACATATGCTAGTAAAACACCATACTGAGAGTAGCTATCCACTACCCTCCCTGAGAATTTTACATTTCCACTGTTCTTTGGAACACAACCACACTCTTTTGTCTACCTATAATCTATAGATACTTTTGCACAAAATGGCAATTTAGAGTTGTGACAGAGAGCATATGGCCTACAAAACTGAGAATATTTACTATCCAGTTCTCTACAGAAAAGAGCATAGGGATTGGGGAGGAGGATAGGGTTGAGACTTTTTAAAAATTTTTTTGAGTTACTGGCAAAGTGCCTATCATATAGTAAAGGCTTAATAAACAGATGCTGTTGTTTTTGATATTTCTTGATTCAGTTATTAGTTCAACAAACAATTTTTTTTTTTTTGTAAATCAAAGATGAACTTAAACAATTCATGGAGACCAATGAGAATGAAGACACATCGATGCAAAACCTATGGGACACGGCAAAGGCAGTCCTAAGGGGGAAATACATAGCCATCCAAGCCTCACTCAAAAAAATTGAAAAATCTCAAATACACTAGCTCTCTTTACACCTTAAAGAACTGGAAAATCAACAAACAATTGTTGAGCACAACCTGTGTGCTAGATACTGCTCCAAGGGCCGCAGAATCTACCCATGGACCTAACAGATAAAAATATCTGTACTTGTTGGGCAGACAATAAACAGATTAGTAAAAACAAATACAGTATATTAATTGGCTGGGAGAAAAATAAAGAGATGGAGAATAGGAAGTTTCAGGATAAAGGCTGCAATTTTTAGATGCAGTGGCCTGGGAAGACCCAATTGAGAAGGTGTCCTTTAAGCAAAATCCAGAAGGACACAAGGGAGCACTGGGAATATTATAGGGAAGATGGAGGTAAGGAGTAATGTTGCAGGCACAGGAACAAATATAGAGTGTTCAGTGTTCTTAAGGAAGGCCAAGGAATCAATGTGGCTGGAGTGGATGAGCAAGAGGGAGAAGAGAAGAAAAGTAATAAAAATGCCCAGCAAGCCTATTTAGGGCCTTAAAGAACCCCCAGAGGTCTCTGGCTCTTACTCTAATGAGTAGAGTAAGAGCTTCTTACTCTAAGCAAAAGTTTTGAGCAAAATAGTGGCACGTCCTGATTTCCATTTAGTCCAGATCAGTCTGGCTGCTCTAAAGAGAATAGCCTGTTGACTAGACTGTAGCAAATGTAAAAGCAAAGCCACAGGAAGCTCTTTCAGGGGTTCCAGTGAGAGATGATGATGGCTTGAACCCAGATTGTAGTGATGGCAGTAGTGACAGATAGATGTCTTGGGTATATTTGGAAAATGGGGCCAATGGGATCTAAGTTGTGAGAAAAGATGGGAGTTGTGAGCAAAGGAAAGTCAAAGATGACTCCACATTTTCTGCCCCAAGCTACTGCTGCAGTAATGTAGCGACCATTGATGTGAGAAGGGAAAGATGTGAGAGATGCATGTTCACTGTTAGATATGGGGGTGGGGGGGAGGGGACAGTCATGCAGGAATTAGGATACAGGGATGATGATGTCATCATGGGAGTGTCAGGTTGGAGATGCATCCTCCCATGAGAGATGTGCAGTGGGCACCAGGGTATAGAGCTTTGGAGGTCAGGAAGAGGTCAAGACTGGAGATATAAATTTAGGAGTCATCTATAGATAGATGGGATGTGGTTGTGGTTGTTATATCTAGTCAGTAGTATGAGATGGTTGCATACAAACCAACAGTGTATCACAAACAACATCACAGGAGCAGAGGCCTGCATTAGAGACCTTACAGAAGCTGCTAGTGACAGTTTCATTCTACCAGAAATAAGCAGAAATCCAAGAACAGGTAGAAAAAGTATAATTAGCATTCAAAATTTGAATGTCTCCTAATTTGCCTAATTGAGGAAACAGTTTTATAGTATAATTTTATAAGTTGATTTGCAAAATCAATTACAGCTTTATGGTATTAAATTTTTTTAATTTTAATTTTTGTGATATCACCTATTATCTCAATGGAAATTAATAAGCCACTTGATGAGCACATAATACTCCTTACATCAGTGAAGAAAATATTAGGAAGCTAAAACTGCCTCTAATTTATGGGCAAACAGAACATGATGCATCAGAATCCCACAGGGTAGTTATAACAATTTAATTTCTGCTGATTCTCATAAATCCTTCAGCCTTTTTAAGAAGAAAAGTCTTGACTAGTTCTCTTTCCTCTTTTGGTAAAAAGCTTTTAGTTTGGACAGTTATTCAAGCTGACCCAGATGGACCTAATGACCAGCTCTTCCCACTAAGACAGCATTTCTCCACTTTCTTTCATTACTAAGCCCACCCCCCCATCAAGGAACCTTCTCGGGCATTTTTCTCCTAATAATCAACCCTCAAAAATGTCTTATTGTGGTAAGATATCCATAACATTTTTACCATTTTAACCATTTATAATTGTACAACTCAGTGTCATGAAATACATTCACAGTGTTATATAACCATCACCACTATCTTTATCCAAAACATTTTCCTTATCCCCAACATAAACACTGTGCTCATTATACCTCAACTCCCTATTCTGCACTCCCCCCTGCCGCTGGTAACCTCTATTAGACTTCCCATCTCTATGAATTTGCCTATTCTAGTATCTCATATAGGTAGAATCATACAATATTTGTCTTTCTGTATCTGGTTTATTTCACTTAGTACAATGTTTTCAAGGTCCATCCATGTTTGTAGCATGTATCAAAATTTCACTCCTCTTCATGGCTGAATAATATTCCATGGTATGTATAGATCAATTTTGTGTATCCATTCATTCTAGGTGGACACTTGGGTTGTTTCCACTTTTTGGTTATTGTAAAAAATGCTGCTATGAACATTGGTATACAAATATTTGTGTTACTTCCTTCAATTCTTTTGGATGTATATCTAGGTGTGAAATTACTGGGCCTGTGAAATTTTAAGACCACAGATAAACTGTGTACCTGTGTATATATATATCTTTGTATATATGCATCTGTGCTTTACACATAAAAAGAGTAAGATTTCTCCAGAAATCTTCAGAACCAATTTTCACCTCCTTGAGCGAGAATGATATCACCCTCACTGAGACTGCAGGCTCTAGGGAAAGATTCCCCAGTTTTCCTTCCTTGATGAGGTAAATATGCAGGTCTGCTTAACAAAAATTGAAGATATGGATTACCAAGAAGATGACCCCAAAACACATAAGTATAAAAAGTTATCTTTGTTCCCCATGCAATAATGTTATTTGTATTTTCATTAGTCTTCAACATTGCCAAGAGTTAATACAGTGATGAGTCCAAGAATGTTTTAGAAAATTACTCTTAGAAGTTGTGTCAGGACCAACCAATGTAGCAAATATTCTAACTAAATTTCTAAAAACAGTGGAGATTAATGATGTTGTATTCCCACTGAGCCTAAAATATCTCTAAAACACAATAGAATAATTAAAAGCAAGTATTCTTTTATTTAAATTGTAGCACCCTAGCCAACATACAGTACATCATTAGTTTCTGATGTAGAGTTCAGTGATTCATCAGTTGCGTTTAGCACCCAGTACTCATCACATCACATCCCCTCCTTAATGCCCATCACCCAGTTACCCCATCCCCACCCACTTCTCCTTCCGCAACCCTCAGTTCATTTCCCAGCGACAAGAGTCCCTCATGGTTTGTCTCCCTCTCTGATTTCTTCCCATTTAGTTTTCCCTCCCTTCCCCTATGATCCTCTGCTATTTCTTATGTTCCATATATGAGTGAAACCACATGATAATTGTCTTTATTTGATTGACTTATTTCACTCAGCACAATACCCTCCAGTTATATCCGTGTTAGTGTAAATGGTAGGTATTCATCCTTTCTGATGGCTGAGTAATACTCCATTGTGCGTGTGAAATAGAGGAGGTGGGGGAAGAAACAAATACAGGATCCAAAGATCCAGGTGGTGGGAAGCCAGGTATTGGTAAGGTTACAAGTTGATTCTGTCAGCAGGTACACATTTCAGTGTACACTGAATACACTGCTGAATACACACCATCATCCCATTATCCAGTTGGAAGGCAGTGTGGCACATACTCACCTAGATTGAATTACAGTGTCCTTGCCTGATGCTATATTGTTTCTGTATGTAAGGAAGAAATTAAGATTGTATAACAGTATTGAGTAAAACTACAGTTTCAAATACCTGATCAGAACCCATCAAGTGTCAGGAAAAACAAGGAGAAGCCAAAGAACTGCCTGATTGGAGGAGACTAAGGAGATGTGACTACCAGGGACCCTGTTGGATCCTGAACTGAAAAGGAGCATTACTGGGGAAGCAGGAATTCCCCAGTATCATCATATTGTGATGATATACTCATCACAAATAAAGTCAGCAGTCAAGTTAGTAGTGTTGTACCAATGTTAATGGCACCTTACTAATTGTACTGTGATTACTGAAGATGTTAACGTTCAGGGACACTGAGGTGAAGGGCTGACCAGGACTCTGTACCACATTTGCAACTCTTCTGTGAATCTAAAATTGTTTTAGAATAAAAAAAGAGGGGCGTCTGGGTGGCTCAGTCATTAAGTGTCTGCCTTCAGCTCAGGTCATGATCCCAGGGTCCTGGGATCGAGCCCCGCATCGGGCTCTCTGCTCGGCAGGAAGCCTGCTTCTCCCGCTACCACTCCCTCTGCTTGTGTTCCCTCTCTCACTGTGTTTCTCTCTGTCAAATAAATAAAATCTTAAAAAAAAAAAAAGAATAAAAAAAGAAAAGAATTATTTAAAATTCTTTTAATTAATTCTTAGAATTAATTAGAATTTTATTCTAAATTTTATTTAGAATAAAAAAAGAAAAGAAAACATGTCAAATTTTAGGTGGTTCAGTGAGTTGTGTCTGACTCTTGATTTCCATTCAGGTCATGATCTCAGGATTGTGAGATCAAGCCCCTCATGGGCCTCTGTGCTCAGTGCGGAGTCTGCTTGAGATTCCCTCCCTCTGCCCCTCCCCCTTGAGCACAGGCACACACTCTCTCTCTCTCTCAAATAAATAAATAAATCTTAAAGAAAGTAAAGGAAAACAAACAAACAACAACAACAAAGTTTCTGGTAGTTCCTGGGTGTCAAAAGCAAACTTGTGACTGGTATTGCTGAAGGATGCTTGGAGTGGGATGGTGTATATTCGCAATAGCAAGAGCTTTGAAATCTGACATGAGAAGAACTCCTGTCTTTGTCTCCTTTCCAATTCTATTGCAGGGTATGTTGGGTGCATCATGTAACCGGGATGTGGGTGTATCCTTTCCTGGAACACATTGGCCCAGGAGCCAGAATCGTCTTCTTTGGGTCTACAACCATCTTAATGAACTTTTTGTACCTGCTGGGAGAAGTTCTGAACAGCTATATCTGGGATACACAGAGAGGTAAGTATTGTTTGGGGGAGCACAAAACAGGAGAATTGCTGTCTAAAAGAGTGTGTGCAGACACTGAAGGAAAATTCCATCATAGCACAGGATCACTTAGGAAGACTTTCATTTTAATAACTATACAGTGTTAATTTAAGAGCTGCTGGCAGTTACCCGAAAGGTTTATTTTGTCTTATTAGCTAGTAAAACATCCAAATCTAAGGGAAAAGAAGCATTTCTATAAAATTTTATAGGGAGAAATGTAGTGTTAACAACAAAAAAATTTAGGAAGTTCACTCTGATCAGCAAAAATACTGCCTTTAGCTAAGGGGACCCCCCCAATAAATAGAAAAATTATTAAATGTAATCTAACAGTCCCATTAAAAGCCACCCAGACCTCCACTTCTTACATCATCCTTCATGTGAGCACAGTGGCCTCAGAGAGGTCTCTCCACTTTTCTGTTAGAACTCCAAGCCACACAGAACGCCTGTAGCCACTGTGATCCACCAGTGACTGTCATATTCAAGGACTGATGATGGCAAAGAGGCACGCGCAATAAAGGGTAATACATCATTGCTGCCAAACTCTCTTAACCTATGATTTGATTTCTCTTTTGTTTCCGTTTATGGCAGAGCTTCCATCTTGGCAAGGCACGTAATCTTACCCAAGCTGGGCACACCCTATCCAAAGTGTATGTCAGATAGCAGAAAAATGGGAAGGTGGAAAAAGCAACAGCACAGTATGTAGCCATTTGAGTCCTGCATGAAAGTATATCAAAAGGCAAGATGGTCCAGGAATTTTAGAGAGCTCTGGGCATCGCCAATATCATCACAACATTCTAGACGTCACCCGTAAATGATCTCTGTTCCACAAACATGGAACGCCCTACTTTGTGCCAGACACTGTGCCAGGAACTTGATCTAATTAGACAAATAAAACACAGTCATTGCACGGTTACTGGATTGGACTTTTTTGTGTGTGGATCTTCTAAGATTGTGTGTGTCGAAGCGTTGGCTTATGGTAAATGGCCCAAAGGAATTTGAAGATTTCTTTTCTCAGCAGCTGGCTTGATTCTAATAAACGGTCTATTAGAAAAAGTCTCAAAAATTTTTATTCAGTTCAGGCCACAACTTGGGAAACCAGAAATTAATTCTTTAATAATTCCTTCTCTGTTCCATGAGAAATAGGAATCTTTATTAGTTAACTCATTATTTAGCTGACTTATAAAAATATTTTAAGAACAAAATGTAAACTTTTCTCAGCTTCTCAGGAGAAAGGCCATGTTTAAATTTAGGCTAATATATTTAATATATGTTATTCAAGAAGCATTTATGACTCTTTCCCCTTGATTAGCTTGATTCCAATGGTCATTTGGTCATTGTTCTACTACTTCTAAGAGAAGATGGCCTGAAAACTAAGAGAGAGAAAAATCCAGTATGGCTTCATAGAATGCTGGTCTTCAGCAACTTTGAGTGAGAAGTTAAAATGAAAACTGAAACTAAGGGTTTCTTAAATGATCTGTTCAACTTAATTTGTGTCATTCTCTTATGTAAGGTTGGCTAACATTTTGTAACTCATTTTAGGTATGATTAATTTTATTTACATGGGACCATCTAGTTAATTCCACAGAAGTGAATATTTTATGTCAAGTAGGCACATTTTGCTTTTCATGAAAAAGCAAATTACGTGATTTCATGAAAAAGATTACAAACTGCTGGCCTCCTCTAAATTTAACCTGCCAAATGGCTTGTTAGATCTATATAGTGAGATTTTTGTTTTTGAAACGACATTAAAAATTGAGAGATTACACAAACAGGCCAGATTCATCAGCTTATCAAATACTTTAGGATCTGGCAACACTGAGCTCAATGTTCTCTTCAGGCAACAATGGATTGGAACTGAGGATTCAATCCATTCCAACAACGGATTGGAACTGAGTTGCCTCCTTGAGATGGCTCCCTAAATGTTCCTACTTCTCACCTGGCCACTTTTCTCCATCACATTAGCTGCCTGCTTCTGTAGTTAAATTTGAAACTGCTGATTAAAAGCAGTGTGTGCCGTGTGTGTGCAGTGAATTGAATACAATCAAGTACAGTAGTGCAATCCTGAGTACATTTACTACACCCTAAACAAAATCCCCCAAGAAGCAGGGATACCACACTGAGTGCCCTTCCTTATATCCATAACGATTTTTAATGGCTTCTCTTGGTTAGGTTATACTGACTTCAACTTTGAGATAGAATCACATTATTACAGAATCTTAGAATTGAAAAGG
Organism: Procyon lotor; assembly: GCA_028646535.1. Lineage (NCBI taxonomy): Eukaryota > Metazoa > Chordata > Mammalia > Carnivora > Procyonidae > Procyon > Procyon lotor. The sequence continues at coordinate 18,178,271 of CM053608.1, forward strand.
ATATTAGAAACCATCTAAGCTGGTCCTTTCTTTTTACTAAGCAGCATCTGAACCGAGAAATCCTAGGTGACCCACTAAAATGGTGGTTGCAATGCCAATACCTTCTGGATAATGTTCATCCCAGTGTTACTTCTAATGAGCCAGCAGGTTGTCACCATTGAAAACCCAGCACATGAGAGTTTGGAAACTTCACCAAGATCCATGGACCTACTTTATAAGATAATAAACCAGATCAACCTGATAGGAACTATAAACAAAAAGCTCTTAAAATAAAGTAAATTAATAGTCAGGCATTTGCTGTTTAAGGTAAAGTAAGTCAAGGTGGCTTTGTGACTGCTATATTGGTTTGCTAGGACTGCTACAGCAAAATACCACAGGCTGGGGGTCTTACCCAATCGAAATGTAATGTCTCATGGTTCTGGAAGCCAAAAGACTAAGTTTAAGGTATTGGCAGGACTGGTTCCTTCTGAGGACCATGATGGAAGGATCTGTTCCAGGCCTCTCTCCTTGGCTTATAGATGGCTATCATCATGTTCACCTGGTATTCATCTTTACATGTGAGACTGTCTCCAAAAACCCCCTTTTATAAAGACAACTGTCATATTTGATTAGGGCCCACCCTGATAACTTCATTTTACCTTGGTAAAAAGCTTATCTCCAAATACAATCACATTCTAAGGAGAGACACAGTTCCACCCATAATACTCTGCTTTCTGCCCTCAAAATTCATGTCCTTCATTCATGCAAAAATACATCTTCAACAACCCCAAAAGTCTTTCCAGCATCAACTCTTAGGTCCATAATCTCATCTTAAATATCACCTAAATCACAGATGGTTAAGACTTGGGGTATGATTCATCTTGAAGCACAACTGCTTTCCAGTTGTGAGCCTGTGAAGCCATACAGAAAGTTATCTGCTTCCAAAACACAAAGGTAGGACAGGCATAGAATACATATATCCTTTCCAAAAAGGAGAAATCACAGGGTGTGAAAAGGGGGTCACAGTTCTCAACCAAGTTTGAAACACAGCAAGGAAAATTCTATTAGATTTAAAAGCTTGAAAATGAGCCTTTTTGGCTGAATGCTCCATCCTCAAGGCTCACCAGAAGGTGGGTGCGGCCCTGCCCCTGGGTGGTAGTCTTACCCCCAGAAAAGTGTAGCCCCTGAACCACCTTAGGGGTCATTTTTCCTTCATTTCATGCCATCTATCTGTCCCTTTCATTCAGGCTAGCAGTGTTTCTGCTAGTACAAAATTCTCAAGAAAACTTATAGGCTTCCCATGCAATTCACAGGGGCCCAAGTCATCAGACAAGAAGGTCCCCCACAGATCTTTCTGGCTTCTGCTGAAATGGTTAATTGGATCCATGAATGACATGCCTAATCTCTTTAGCAAAGGGTTGTCCGGCCACACCTTTGGCCTTCTTTCACATTCTGAGGTTCTAAGGTTAGGACTTCAACATATGAATTTGGGGGCACGGTGAGGGGGGCACACAATTCTATAACCACTGAAATATGTCTATACTTAATCTAAGAATATATTCAAATTCCAGTGTGTCTAACTGCGGTGACCAATCTTATTAAAGTAAAACTTTATATGACCAGAAATGAAAGTGTCCAAATGTTAAAAGTTGGGTTAAGGACAGGAAAAGCAAGCAAAAGAGAAAGGAGTTTGGAGCCAGGCTTGTGTGACAGAAACCTTCTCCCCCAAATGCCCATCCAGCTTATGTACCACACAGGACAACCCAGGCCTTCAAGGTCTCAACGCTGCCCTCTGGTTGAGCTCTTTTCTCTGCCTGGAGGAGTCACATGTGACTAAATCTCTCAGGGTCAATCAACTCTTCCTCTGTGTTCCCCAAGGCACATCCTGCCTCAGCTTTGTGACAGGTTACTTTTTGCTGTTTGTGTGGAAATTATACCTCTGATTCTTCCAAATATTATTTACAGCTGTCTAATTTTTTCCCTCTACCTCAAAGCTGCCAAACTAAAGTAGGTGGGGAGCCATTTTTCCTGTCTGGGTCAGTGAACACCCCCTGTTCTCCACCCCCGCTTTTGAAGATTCCACTATTGCTGCCAAGTCAACCCATCTGCAGGAGAACACTTAGGAGGAAACAGACTTTAAAGAAAAGCAAGCAGTTATTAGTTCCTGAGAGCGTCTCCACAGGAGAGGGAACATGGGACAAAGTTGGGACCCAAGTCATGTGTGCTGTTTGAACAGAATCCCTGTTGTGTTTTTCTGCCTTTGCCTTGGTTACCAAGAACTAAGGCATCTCCTGGCCCTCTCCCCCTTAACTCTATTCCTCCTCCCTTCAGATGTCCTTACTCCTCAATGAAGTTTTCCTTAATATGATTTCTGAGAAGTACTTTGGAAAAAGTGTTACAGATCTCTGCCAGTTCCTGTCATGAAAACCAAACCTGAAAGACTACCTAAGGACACCTGTTCAGAGCATGTTACCTGCCTTTCCCCACTACTGCCCTGACCCCATGAAACAGATACTGGCAGTTGGGACCTGGGGGGAAGGGGAGTCCTTCTTAATATAAGCCCTATGATGATGACCCTCTGGGATTAGGCTTTAATTTTTTTTTTTATATTGTGAAGTTCCACATTTTATTCTGCTTTCCCATTAGTGTAGCCTTCTGAGGCTTTCCTTATGTTCAATTGTTTTTTAACTGATTCATTAAAGATTAACTGAGTTCCAACTATGAGTCAACACTATGTTAGGTGCTAGGGATATTATCAGAAACAAACCAGTTAAGGGCTCTGCCTTCAGAGAGCTTATCACTTATAAAAGAATAGCAACAATACCTGCATAACAATATTTGGAGTTCTTTTGTTCCAGCAAAAGTCTCTGAGAATTTGGTTTCAGAGAGTGAGTAGTTCGTAAGAAGCAAAAGAAAGAAGAGGGGAACGTTAACCAGATTTAACTTTAATTCATGAGAATGACTTCCACATTTTCATCTCCATGAAAATGAAACATCATTAATTAACTATTCACCACAGACAACAGGCAAAGCTCTTACTGGTCCAGGACATATGAGTCTCTCAGGAGGTAAAAAATAGTTCTACCAGGACTGGGTTAAATAGAAGGAAAACTTGAGTTTAAGTACACAAAGATATGGAAATAAGTCGTTCCTATGCCTAATAAGCTCTCTCTATGAGTTTAAAAAAAATTCTTGACTTTTGAAAATCTAGAGTTCTTGCCTTGAGAAGAAACACAACTAAAATAAAAATAAATGAGGTCTGTTTGAGACTCATCTAGCTGTTGCTAGAAGCTGGTTACGAAGCGGTCTGGTTGGGGTTTCTGTGCAAAACTCAGTGAGTCAGGAACTAACTTGCATCCATCACTCCCCAAAGCCCTAAGATCTGGGAGTGTCCTGATTTGCAGGGGGAAAGGGTGGGGACAAAGGTCACTGAGGAAGTTTCTGGAGAAAGTTGTAAAAGATTTCCTTCTAAGCTAGGAGAAAGGGGTGGGTGCAGCAGAGTAGAAGGGGAGAAATGTGGGGATCAGAGGTTTTTTTGAGCAGCCTTGGCAAACCTGCTCACAATGTAATCTGATATTAAAATAAAGTACTTTGCCTGAATTTCTAGGTATGGAAGAAGAGAAAGAGAAGCCTAAATTGGAATGAGATCTAAGTCTAAATGAAAGAGCTGGATTGAGCCGCCATTGAAGACTGGTTACCCCCTGGGCATTGGCAGTGCAGGAGAGGAAGCATCCAAGAAAGCAGTGGAATTCATCTCAGCCTTCTTGCCACCCCCTCCTGGGGTACCTTTATAGAGAAACATATATAAGAATAGAATACAATTATATCCCAAATAACTTGCCCTCATTATGTTTTAAAGAATTCTTTCCAAATTCCTTATTGATAATAACATCTTTTTTCCCTCTTCTAGTTTTTAAAACCAAAATTGGTCATTGGATTTTAATTTTTGCAATTGTAATTCCATTTAATCAAGGAAGAATAAAACTCTATTGTGTTTCTTATTAATTAATATATGGAAGTCAAAGGGACAGATGTAGAAAAAGGCATTTTAGTACTGAGTCCTGCAGGTGGCTGGGAAAATGAACCTGGGCCACAGGGCAAGTCTGAAGGAAATGTGATGGATTGTTCTCTATTGCAATAATGTCACGGTTGCCTCAAACAGGCAATATTAATAATAATTACATCAATTTAGTCAAAATCCTGAGTGTATTTGGATCTCATGATTTAATCTTGTGAAATTTTTCCTATATGCAAACTGAAACTTTAATAAAGACCAAACAACCCCAATGTGATAACTGCATGCTGTATTAAGCACTGGTGTCTCCTTTCTTATTTTGTTTCGATTACCTGTTGAAAATGGGTTTACTGAACCTAGTTCTTACTTATTTTCTGATTTTTAAAATGTGTATCTTTCTGATAAATCTAAAAAGAATATTTTTTAAAAAGCTAATTTATAAAATCTTTGACCATAATTATTTTTAAATAAGACTAATGCAGAACAAGTAGTAGAGAATACATAAAAATAAATCTTAGAAAAATGTAGGGATAGGGGCACCTGGGTGACTCAGTGGGTTAAAGCCTCTCCCTTCGGCTCAGGTCATGATCTCAGGGCCTGGGATCGATCGAGCCCCACGTCAGGCTCTCTGCTCAGCGGGGATCCTGCTTCCTCCTCTCTCTCTGCTTGCCTCTCTGCCTCCTTGTGATCTCTCTCTGTCAAATAAATAAATAAAATCTTATGTATGGAAAAAAAATGTGGGGATAAATTAGTCAATTAAATTTTTAAAAAGAAAAATGTAGGGAAAAAACTAATCAAAATAAAAACAGAAATTAAGTAAGACAGCAGGAAAATAACAGTGTAACTGATATATAAGTAAATTGATTAATAAACACAGTATCTCATCTATACAAATAACACTAAAATATGCAAACAAGAGAGAGAAACAAATACTTCAAAATATAAGCATAGATGTGAAACTAATTATTTTAAATATAAAAATAAACTTTATAGCTCTATGGCAACAAATTCTTAGAACCCAGTGAAATGTGCAATTTTCAAGTAAATGGATTCAATAAGAATTGGAAAGCTGTAATAGACTGATATTCATGGAAGACGTTTTTTTAATGTTCAAATAACTATCTCCAAAAAAGGAGTTGGGTCCAAAGTGTTTTATGAGCAAGCCTTTGAAATCGTTCAAGTTAACAACTCTCATGTTATTTAAACAGTTCCAAGATTACAGAATGATATTTATCAAAGTTAATAGAACCCTCAAAACAAACCCAACGTAGCAAAAAAAAAAAAATTCATTTGCTTTAACGAAGATATTAACAACATAAATCTAATACTATATAATTTTTTAAAACTTAATAAAGTTTATCCTAAAACTTGAAGGATGGCTAAATACTAGAATTTTTATTCACAAACATTGTCTCAATACAATCATCCCTGCTTGTCTGCAGAGGACATGTTCCAGGATCCCCAGTAGATGCCTGAAACCCCAGACAGTACAGAACCGTATATATATATTATGTTTTTTCCTATACATATGCGCTTATGATAAAAGCTTAATTTGTAAATTAGGCACAAGAGATCAATAGCAATAATAATAAAACAATTCCAATAACATGTGAATGTGGTCTCTCTCAGAATATCTTATTGTACTATACTCACCCTTCTCATGATAAATGATGTGACATGATAAAATGGCTACAGAAGGCATGAAGTGAGATGAAGCACACAGGCTCTGTGATAGAGCATTGGGCTACCATTGACCTTCTGGCACTGTGTCAGAAGGAGGATCATCTGCTTCCGGACTGCAGTTGACTGCGGTCAACTGAAATTACAGAAAGTGAGACTATGAATAGTGAATATTCAGGTAAGGTGGGGACCTCTGTAATGCACAAAGAAAAAAATCATATGATTCTCTCCATTGTTGCTCCAAGGCATCGGAGAAATTTTAAGTTATTTATGATAATAATATTAATAATATAAAAATGCTCCATATCTTAGGAAGGAATAGTCATCTCAAACACCAAAGATATTCTCTTTTAAGGCAAAAAATAAGATATAGATGTCCATGACACTGTTCTGAGGTCTTTGAGAATGTTAGATCTGGCATCAAATAAAGTTATATTTTGATCTGGAGTGGAAAAGTTTTATGTTTAAAAAAAAGTGATATGTAACTACAGAATTGATATTGGAAAAGAAAAGTGAATGTTTTAAGAAAAACCAGAAAAAGAGCAAAGCCATTATTTAAAAGGAAATCATGGAGCACGTGGGTGGCTCAGTCATTAAGCATCTGCTTTTGACTCAGGTCACGATCCCAGGATCCTGGGATCAAGCCCCACATCCGGCTCCTTGCTCAGCAGGAAGCTTGCTTCTCCCTCTCCCACTCCCCCTGCTTGTGTTCCCTCTCTTGCTGTGTCTCTCTCTGTCAAATAAATAAATAAAATCTTTTTTAAAAATAAAAAAATAAAAGGAAATCATTTCTCTATGTGACTTTCAGGAAAGTAAACCTGAAGGAGTGGAATTTTTTTTTAGGACTTCCTGGCACAATTCCTCTGGACCTTGTGACTATCCCTCTCCTCTAGCAAATAACACTCTCCTATTTGAACTACCAAAGTGACAAAGAAGTTAATGCCAGTGGTCTTTAGATATAAAGATGATTCCACTTATATCAATTGCAGCAGTCTGGATTTCGGCATCACTGCTTTGTTTGAATTACAATTATGTGATCAGATTTGGGGTTTGGTTCGGTTTGGTTTTCTCATAATGGATCATTTTTGCTTTAGGGACTCCAGCCCCTGAATCTCAGCCCAGGGCTATCTTGGTAGGTGCCTGAAATGCACCAAGACATGCCTACCCAGCTTAGGCACCCACTGACCCATCACAGAAACTCTGCTTGCCCTGGAGCAGAATCCATGGAATGAGTCGATTGACCATTGTGTAATCACTGAGTGATAAGGAATAAATTACCAGCAATTTCTCACTTTTGCTTGCAAGCTACCACTTTCTCCTATCAGTTCTCAGGAGGATGTTCATGCTTTACCCTCTTCTCTGCATTCGTATGTAAAGAGAAATCTACCATCCACAATCTCGGGGCAGAGTGTGCTTCTGGCTCTACTTCTGAAACATGAAAATTAATAATTAAATAATGCAAACTAATAAAAAGAATTGTACCAAAGGAGCAGAACAATGAAAATCTTCTCAACTTATTTTACTGAATATACACCTCAAAATAAACCCAAAAGAGCACCAAATTTCACTTCTCATAGATAAAATACTAGCATTATAAATCTAATACTATAATAAAATAATTTTTCATAACTGTACAATTATATTTTTCTCTTGATGGGCTTTTTAAAAAGACAAATAAAATGGAAAGACATACTAAACTCTGGAAAAGAAAGTTCCATTCTTAAAGATGTCCATTTCTTCCTCCAAATGGCTTGTAGGTACTATATAACTCCATTTTAAAGTTGCAAACTTTTTAAAATTTAACAGAAGAGTAAACAAGTAAAACAACTGAAAAGTCTTGAGAACAAGTAGTTAAAGCATACTCGTATCATTAAAACATACTGTAATTATAAGTGTTGCAATTAAAATAACATGATATGGCTCAAGGATAGAAAGAAAAATCAGCAAAATAGAAAGCATGCTCAGAAACTGGCATTAATTTATACATATAAAGTTAGCAAATAATAAACTGGCATTTCAGGGTGCCTGGGTGGCTCAGTGGGTTAAAGCCTCTGCCTTCGGCTCAGGTCATGATCTCAGGGTCCTGGGATTGAGCCCCGCATCGGGCTCTCTACTCAGCGGGGGGCCTGCTTCCCCTCTCTCTGCCTGCCTCTCTGCCTACTTGTGATCTCTCTCTGTCAAATAAATAAATAAAATCTTTTTAAATAAATAAATAAATAGAGAGAGAGAGAGATGATAAAATAGCATTTCAAGTCAGTAAGAGCATAATAAATGATTGAGTGGGCTACAAGGAATGACTACCTAGTTGGTAAGAGAGAAAAGGCTGCATTCTTCTCTTGAAACAAACATATGCAAAAAACACACACAGCTACAACTTCAGATAGATTAAATGATGAGATGTAAAAAAAAGGTATAGAAGAAATACAAGAAATACAGGTAAGTATATTCCATATCCTATAGTGATATGGGAAAAATATGAATACATACATTATTTTTCTTCAAATTTTTATTTAAATTCTAGTTAGTTAACATATAGTGTGATATTGGTTTCAGGAATAAAATTTAGGGATTCGTCACTTACATACAACGCCCAGTGCTAGTCATAACAAGTGCCTTCCTTCCTACCCATCACCCATTAACACATCTCCCTCTCACCTCCTTCCATTAACCCTCAATTTGTTCTCTACAGTTAAAAGAGTCTCTTATGGTGTGCTTCCTCTCTTTATTGCCCTTCCCCTGTGTTCACCTGTTTTGCATGTTCCATGTATGAGTGAAGTCATATGGTATTTGTCCTTCCCTGACTGTCTTATGTCACATAGCATACTACACTCTAGCTCCAGGGTGCCTGGGTGGCTCTGTGGGTTAAAGCCACTGCCTTCAGCTCAAGTCATGATCACAGAGTCCTGGGACTGAAAACTGCACTGGGCTCTCTGCTCAGCAGGGAGCCTGCTTCCCCCTCTCTCAATGACTGCCTCTCTGCCTATTTGTGATCTTTCTTTCCCTCTCTGTGTCAAATAAATAAATAAAATCTTAAAAAAAGAAAAAATACACTCTAGCTCCAACCATGTTGTTGCAAATGGTAGGATTCATTCTTCTGGTGGCTGAGTGATATTCTACTTCATAGTTACACCACATCTTTATCCATTCATCAGCCTATGGACATTTGGGCTCTTTCCATAATGTGGCTGTTGTTAATAATGCTTCTGTAAACATTGGGGTGCATGTGTCCCTTTAAATCAACGTTTCTGTGTTAAGTACATAAATATTACATATAAATATATACTTAGAAATTGAATATTGTATACAGCTGACCGTTGAACACCCCAGGTTTGACCTACATGGGTCCATTTATATGTGGATTTCCTTCAATAAATACAATCCTGTACTAGAAATGTATTTTCTCTTCCTTATGATTTTCTTAGAACATTTTCTTTTCTCTTAGCTTACTTTATTATAAGAATGCAGTATATAATGCATGACTATGCTTTCAGTAAGGCTTTCAGTCAACAGTAGGCTATTTATAGTGAAGTTTTGGGGGAGACAAAAGTTATACATGGATTTTCCACTGTGTGTGAGGGATCAGCACCCCAGCCCCAACATTGTTTAAGTGTCAACTCTATAATATATATGAGGAAATGGAATATAATATATATATTAGGAAATTGAATATTGTATATAAAATATATGAGAAAATGGAATGTAATATATATTAGGAAATTGAATCTACGGGTCTGGTAGGTGATATACTGTGAAGTTATTGAGAGAAAACCATCTAAGATGTGTTTAAGACAATGATAGCAACATTTCGTTAAATAAGAAACCTAGAGGAGAACTAGACTGGGATAGAGTTTGATGATGAACTTGGCTTTGGATTTTCTTATATGTAGATCAAGGACTATTTCAATGAAATTGTAGGGGCAGAATCTAGCTTCCAAATAATTGAGGAGTTATTGGTATTAGTGGATGGTAAAGCAATAGAGATAGCTGTTACATGTTACTACTTCAAAAACAATACTTACATAGTAGAAACAGGCTTCACAGGGAATGTGAACAATGTGGATTCTGTTGGCTTGCAACTCTTCTGGGTTAGACTTAGGAGGGAACACCTCTCCCACTGTTACAGGAGAGAAGGAGAAAGAGATAAATGTCCTTGGATATCATTTGCCAGACAAAAGACAAAGTTTATGGACTTGTTTCTGATGGCTTTGAAGGCTGTAATTTTTCCCTCAAAGAGAGAGAGAACACAGAAGAGAGAGAAGATGGGGTTGATGCTTGTAATTTACCCTGAGAAGAATGACACAGACTGTGAAAACATAGAAAGTTTCTAGCCCACACTGAGGGCCCCAGAGAGGGTTGAAGATTGATAATTTACCTTGATATTAACAAAGCTTATTGTGGGATTTCCTCCAAGAAACCTCAACAGGCCAAACAGAGTAAAGAAGTGGAAAATTTGGTTTACAATTATAGGTGCCACAAAAGGACAAACAGGTGAGTGTCAGGGTACTGGCAAGAGTGATTGGAAGGATGAATCATGAGGTCTAGAAGGAACAGAAGTGGAAAGATAGAGGACTGACACAGACAAGATAAAAGGGTACAGAAATTGGTAAGCTCAATATAGTTGGGGAAAAGATGTATCACGGAAATTAAGGCAATAAAGAGACAGGAAGTCACAATCAAAAACTGTTGAAGTTTTAGAGGTGCATGAGATCATACTATTTCTTGCTTCTTTTAATTAATATAATGTGGTAGTAGAAACCCCAAAAGACGTCCACATCTTAATCACCAAAGCCTTTGAATACGTTACCTTTTGCAGTAAAAGGGACTCTGAGGTGTGATTAATTTAAGGATCTTGAGATGTGGGTTACCTTGGATTATCCAGTGTACCAAATAGAATTACAAGGCCCTTATAAGATGGAGAGAGGAGGTCACAGTGAGTGGAAGAAATGTGACCATGCTAGGAGCAGTTGGAGTGAAGACAAGGGCAAAGATTGCAGAAACTAGAACAGCCAAGGAAATGGATTCTCCCCTGGAGACTCAAAAAGAATACTACCCTGTTTACACGTTAACGTAAGGATTTCTGACCTCCAGAGTTATTAGGTGATGAATGTGCCACTAAATTTGTGGTAATATGTTTACAATAGTTAATAGGAAACTAATATATATGTTATCATTAAACACTTTTACATATTCATATGGGCTATTTTGCATTTTGCTAAAACACACACACACACCCACACACCCACAGTAATAGCCATGAGGTAACACCCAAAATTCCTATTTGTGACTGTCTAATAATTGAGTGACCACCACTTGTCCCTCACTAAGCCAAACCAATTACCCAATGCTGACATGCCAGTCAAAGTCATTCAAACTCATCTGATCTATTGAAACGAAAGTGCTAAAGATGACTAAAGAAGTCCCTATGGAAACACTCAAAGACATTTGGACACTTTCATGCCTACGTATCAGCTGAGCAATGAAAATTTTTAAGACAGATGACCCTAATTTCAAGTACCATTCAAAGGATTTGGGAGTAATAAAATGCCTGGGTTTGCTACAGGGGGATTTGCCAGGAAGAGAGGTGGGCATCTTATGGCCAAGCTCTATTGAAAAAACATACTTTTAAAGCCTCAATCAAATCAATCCATGCAGTAAAATTTTCTCAAGAGAATTTTGCAAGCGTGTAATATCAGGCACAATATGAGAGCTTTTTTTAAATGCTATCCCTGGTCTGACATACATGCATAAGCACTTTGATACGTTTGATAGAGTAGGCTCAGTATAGATACATGCAAAATGAAATTCATTTATTTTCAAGCAACATTAAATGTTCTGGGTCCCCAGATCTGCACCCTGCCTAGGCCAGACATCTTATTTCTTCACCTCGTTGAAGTTTAATATTCGATCCTATGATTTGTGAAATCCAAACTGTCAAAACTCCTCCTCCCTCTCTGTCTGCCCGGTGCTTGGAAAAGAGGGGGGATGATATCTGCTTACACAGCAAATGACATCAGAGCTGGCAAGTCCCTTCTCTGTCATCCCAGCCCAACACCGAGGGGCTGGAATCAAGTGTTTGAGTGGGGATGAAATTGTCAGCTCATTAGGCAGCTCCACAGGGCCCACCCTTCACAGTTCCCTTGTCCTCTTCTCCCCTATTACCAAGGCAATACCTAATCCACCCAAAAGTCTTTACTTCTGGCAAGGCCCAGCTACCTTCATGGCAAGCACTCATCAGCCCTTGCCAAGCCAAGGGTGGGAACACAGGCTGCCTGGGGCATTCTCTCTCGAAGCTCCATCAACAACACCAAATGCTCTGTCAGCTCAGTGGCACACAAGCCTACCCTCCACCCCCACAGTTCTTACTGGGGGTGGAGGGAACTTGGGAAACACAGATTTCAACACAAAAGGGTGGAACGAATAAAAACTTCCCTGCTCCCTGCCTCCCAGGCTCTCCAACAAGGAAAGGGGAGGGAGAAGGTATTGTTAATACGTCAAGAACCTTCCTTCAAAGATTTAATATCCTTGCCCCCTCTGTGTCCTTTATTCTATAAAGACCAAAGGAGTGGGGTTTAAGAAACTGGTTTTGCTGGATGCCTTCTGTTAGCAAATCTCAGAGTGTGGGACTGGCATCCAGAAGACATTCCTTTGAACTTAAAAGGTGAGACACTTGGCAAGTTTTATCCTGAACCATAGATTCTAGTTGGCACTTCCAAGGAAGCACAAATGTCCCTCATCCTCCCTTTACCACTATTTCTATATATATAAATTTTGTATTACAGTCATCATTAATTTTGGAATTTTTTATATTACAAAGTGGTTTTCCAAAAACAGATCCCCAATAACGTGCCTCCAAGAAATGAGTTTTCCATTTGAACTGGCTCAGTTTGAGACTATAATCTTGGCACTAGTTAAGTTATAATTCAGGAGGTCAGTATATTGATTTCAACAGTCCAGTTGAAATTCTGGGCTAAAAGTTTCTGAGAATTAAAGGTAGAAGAGATAAGGGAGGAAAGCCCCAGAATAAATAGAGTTTGCATTTGTGAGAGAGGCTAACAATCTGCAACATTCATTCGGCACTCAGAGTAGAGTAAGCAAAGTTGAAAGAAAGTATATTGTGTCTGGAGAATTTCCGCTTCCTGCCATGAAGAAGTGAGTCTGGAATGATCAGCCCCATAACTGTAAACTAGAAATGATTGGTAAAGTAGAATAAAAACACTCATTTTCAGACACTGGTCAACAGAGTCGCTTAGGACTAAGATCCCTGAAGAAAGAAAAATAAACAATGTGTGCCCTATGATCACCCTGGCTCTTTGCCTAGAGGCAATTTCCAGACCCTCACACTGGAGAGGAAATCCCAAACAAAGCCTAGTGGCCTCACTGAGTTAAAAAGCCCAAAGTTCAGGGGTCTGAAGCCCTGAGGTGACTAGAATTTGCGGAGCAGAGCACTGGACACAAGGGAGTTATATATGAAGTGAAGTAGCTTCAGAAATCTGCATGGAGTCCCCTCAGTCTGGCTGAATATCAATCTTCACACGAATATGGTTGATATGTTTGAGAGAAAGAGCAACTACTGAGGGGCTATACTCTGGATAAATCCGAGAGCTCACATAAGACCAGGAATAATTCACGTTCCCACTTAGTGAGAGTGAAGAGGCTTCATTGAATAGAGACAGCATTCAGAAGGGTCAAGTGATAGTCACATTTTTTGAGTAAAGGTTACACAAGACCCACTTTTTAAAAGCTTTAATAGAAGCTTCAAAATTATTAAACTGATCCTCAGAAATTTAACTGCCTGCCAAAATAAAGCACAATAATCTTTAAGGAAGAGAAAAAAATCCGATACTCAAGACAAAATTTATCATGCCTGGCTTCCAGTCAAAATTTCCAGACATGCCAAGATGCAGGAGAACTTGACCCTAAACTAGAGGAAAAGTCCATCAAAAGAAACAGACTCAGAATTGATAAAGAGAGGAAATTAACAGACAATGACATTAAAACAACCATTATACTCCATATGTCAAGAAGGCAGAGGGAAAATTAACTTTTTTAACTAAAGTTAATTTAATTAACTCCTTTAACTAAAGGAGTGAAAGACTAATGAAAGATATACAAAATGCAAACAAAAATTTTAGTTATGAAAAATACACTAAATGGGATTAACAGAAGATTAGAGACTATAAAGGGAAAATGATCAACAAATGTGAAGAGATTGCAGTCGAAATGATCCAAACTGAAGCACTGAGAATAAAAAGACTGAAAAAAAAATGAATAAAACTGCAGTAACCTATAGAACAATATATATGTAATTGGAGCCCTATGAAAAAAAGGAAGAAAGGGGGATAGGCAGAAAATAATATTTGAATAAGTGAAAGAAAATTTTCCAAATTCATTAAAAACTATAAACCTGCAAATCTAAGTCCAACAAATACCATGCAGGATAAAAACAAAGAAATGAACATCAAGAGAAATAAACATCATACTAAAACCAAGTGATAAAGAGAAAATCTAAAAAGTATTCATAGAGAAAAAGGTACATTATATAGAAAGGAATAAAAATAGGAATCTTAGGATTCTTCTTAGAAATTATCCAGGCCCAAAGAAATGGAATAGTATTTTTAATGTGATGAAAGCAATTAACTGTCAACCTAAATATATTTCAAAAATTAAGGCAAAATAAAAATTTTTTTCAGACAAACAGAAGTTGAAAGACTCTGTGATCAGCATTATACCTGCACTACAGGCAGAGAATAAATGATACCAGATAGAAACTTGGATCCATACAGAATGAAGAACATTAAATATGGGAAATTTGTGGGTAAAGACAAAAGTCATTTTTCTCCTATTATAATCTTGAAAAAATAATGAATGTTTAAAACAAAAATAATATACTGTGGAGTTTAAAATACATGTTGGAACATATGAAACCATAGCACAGAGAATGGAGGAGGAAATCCTATAAGAATTCTATAACATTCTTGCATAATTCAAAAATTAGTATGATATTTTTGAAGGTAAATTGTCATAATTTAAAGGTGCAATTTGTAATCCTTTTACTAAAAAAGGGAGATATAGCTAATAAACCAATAGTGAAGATAAAATGAAATATTAGAAATGCCCAGTTATTGAGGTGTCCTGTCTCTTGACTGTGGTAGTGATTCTATGTGTTTTTGCTACTGTTAAAACTCATCAAATTGTACATTTTAGAATACAGTTTCTTGTAAATGAATTAGTTCTCAGTGAGGTCAACAAAGAATAATCCAATGGAAAGCAAGAAAAAAAGGGAATAAGAACCACACGAAAGATGAGACAAATAGAAAATAAGCCATAAGATTTTAGAATTAAACCCAACCATTCAATAATTACACTAAATATAAATAATCTAAAAACCTTAATACAAGCTAGGAATCTTCTGACTCAGTAAATAGGCAACACCAAAGCATATTCTTCCTATAAGAATTTTGTTTAAAAAATAAAGACACAGATTAAAAATAAAAGGATTGGAAATATATACCATGCACTTCTAGTCAGAAGAAGGCTGGGACAGCTAGACTAATAACAGAAAAAATAAACTTCCCAACAAAGAATATCACCAGGAAGAAAGAAGAACATGTTATAATAATAGAAGAGCTAATTTATCAGGGTGCCTGGAGGCTCAATTGGTTGAACATATAATTCTTGATTTAGATTTAGGTTATGGTCTCAGGGTTATAAGGTCAAGCCCTGCATTAGGCTCCCACAGGACACAGAGTCTGCTTGTGATTCTCTTTCCCTCTCCCCACCCACACATGCACATTCTCTCTCTCTCTCTAAAAAAAGCTAATTGATCAAATGCAACAATCAAATGTGTGCAACTAACAACAGAAGTTCAAAATATATAAAGAAAAAAGCAGTAGTTTTGAAAGAGAAATAGACAAATCCATAATTATAATTGGATATTTCAATACTTCTCTCTCAGTAATTGATATAGAACAATTAGGCAAGATATCAATAAAGAATTAGAAACTTAAAGAACCCTATCCACCAACTAAATCTAAATTGACATTTAGAGACCAATCCACTTAACAAATATAGAATACACATTCTTTTCATATGCACATGGGACATACATCAAGGTAGAACATACACTGAGCCATAAAATAAATCTCAAATATGTAAAAGGGTTGAAATCATACTAAGTACATTGTTCAGCTACAATTGGATTAAACTGAACTAAGTGAAATGGAAAATTCAACATTTCAAAATTTGAGTGCTATAAGTAAAATAGTGCTTAGAAGGAAATTTATAGCTATAGATAATTATTTTAGAAAAGAAGATCTAACATTAACTCTCTAATCTTCTTTCTTAAAAGCTAGAAAAATAAATTAAAACAAACCTGAGGTCAAACATGGAAGGAAATAGTTAAGAGTAGGAACAGAAGTGAATGAGATAGAAAATGAACAAATAAGAGAAAATCAATGAAACCAAAAGCTGGTTCTCTGAAAATATCAATAAAATTGATAAACATCTGGCTAAACTGATCAAGAAAAAAGAGGATAAATGTTTACCAATATCAGGAATAAAAGAGGGAAATCCTATATTACACTAGAAATCTCATGGGCATTAAAAGAGTACTAATAGAAAATTATGAACAAATTTATGCCAATAACATAAATTTAGATAAAATAGACAAATTCCTTGAAAAGAAAAAATTAACAAAGTGGACTCAAGTGGAAATAGTATTCGGGGGGAAAAAAAGAAAAAAGAAAAAAAAAGAGGAAATAGAAAACTTGAGCATCTTATATAAATTTAATAAATTAAATTCCTAATTCAATGCCCACGAAGGTAACTCCAGGCCCAGATGGATTAACTGGTAAATTTTATTAAATACTTAAAGAATAAATAACACCAAGCCCTACTTTGAGAAGTCTCTTACAGATTGGAAGTTGTCACTACCAATGGGGGTTGCCAGAGATGGGGGTGGAAAAAAGGGGTAAATATGGTTAAAAGGTACACATTTTTAGTTATAAGATAAATAAGTTCTTACTCTTGAAACCAATATTACACTATATATGCTAACTTACTAGAATTTAAATAAAAACTTGAAACAACAAAAAAAAGAAACGTGTTCATCAACTCATACTTTTATTATGCACTGATCAGGGACTAATATACTTAATTCTTTTTAATAAGTTAATATACAACAACTGTGTTGTTTGAACTGTTGAAGATAATGCCAACTTTTTTGCAGAACCATCCTGTTGACCATGATTGCTGGAAGGAGGCTGTAGATACATCACTTATAAACAAATTCTGCTTTGGGTCATCTTCAATTTAAAAAAAAAAAGATAAGTTCTGGGAATGTAATGTATAGCATGACAATTATAATTAACAATATTCTATTGTATTTTGAAAGTCTCTAAGAGAGTAGATCTTAAAAGTTCTTATTATAAGAAAAAAATGGAACTATGTGAGATGATGGATGTCAACTAAACTTATTTGCTAATCATATCACAATATATACATATATCAAATCATTATTTTGTAAACCTAAAGCTAATATGTTACATGTCAATTATATCTCAATAAAACTGGCAGAAAAACATTTAATGAAGAAATACTACTAATCTTGCACAAACACTTATAGACTATAGAAGAGGGAGGAATATTCTAGGAAGCCAATGTCACCTTGATATCCAGTACTAACTGCCCTTAGACTCAATCTAGCAGGTGCCTTGCTTTTATATCCCAGATAGCATACTTCAGAATGCTCTCCTCAAGATATTCTAAGTCTCCCTTTGGTAACTGGAATCAGTTGAAAACGAGCAATGCCATCTGTGTAAGGTGCCTTGATATTAGACTGGTACCTCTTGGTCCTGGTCCCAGATTCTCCCTTCTCAGACCCTCTACTCTTCACCTATTATCAATCATATCCCCCAATTCACTCAGGGATTCATACCTATGGAGTCCACCCAGGACCCCATGACAAGGTTTTAGTTCCAGAAGAAATGAGACTAGTCTCCAGAAGGAGATTACTCCCTCTGGCTGGCATAATATTGTTTTTGTGGGGTGATGAAAGATTGGGCCTACGGAATGGTACTGACAAGCTGATTTTAAGTAACTCTCACTCACCTTGGGCATGCAGTAAGTTTATGTTTCCAGGCTACTAAGAGTTCACGGCCAACCTTTGGGTTCAAGGTACATATTTGGACCTATGCCCCAATGCTTACGCATCTACATTCTGACCGCAGTGCTGCCCACCATCACAGCACCTGCGGGTAGCAGGTGTCTTTCACCCATGATGATGAGAATGCTTTACTCTATGCACTTCCCACATCCTGGTTGATCACCCAATCCCCTCTGTAGGCTCCACAGATATGTCAGCTGTCCTCTGGAAGTGGTTGTGCCTGTCTCCTCTGAAGGGTTTTGAGATCCTTGCTCTGCAATACCCATTTCCCTTCAGATTGATGTTCTCTTTTGCCTCTGATTGGTTATCCTATCCCAGGATGGCTTTAGGTCACACCAGATGACAGGTGGACATTTCATGTACAAATGGGACTGCCCTTTTTGCTTCACCTGTAGACTTCCTCATATCTTCTCGCTACCAGTGGCAATGTATGGAATGCAGAAATAACGGTCAACGTTGTGAAAGATCACATTCTAGATATGAACCTATTAGAACCTAAGACTTCTACATTTGTGCTGTAAAGTACCAAACAGTAAATTAAACATGACCAGAAAATGAAATATCATTCACATGTCCCTGCACATTCTGGGTAAGACCTGCCTTTGTGGTCATCATCAACAAAGCCTAGTAATAACTTTTACTGTGTCTCATAGGAAGCCAGTATTCTTGGGGGGCAGATGGGTGATGTGGCATCATGAGTAATGATGTAATCAACATCAAGTGAACAGCAGTACAGAATTACAAATTAAGATGATCTATGCTGTTTCGATACAAATAGGTTCTGGCTATATGAGTGATAAGAGCATTGCTACATTTTTCTCTAGATGGGAGATAGGAAATAAGCCAGAAGCAATACATTCGATGATGAAGAACTAGAAGAAGTGGCTTTTGGCCCTAAATAGGAAGAGATGGATACTGCAAAGAAACTTTCTGTGCACCAGCTAGGTAATAAACAAATGCATAAGTATCTCTTTTATTTCTTCCCCATGCCTCACAGAGGCGTATGGACTTCACAGTGCATGTGTAGTCAAATTGTTTTTATAGACAAAAGCCTGGCAAGAAAATATTTGCTTGGAGCCCCACATACCCTGGGAGCACTCCTGCTAATATCAAAACCAAATACATTAAAAATAAAATAAAAAATAAAATAAACCAAATACATCACGCAGAAAAGAAATCTGCAGACCAGTACCCCTCAGGATCACAAACACAAAAAAATCCTAGCATAACATTAGCCAGTTGAATCCAGCGATATATAAAAATGATAATTAATATACCTACAAATAAGTGGAGTTTACCCCAGTTATATGAAGTTTAACATTATGAAAATCAATTAATTCGCCATTTTGGTTGAGTAGAAAAGGAAAACTGCACAATCATCTAAACACGTGCGGGAAAAACATCTCACAAACTTAAATATCTAGTCAGGAAAGCATTTTATGGCTGGCAGAGGGGCCTGGGTGACAGGTCTTTCTGAAATAGGGAGAGATTGATCCTGCTGTTGGGCTGCTTCACTGTGGTGTAGTTACTACACATCAGTTCAGGACCAATGAGAGACTGTGGCTGAAGGAAGATCAGAGACATTCTCAAGAGCCCACCACCAGTCGGTGGCAGTGCTAGAAGGCAGATGTTTTCCTGTCTGTCTCTAGACCACATCCCTTTCCCATACCACAGCATCTCCTACAAAGAACAGCTAATTTCATTGAAAGAAACCGCATTTAGTACTGTTAGAAAAAAAAATAAGAAAAAATTGAACACGATCTCTACTAAAAACAAAAGTATATTTATTTTGTATATTGAGTGTATTTTTTTTAAAGATTTTATTTATTTTTAATTTGAGAGAGAAAGAGAGAGAGAAGCAGGGAGAGAGGGAGAAGCAGACTCCCCACTGAGGAGGAGCCTGATGGGGGGCTTGATCCTGGGATTATGACCTGAGATGAAGGCAGATGCTTAACCAGCTGAGCTACCCAGGTGCCCTTTGAGTGTATTTTTAATTCATGAGTGTATTTTTGAGACATGGATTCAGTGTACAGAGATTTCTTTTCTTTTCTTTTTTTCTGTAACTGAATCAGAAGCAAGTAGTTTTGTGGGAGAGCAAATTAAACAATTTTGAAGGCCTTCTTTAAAAGAAAGAGAATGCAACACACACTAAAAATTACGTACAGACATGAGCATTTATTTAATCACAACAATTCACTAATTTTACAAAGCTGACAAAGACCGCAAACAGAAAATCCAAAAAAGTAACAAATATTATTACTCATTAATTGCTCGCCTCTCCTCTATGCTTTTTGTTTGTTTGTTTTTGTTTTTTCTGACTTGTACTGTTTTTGTGATATGGTCTTCAGTGGAGAAACTAGAAAGATAATTTACCTTTTTCTCTAGCATAGTCCAATAAGTTGTTCATTATTATTAATAGTCAAGATTAATAAGCCATGCATCTTCACACACAAATATACTGTTGTCTGTATGGTTTGTGCCCTATGAACAGAGACCCTTACAAATGCTATTTCTACAATTCCCATTAAAAAGGAAAACAAATGATGTGTTTGTGTGTGTACATACTGCATTATTAATTATATTCCCACAGGAGAGAATTCCGGACCAAAAGCAAGGCATGAGTTGCCCCTGCTTGAACAACATGTGAATTACATGGCATTTCTCTTATCTTCCTCTACCCCTTCCCACCATGACTTGGCTCAGTGTGGGGAGAGGGCTGCGAAATCTCCTGCTCTAGAATCCACTCTCAGCTCTTCTCCGGCTCTCTGGCCTTTCCAGCCTCTAAGCTGCTCATGACAGGGACAAGGAACCCCCAACAGCATCTTCTCCCGAACAGTTCCTGTCTCCTGTTTGGATGCAGGATTTTTGCACAGAGAGGACGATTTGACATTCTTATTCTCAGCTCCCTGTGTGCCTTCATCTATGTTACGTGGGCTCAGGCAAAGTCCCAGAGAACACGGGAAGACATTCAGCAAACAGAAGCTGGAAACTCTTGGGTTGTCGTCCAGGAAGGGTCACCATACAGTGGGACCAAATCTTGGTCAGGCTCCTCTTCAGGTGGATCATTCCTGATCAATGCACTTTCAAGTTTTGGAGTTGCTTAATTTCTGCCGGTAACGTTCCCTGGATTAACTTCTTGTTACAATCTAATTTTTAAAGAAGGTGTTCTTTGGGACTCCCAGTGCTCCATCATTTTCACATCAGTTAAGACTGTGACCAGAAGAAAACACCGTTACCCTGTAGGAGGACCTGAGCATACTCTCTCCAGTCTGGCTGTGTAGGGACGTAGAGTAAGCCCTGTAAACTAGGGAAAGCTGTTCACATCCCTAATAGTAATTGCTTTTTTACATGCATATACTTCTTGGAGGAGTAAAGGGGGAAATTTTCAGTCTCCTATGCCACCTACCTCTCCTTCTCCCATACTTACCAGGGACTAGAACCTGTTTTACTTATTATATGCTTTCTCTTATTTTATTTAGGCATGAAATTACAATGGCTTAAAAATCACCTGGGATCTATACATATTCTTTTGCGTGTATCAAATGTTACATTTAAAAAGACAATACAAGAAAAATAATTGGGGGATGGCTCCGGCATGGATCCATATTAAAAGCAGCTGTGCTCTATTCGCTTCTCTCAGGGAGCCATCTCTCCTGTCTCGTGCCCCACACCCACTCTCCACAGGAACCCTCTCTTCTGCTTCACAGATTTCTGGCCATTTGCTAGCAAGTCCGTTTCTCAGCTCATTATTTTTGCCCATTTACCACCTTTCAGCCCCTTCTCTTTATTCCTGTCCACTTGCCCCACCCCCCTCAACAATCTTCCCTCTCTCTCCTTCTTTGCAACAGCGGGTTTCATAACCTCAATGGGAGAGCTCACCACTCCCCACCACTAAGAGGCTTGATCCCTTTTATGCAGAGAAATGACAGGCGAAGGGGCTTGAGACAAGGGTGTGGGCATGGGGACAGAGCGGAGCTGGGGTTCTGCCAGGACCCCTGCTAATCTTGAATAGTGTTCTTTTGTGCCCTCCCTCATACGCCAATAGAAATGGAAAGTACCCGGCCCAGGATACTGGAAGTATTACTGCTAAGTTGTCGGATGATTGTTAGTGATTAACAAGCTGATGGCTGCCACAGACCCCCAAACTCTGGATCTCCCCAAGATACTTCAGCATTCCCTCCTTCCTGTCACTGTCCCAGCCACAGCTCCTCAGTCAGTAAAAAGGAACAATCCTGATAGAGAGCTGAAACAAGAAAAGGCAGAATCGAACAGAATAACAATGTTCGGTGACAACTTCCCAAGTTAACCTTCCTAAAGCTGAAAGGAAACTATTCTGTCTGAAACAAAAGGGAATTGAATAGTGAGCTCCAGTAGCACAGTGCCTCGCCTGTCAAGCTGCATAATCGGACAGGCTCAGGACTGACTCCCAGCTCTGCCTTTCACTGGCTGAGGGATCTCACCACGAACCCCTCTAAGCTTCAGTGTTCTCTTCTGGGAAGTGGAGGCACTAACTTCCCCCTTTCTGGTAGGGGGTGGGGGGGTATCTGCTATCGCAGATGTTCAGTGAAAGAGCTATAGCGTGCTTGACCCGGCTTGGCATAAGAGTGGAAACTGGTACTATTCTTTCAATGGCATGTCGTGGAACCTAAAGGGCAAATTAGAAGTGGGAGCTATTTGGGAGCTCACGGTCGAATCAAGAAACAAGATTCAAAGAAAAGATAACAATGGAATTCAGGAAAAGGTCAGTGTTATTATAGACCATAGCCATTGTAGGAGATGAGAAATTTGTGAACACTGAGGCAGGGTGTCAAAATGCTACAAAGGGCACAGAACTTTTGTTTAACTCTATGAAAGCAGTAATTTTTAATGTACAGCAATCCAATACCGTTTTCATCGTCCTCAAAGTCCAGAGGCAGTGGGAAATTACACAAGCTTTTGGAGGACAAATTCTGTGACTACACATACTGAACTTGGCCTGAGTCTTAACCTTTTGCCCTAATGGGTGTGGCAGTCATATCAAAAGGGACCATTGAAATAAGCTCTTAAAAAGATAATTGTGGAGAGGGTAATG
>CM053608.1:18201678-18211988 GCA_028646535.1 Procyon lotor
CCACTGATCACATCACCTCCCATTACCTGTCTTTTTTAGGTGGTCCTCAGTCTAATCATCCACAGGTCAAGGCCACGTTTTCCATAGTCCCTGCAACCATCTCCCCAACTCTTGTGTTGCCTGCAAGGACGAATCAAGACCCTAAGATGAAAGCATTCTTTTTCCATCAAACAAACATTTAGTTATTAATCACTTAACAAAGTTAAATTTTGATCAATTAAAAAAAGTAGCAAGCACAAACTTAGCCGTATGGGGAAAAAGCCACTTATATCACAGGGTAAGATAAAAGGTCAACAGTCTAGGTCATAAGTGTCAGTTTCCTTGAGCAAACAGAAGAGGCCCTTAGGTGGCTCTCAGTGAGCAAGGCCATTAGTAAGTTCAGAAAAAAATTAGACTCTCCCTACTCAGGGCATCTGGCAAGAATCTAGTGTAGACCAGACGGTGTGGTTGCTCTGTATTCTCTGCTTCTACCATAGCCAATGTCCAGCCCTCAGAAGTAAGCCAAAGTAGAGCAATGAGAATCCTCAGCTGATCTTGCAGCAGAGCATGGAAGGAAGAGATGGAACTCATCAGCACGTGGTTTAGACAAGCCAAGTGCAGATCAGAATTTGGGCAGGCACACTTTGGTGTTGTCAGGTTAAACATGGACACAATGGCCAAAAGTGTCATGGTGATGGCCACTGGCTGCCCCTTTGCCTGGTGCACTGAGATTCCTCCCACCTCTCTCCAGTGATGGATCTTCTTTTTGTTCTGCCATATCCCATGGTTCTTCTTGGCTTGTTCCCATTCTGTACTTGTTATATTTCCTGGAAGCAACATAAGAAATGATAAATAGAAGTGTTCTGAGACCTGGTATATCTAAAAGCAGAAGATTTTTTACTTCACATATGAGTGAATAGTTTTGAGTCAGCATAGAATTCTGGGTCAGATAGAATTTTCCTTCAGAATGCTGCTGTCTTCTAGCTCTACATCATTTGTTTCATGTTGCTTTGAGAAGTCCAAAATCATTCTGACTCCTAATACTTTGTATAGATCGGATCCATATCAGAGATTCTGTTTGTATAATCTTCTTTTCATACCCAACATTACTCATGATGATGCGCCTTGGAATGCATTGTTTTCACTTTTAGTGCTGGGCAGAGATCCTTTTCAAACCCCCTTTAATTAAAAGACATGTCTTTCACACTTAGAAAATATCTTGAATTACTTATTGGTAATTTCTTCCCTTCACTTTCCTCTGTTCTTTGTGTCTGGAAATCCTATTCAGATACTAGACAGCTTGGACTAATCCTCCAATTCTTCAATTACCCTCTCTAATCTTCTGTGCCATTGCCTTTTTGCTCTTCTTTTTTGGAAATATCCTTATGTTATCTTCTAATCTTTCATCTGAACTTTTAAACTGATAACATGTTTTTAATTTCCAAAAGCTCTTTTTATATTTCCTGAATGTTCCATTTTATAGTACTATCTATATGCTCTTTTTTTCTGGATGCAATCTCTTCACTTGTTTCTTGCGGCTATTGATAACATTTTTAATATATTCTTCCTTTCTGCATAGTTTTTCCTTACTACAAGTAGTTTTTGCTACTTGCTTATTTGGGTGCTTCTCCTTCATTTTAGAGACTATTCTCAGAAGTGAGAGAGTTCTTGGTTGTCCATTCACGTTTAAAAGAGGAAGACTAAAAGCTAAATTGGGATCTTTAAGCGAGTGGGAATGACTGTCCGCCAAATAGTTCATATTATTTATCTGTACAGCTGGATGCTGTCCAATTATATCTGTAGGTCTTTATTTATCAGATACTCTGAGAAGATACTTTCAAACTCCTGCCTGAAGGACTAGAGAGTCCAAGATCTGATTGCCAGTGCCCTGGGAATCAGATAGAGAAGAGGAATGGTGGGGAAAGGTGTCAGCATTCAGGATTTATAGTGTGTGTGTGTGTGTGTGTGTCCTATACAGAGATATACTGTTTTAGTCAGCTCAGGCTGCTAGGCTGCTATAATACCATAGACTGGGTGGCTTAATCCACAAACATTTATTTATCACATTTCTAGAAGCTCAGAAATCTAAGATCAAGGTGTGAGCAGATCAGTGTCTGGTGAGAACCCTCTTCCTGGCTTACAGAAAGCCATCTTCTCATTGTATCATCATATAGTGGAGGGCAGAAAGAGGAAGTTCTTCTTATATGGACACTAATCTCATTCATGAGGGCCCCATCCATAATAGATAGATAGATGATGATAGATAGATAGATAGATAGATAGATAGATAGATAGATAGATGATAGATAGACAAACACATTCCACACACACATACCTACACATAATCATCTGAATTGAAACCTAAGTTTAAGAAATGGTGAAGGGTTTGATCAAGAATAGGAGAGACTAAAACTATATTGAATTTTTTGTCTCTCATTGAGGGAATTCAGATATAAAATTTATTACGATCATCAAAGAAATTAGGTTTAAAACCTTAAAAAACTTCCGTTAAAAATGTGATTATGTTGAGCACCTGGTGGCTCAGTTGGTTGAGCATCTGACTCTTGATTTTGGCTCAGGTCATGATCTTGGGGTTATGAGATCAAGACCTACCTAGGGCTCTACAGTCAGTGGAGTGTCTGCTTCTCCTCTCCTTCTCCCCATACCCCATCCCACGCCCATTTGCATGCTCTTTCTTTCTCTAAAATACATGAGTAAATCTTTAAAATATATAGATGATTATATTATATTTTGGACTAGGTCTGAAGAAAGAAAATGCAGTTTGTATTGCAAAATGCCATTAATAGGGATGATGTAAAATATACATATCATACTTCTTACTCTATAATCAGACATTGTACCTTCTTTTTTAGATCCACATAGAACACTGATAGAAATGGATATATATTAACCCACAAAGAAAATCTTAATAAATCTCTAGACTAAATAGGCTATGGGGCAAAAGATAGTAGCCACTTAATTGTTCACCTGAGCAGGAAGAATTCACAGATAAGATCATATTTTTAATTTAAAAGTATAAACATAAATATACTAAATAGAGAGGTTAAGCAGAGAGCTTTCTGGACAAAAGAGGTAATGAACCAACGTTTCTAGAGAACAGGTGCACAGAGAATGAAGGGGAGGTAGAAGATAGGAAATGAGGATGGAGAGGTCTTTTCATAGCTTCCATTCGCAGGAGTTTGGATTTCATTTTGGGGGGGAGATTTTGAGCAGGAAAGTGACAAGAAGATTTGCATTTTAGAAAAATTGCCCTATTTTCTATGAGAAAGAAAGTAGAAGACCTCTGCTTTGATAAAGGCATAGAGTTAGGTGAAGCATGGAAATATGAGTAAGGGACAAATGGAGAATTATTTACAACAATGTTGTTCAGTATAACTTCCTGCAATGATGCACATGTTTTACGCCTGTTTTGTCCAGCACGGGGGCCACTAGCCACATGTGACTAATGAGCACTTGAACTGGGTCTAGGGCAACTAAGGAACTGAATTTCTACTGTTAATGTAAATAGCTGCAGGAGTTTATTGGGCAGTGGAGCTTTAGAAGGTAGAACTCTGTGTATGTGAGCAAGCATTTTTTAATTTTTAAAAATATCTTTATTAGACTGTAATTGGAAAAAAATAAATTACATGTTTAAAGTGCACATTTTGATGTTTTGACATATGCATATACCATAAGCCATGATGTAATCAAGAGAGTGAGAATATCTATCACTCTGAAAGTTATATATAAAATTAATACACCTGAAAAACCGATGCTGGATAAACGTTAAAGGACACTAAATTTTATCAGCTGTTACTTTCTTTGCTTTAGTATAAAAATGCAGCAAAAAATAACCTGATGCCTTTTCTTTCCTTGGTTCTTTCAGGGTTTTTTTTCCTCCAATTTCAAAATTATATTAAGAATCTTACACCTAAGGCAAAAGTTCTGGAATGTGATGGAGGCAAGAAATAGGTTCAGACACATGATTTGGGACCCAGAAAATCACAAGGTAGTTTCTGCATCAGGGTTCTTCACTTGCCTCAGGGAAGAGCTGTCAACCATTCCTAGAACATTTTTTTGCATGAAATTTGGGCTACTTTCAATAAATTACCATTAGCCCACACTCTAGAGGATTCTATTGTCCCCAGAAAATTCACTCTAAGATTTACTGAACATACTTTCTCTTCTGTGTGCGTGTGTGTTTTTCATCATATAAGTTTTACCACTTAAACATTTGAATAACATGGGATTTCTGTCTGGAACATGCATGAGCTTTATAAGGGGCATTAGCTATTTTCAACATTTCCAAAACACACACACACACACACACACACACACACACACAATTTAAAAGAAAGTTAGCAGGAAGCATTTTCACTTTTTCAAGTGAGGAATTTTTTTTAACTTTTTAAATTTTAAAACATGTCAGTCTTTAGATATGCTACTTTTTGTCTTGGCTCTGAGGCTCACAGAACAGGCTTGCAGAAGCTCCCTGGGTGCTCGCTCTGCACGGCATCTGCCATGGGACTGGCATGCTACTGGTCAGTCTCTCCCTCTCCTGAGGGAGCCAGCTATTATAATTCTTTGAACACTTCGTCATATTTTCATGAACACGAACTTTCTAAGTTCACAAGTAGAGTCATGAACTCTCCTCAGAGGCTGATATGGGCCCCTTCATTTAATGATAAAGATGAGAGATTTCTTCGTATTAATAAATAGATTTGAGATAAATCCAGGTGCTTAGCTTAACACTGGGCTTCCGTTTTCCTTCACCTTGTAAACCCCTTTCAGCTCTAGACAGAGCAACAGTGCTTCGAACATACATGCATCCATCCACTTACTTCACTAAGGAAATATTGGTTGGACATTTTCTGTGTCAGGTATTTTTTTTAAGGACTACAGCTACAACAGTGAACAACAACAAAAAAATCCAACTGGGTAAGACAGAAAATTAAAGATCACAACAATGGATATAAAGTAGGTCATATAAGGAGAAGGGCTATAGAAAAAATAAAACAGAATGATGTAATGAGAACCGACTGAAGAATGAGAGTTGCCATTTTATATGATTTTGTCAAGAAAGTCCCTGGTAAGTTGAGATTTGATCAGTTTCCTGCCAGTAATGGGGGAGTGAGCAATACAGCTATCTGAGGAAAAGGCTGTGAGGCAAGACGGTCCTGGTATGTTTGGGACTGGCTGGGACAGCAAGCCAGAGGTCAGGAAGCATGAAAAGGGTCAGACAATGTAAAACGTATTACTAGGAGGACTTTTCCCCTATCTGAGAGCAGAAGTTACTGGCAGGTTTCCAGCAGAGTTGTGATATTATCCAACAAATGTTTTTAATAAGCCATTCTGGTAAGGATAGACTTGACATGGTGTGGCAGGTAGAATAATGTCCATGTCCTAATCCGCAGAGCCTCTGAATTTGCTATGTCACATAGCAAAGGGAAATTAAGGTTGTAAATGAAATGAAGGTGGCTAATCAGAGAGAGAGAGAGACAAGGAGTTCATCCTGGATTCTCTGGGTGGGCCCATTGTAACCACAAGTGTCCCTATAAGTGAAAAGGGGGACTAAGAGAGTTAGAGTCAGAGTGATGCAGTGTAGAAAGACTTGACCATCACTCCTGTCTTTGAAGACGGAAGGGGGCAATGAGTCAAGAAATGTGGGCAGCCTCTAGAAGCTGGAACAGACAAGGAAATAGATTCTCCTCAGACCCTCTAAAAGGAATGTAGCCAACACATTTTAGACTTCTCATATCCAGAAACCTAAGATGATAAACTTGCTTTGTTTGAAGCCACTAAACTTACACTAATTTGTTACAGCAGCAGGAAGAACTAATACAGATGGCTTGCAAAAGTGGAATCAGAGAGAAACACTTACCATGTGTCCCATCCTGGGTTAGATGCTAATGATAAAAGGAGAGATATGGCTTCTGTCATCAAAAAGCACACAATCTAAAAGAGAGAAGCATATAAGCAAGTAATTATGGGACAGAGTAAAATCTGCAATACAGATGTACATATAAGGTTTATCCTACCACAAAGGGAGGAGTTATGGGTCCCCTTTCTCTCTTTGGGAATTAGGAAAATGCTCCATGAGGGATCTAGATGAATATTGAGGAAGAAAAAAAGACCAGGCACAAATGGGAGAATCAGCACATACAAAGGCACAGAGATATGAAATAGGGTGGGATGGTCCAGAACTCTAGTTTGGAGAGTCACCAATTTTGTGAAGTGGCGGGAAATGAACTGTGAGACTCAGATCATGAACAGTTTTCCATACTAAGAACTGTGGGCAGTGGGAATAAGTGCAGGAGGCAAATCAGACACTTAATCTGTTTTTGCAAAGGTCATTCCAGGGGTAGTGTGGAACATATATTGGACAAGGATGAAACTGAAGGCCAGGATTAAAAACATAGATGCTTAAGAGAAGAAAGAAAGATACCAGAGTAGTAGACTCAATAGGACTTGATGACTGATTGGATGTGGGTATTGGAAGAGAGGGCCTAGTCTAAAAGTACTTTAAGATTTGAGTTTGGTTGATTTATCAGGGAGAATTAGGTTTGGCTGTGAATGACAAAGACAGAACATAGCAAAACCTAGAGAGGACTGATGCTTAATTTCTTATGTGTATATCCAGAAGTTGACCGTGTAGGATGAACAGCTCTGCTTTGCAAAGCCTCAAACACCCCAGCTCCTTCCTGCATATAGTTCAGTATTCCCCAGGTGTGGCTCTCAGTCTTGTGGTCCAAGATGGCCTCTCAAGCTTCTGTCATCACATTCACATTCCAGGCAGCAGGATAGGGGGAGGAACAAAGAAAATAAGGACAAAGAAAGATGCTCGTAGTATTTTAAAGGTTTTCAAAAGCTACCACATAACCCATCTATTTGCATTCCTTTGGACAAAACTTGGCCACAGAGAGATTGGGAAAGTAACCTTTATTCTGAGTGGTCATTAATCCGGCTAAAAATATGAAATTGTATTTCTATGGAAGGATAGGAGAATAGATATTGAGAGACAACAGCATCTTGGCCGCAGCTGATCCTTGGAGGATATATTATCAATGAACCAGATAGAGAGTAAAGAAGGAAGAGGTAAAGACAAAAGAAAAAGACCTTGGTGTGTGTCATGCTGAGTTTCAAGGGTTTGGAGACATAAAAATGGAGCTGTCCAATGATTGTTAGAAAAACAGATCTGAAAAGCAAGATAAAAAAAAAATGCCCTACAAGTAAATACTTGGAAATCATTCTGATTTCATCCAAATGAAATCTGAAGAATACCAAAAGAAAAGATCCAGATTCTTGGCAATGCCAACATTTATAGGAAACACAGGAATAGGGAGTCAGCAAAGGCACACAGAGAGAAAACCATAGGAAAATGGCATCCTAGAAGACAAAGGAGAAACAGGTTTTGAAAATATAACAAGAGCAGTGTCAAGTCTTCGAAAGAACAAGGAAGACCTGTTGGAGAAGGAATCATACAAATTAGCCCCTAGGAGGTCACTGTGAAGGTTGGCAGGATGATTCCAGGAAGGTGGTGAAGGGAGAAACTACACTGAAGAGAGTTAGAAGAATTTTTTAATAAGTGGAATGAAATATATACATCCTTTAAAGATGAAAAGTTTAGCAAAAGGGAAACACGGGGTGACAGAAGAAACTTCTACAAAGACAGACAGACGTATGTAGGAAATGATTTCATTTCGTCTGAATTTCCTTTTTGGATCAATAATGGCGGCCGTGTTCCCAGGCGGAAGGAGAGGCAAATAGGTGGTCCGCACCAGCGTTCTCCCCCTGCTGCAGCAAACTAGCCTCCACACTGACCCAAGTGCACTCAGAGAAATATCCAAGGAGCTTGCTTGGGACTCTAATTTTATTTTATACTTATTCTAAGTAGGTCTCTCTCTACATCACCAACTCCTGCTCCCCTGCTGACCTCCCCCACTGCAAAAACCTTAACTGTTGTGTGGTTTGTTTTTTTTTTAAACAAAATCCTGTCTTTTCATTTATAGCGTTGGAAGAATATGAGTCTGAACCAGTCATATTTTTATAACATGTTTGTACTATATGTCCAAAGCCTGTAAGAAGTAGGAGAAAATTAAACCAACCCAGAGAAGAAACAGAGGAATGAGATGTAGGAAAGGGAGAACAGTAGAAATTTGATGATTTCTGAACCTCTGGTTCTAGGCCTGACATCCCTGCAGCTGATCTGACTCCTGGCTTACACAGTTCTTCTTCACTCCATGAGGCACCTGGCAACTATCCAATAATTTCCCCTTTCTGGTTAGTCTAAGTTCAGGAGTGATCTGTGTGATCAGAGTGATCTGACTTAACTGAATACACATGGAGATTGATATGACCCCCGAAAACTCACCCCACCCCCACCCCGAGGTATAATCAGATGGGAAGAAATATAATAATCATGTAGGTCTGGGCAGCCAAGCATCCAGAACAAATATAAGTGGCTTCATTGTGGTCAAAAACTCCAGACAAATGAGCTCACAATACCCAGCAACTGTTTGGGAGGAATGCTGGTAAATCCATCCGAAGGTCAAAGTTCAGCTGTTTGGGAACTTAGAGAAGTTTGGAATACAGAAGTACAGAAAGATACAGAAGTATACAAAGATACAGAAGTTTAGGAAGAATTATGAACATGAAGAAAAAAAGACTGATACAGAGTTCTACTTGATTTAGGAAAATTAAGGGTGAATTGCTTGAGAATAATTGAATTACTTTACCAAACAGAGAAATTCACTGGGGCTCAGGGATTGCTTTGGGTAAATACAGATCATGAAGATGACCCAAGGACATTCACTAATTTTAATACCAAACTGTTTGGTACTGGTAATTGCCATCCCATCAAATACTAAAAGTTCATTTCACTTAAACAAGTATTTACACAGGGCGCCTGGGTGGCTCAGTGGGTTAAAGCCTCTGCCTTTGGCTCAGTCGTGATCTCAGGGTCCTGGGATCGAGCCCCACATCAAGCTCTCTGCCCAGCAGGGAGCGGGCTTTCCCCACTCTCTCTCTGCCTGCCTCTCTGCCTACTTGTGATCTCTCTCTCTGTCAAATAAATAAATAAAATCTTTTAAAAAAAACAAACAAACAAGTATTTACTGAGTGTCTATTAGGGACCCAGATAGAAGAATTCAAAATAAACATGAGACACAGCTCTGACCTTGAAAGCTTAAGTGTTATGGGGAAGACAATACAACATATGCGAAATGCAAGGACCCAAATATGTGGTATTTTACCTCAAAGATTTCAGTAACAGAGGAGAAATTGAAGGCATTTGCCTCTCCCCTTATGACATGAGAGGATCCCATTTCCTAAATTGGACCAGCCTAGAAAGGAAAACACATAACCTTGAGAATTACCAACACTTTTTGCCCACTGAAAACTCAAAATATTAAAACCATCAACATATGGAATAAAAGGAACTTCGGCCAACTGGTAAGGAGTAGGGGGCTTTAAACATATCTGCACCCCCCACTAGGTACACTGACATGTAGCTGAACACAAAAAGAATGCCCAAGGATGTTGAATTATCTTTTACCCACAGTATGGACTTGAAGTCATAAAAATGAAAGCAAACAAAACAACAAGGAAAATAAATATGAAAACATTAAAACTTTGTGCTTTCCTAAAAAAAATATTTATTTTCTTTAATTAATTGTTCGCGCACTACACCCAGTGCTCCATGCAATATGTGCCCTCCTAAATACCCATCACCAGGTTTGTCCAACCCCCCACCCCCTCCCCTCTAAAACCCTCAGTTTGTTGCTCAGAATCCACAGTCTTTCATGGTTCATCTCCCCCTCTGATTTCCCCCCATTCACTCTTTCTTTCCTTCTCACAGTGCCTTCCATGTTTTTCCTTATGCTCCACACGTAAGTGAGACCATAAGATAATTGAATCTCGCCGCTTGACTTATTTTACTCCACATAATCTCTTCCAGTCCCGTCCAGGTTGATACAAAAGTTGGATATTCGTCCTTTCTGATGGAGGCATAATATTCCATTGTATATATGTACCATACATATCCTCTTTATCCATTCATCTGTTGAAGGGCATCTTGGTTCTTTTCACAGTTTGGCAATTGTGGCCATTGCTGCTATGAACGTTGTGGTACATGTGGCCCTTCTTTGTAATGCATGTGCTTCTTTGGGGTAAATACCCAGGAGTGCAATTGCAGGGTCGTTGGGTAACTCTATTTTTAGTGTCTTGAGGAATAGCCACACTGTTTTCCAAAGTGGCTGCACCAACTTGCAATCCCACCAAAAAGAGAGAGATGTTCATTTAAAGTTTCACAAATAATATTTCCATAAGCCTTA